>VZTU01001602.1:177410-253373 GCA_013400835.1 Zapornia atra
GGCAGAAGGGAGAAGAGGTGGAGAGCTCTTTTCATCCTTTCCCCTGCCACAAAGCTCTGTTGCGGTTCTGAGTACTGGGAAGGAGACGGAAAACAATATGCTTGTTCTGATCAAGTATCCACGTTGTCAGAATTGACTCCTCAGATGGGGTTCACAAGCACATACATACACCCGCATGTTTCTGGTTTGCATACAGGACTCCAGCCCCACTCCACGCCTGAGAGTTTATGTAGGCTTCCAGAATGGGAAGGCACTGCTCTTTTCTGAGCAGTGATACTGCAGTGCAGGAGGGAAAACAAGGAATTAGCTACATCTTTGATAAATGCAATTCAGGGCAGAAGTTGAGAAAATGTTTTTCTTCTGGATCAGTCCATGGCTATTGTTGCTCATGCAAATACAAGAATTTGCTCTGATTTCCATGAAATCAACATGAAAAGATTTACATTGACTTTATGAACTAAATCATAACTGATGAAAAGTATAATTTGAGCTTCCTTGCAGTTCATAACAAACCTACAATGATGTGCAAAAAAAAAAAAGAAAAAGCCTCTATCAAAAGGAGAGCAGGATGTCTGGTTGAAGTCACTGCATCAATATTACGAGCTCTCATTTGTTCATCAGACTGAGGTATGACAGTGTCACCTAGCAACTTTTGAAGGGCATTCACACTTGACAGTGCTGAAATCTATAGAAAAGCCTATAAATAAGTTAATTTACAAATTAATACTTTTTATGAGTGTCAAAAGCATCACATTTGACATTAAAAAATTAACACTGTACAAGAGGAAAGGAACCAAAAAAAAATAATTTTCATCCTGGCAGTTAAGTAGTGGGAGGATTTGAACTGAGTAATCATGAAATACCTGGCAAGCAAAGATGTACATGTCCAATATCCCTGCGTTTATATACGTTCATACCCATAAGACTTATGTACCTACATGTATGCATGTATCTGTGTAATAATTTTAGATGAGTGCCATGTTTATCCAGGTACTTATGTTAACGAAGAAGAAATACTCATCTATTAAGTTTGGCACGTGCTAGGAGGTATTAAATGCTATGGACAATTCCTTAATTTTCCATAAGTTCATAACCTCCCCAGCTCTGCCAACACGCCTGAAGATTGAGGCATGGAATGTCAGGGTGGTCTGCCGTGTCAAAATCCAGCTACTTCCCATTAAATTACTGCTGCCAGAGCTGCCTGGATGGAGCAGGTAATTCTGTGTATAGGGAAGAGCTTAGCCAAAATGAATAAGCATGGTGTTCAGCAAAGCTTGGGCTGATGGATCAGCTGTGGTGAGAGCCATGTCAAGTGGCCAGTCTCTCTGGACTGTGAATTAAAATTAGGAAAAAGCAGAACTAATAAAAGCTAAATTAGGCCTGATAATTTGTAAGGGGGAGTCTTGAGTAGTCCAACATCAGAGAGGCAGTTTAGGCTCTCCACTGTACAGCTGAGAAGACAAAGTGTCCCTTGCAGTGATTTTCTAGGTTGGACTTGAATTATTAAAAGCTTTCACAGAAGAAGAAAAAAAAATGTAGACAGGGAACTTTCCTAAGAATTATCAGATGTGTAATGCATCAGTGCATTTGCCAAGAGAAAGGAAAATAAAAGTTGCATATATGAGAGAGAGAGAGAGAACAAGCAGTGAGTAGGTATTGCATTGCCTGGCTACTTTCATATTTCCTCTCTACCCACACGGCTCCTATGGGTGAATGAGTCGGTCGCTGCTGGCGTGCTCCCCGCTCCAGAGGCTGGTTGTCTCTGAGTTTACACTTCCAGCCGCTCATCGCCCTCCAGGTCATGCAAAGGGACATCACCAAGGTGCGAGAGAGCAGGTGCTAATGGCATCTGCCTGCAGGCCTGTCTGAACAGGCTATTCCAAAATAGATCTAAGATGCCCAACAGCGCTTTATATCAAATCTGAGCTTGGAAAAGTGTGTTCAAAAAAACCTGAAAGACTCTAATATCAGTGAGAGTGGAAAATACATTTTACAGGGATTCGTTAATGGCTCTACCCCAAAACCTTTCCATTCTGCTTTCCTCCCGCCTCCTGTGACACCTGGGTACAACAGAGAATCCGCGGTTTGGGTACCCAACTGCTCGAAAGCAGCACAGACCCTCTGGGCTCACTTGGCCCTGTCATTTCTCCCTGTGTGGGCACAGGCAATACTTTGCTGTCTTCCTTTTTTCCCCACAAGCCTACCCCCGGTTTGGCAGAGGGGTTGACACCCTTCCCTGGCGCAGTGCTGGTTAGCCAACGAAAAGAGGGGAGGGCAGCCAGGAGGGCAGCCCACTGCCTGCCTGCCCATGCACCAACAGCCCAACAAGCCTCAGAGCTTTATCCCGGTCAGATTTAATTTCTTGATCCTCGTGCATATCTTATTTGTACACCTAAGGGCAAGGGCAGATATTGGTGACTATTTTGACACCAACCAATTTCTTTTCTATACATTGATAAACACGGGTCCCAGTCACACTGGTTTTTTCCCTCTCCACCTCAGTGTAAGAGGAACAGGCTCCCACCTTCCTGGACAAAGCTGCCAGTGGGGTCAGCCAGAAAGTCTGGCCATGGAAGACACAGAACAACCCATAGAAAATTAGCATGGTGATGCTTTCTGCTGCTTCTGGGAGG
The DNA here is from genome assembly GCA_013400835.1 of Zapornia atra. Lineage (NCBI taxonomy): Eukaryota > Metazoa > Chordata > Aves > Gruiformes > Rallidae > Zapornia > Zapornia atra. Next base: position 180,044 of record VZTU01001602.1, read on the forward strand.
ACTCTGTTCTCTTCAGCCTCCAAGAAACCCAATGGCAGCTGGATGACCTAAAAGCCTGACTGGCAGGCAGGGGAGCAGATGAGCAGGAACAGGGTGGTTGCTTTTGGTGCTTACTGACCCTGCACAAATAGATGTTTTGTTAAACATCACAGGCACAGCTAGTCCTCTTCCAGCAGCCTGAAATAACTTTCAGATTTCAGTATTTCTGCTCCATCGTTCAGATGCTCATGGTGCCGGGCTCATCCTGCCCATGCAGAGATAACATCTGACCCATGCCCCGCTCTGCATGGCCCTCGGGAGCCTCAGGACCAGAAGAAAAAGGAGCAAGAAAAAGAAATGACAGACTGAGGAGCTGGTTGCTCAGCAGGAGAGCAATGCGCCATGTTTTGTAGCACAGCCAGCGGGATGTGGTGCCCTGACATGCCCCAGAAGGTAAGCATGGGCACTTGGATGCAGCTGGGAGAGCAAGCCCAGGCTCACAGCAGGACTTTTTCAGAGTGAGCTGCTTCTTGAACAGCTGCTTGAGGAATCACACAGAAAGCCCCTGACTCCTCATGCCCAGCCCAACTGCATGGGCCCAACATGGCTTTGTGCACACTTGCAAACCCCCCAGGCTGCCACACAACTGGAAGGGGGCAGCAGCATCAGACTTCAGGGCAGCAGGTTTTACTCTCAGGTTCACTAACAGACAGAATTGAGGATACTGATTCAGTGTTCTATCATTTTCAATTCTAGCTTCAACAATCTTTCTTACTGCCGCCGAGCGATGAGCAGAGCTGAGATTTCCCCATTCAGCACAGGTTTGCAGGGCACACCTGTGTGCAGACAGCCCTGTGTGCCAGGCCTGCGACGTGGGGTGAGGGTGGCAGTGTCTCAGGGGCTTCTGGTGCAAGATAAAAGTTCTAGTGCTGATATAGTGGTTCAATAAGAATTTTTTTCCCCTATATCATATGCCACAAGCTCTGACACCAGCGTATACATATCTACTTATGCTGAAAAGTTCCCATAGCTTCACAAAACAAAAATTTTATTGAGCAATTTTTCTCTTACACTGGCTATATATAACAAACATAGATAACAACTGATGGTAATTAAAAACTATCTAATTCTGTCATTGCTGCAGGCAGTCAGAACATTTCCTACTCCACAGTCTAGGATGAAACCAAACCAGATCAGAGAGGCTCATCATGACACTTTCTCTCTCCCCATTCTGTCCCCAGTTCTCTTCCAGACACAGGATATTTTTCATGAGAGAGAATGAGCAACTTGTTTTGTCCTACAGTCACCAAACCAAAGCCTTACTGCCTCAAAACAGAGTGCAATAAAAGGTAAAGTGATAATCCCCCCCAACAATAACTGTTCCCTATAGGCACTGAGGTTTTCCTGTTATCCTTTCATGCTCTCTGTAGGCGGGAGCAGCCTGGGACTAAGCAGAGGGCACCAGAACAAAGTGGTTTGCGATAGGCGGCAGTGGAGGGCTCCCCTTGGGATCATCAAGAGCATAACATGGGATCCAGCAAAAGAAACAGTGAAAACATAGCTTGTTTGATTATTATTTTTTCCTGACAAACTAATTAATCACTGAGGGAATCTATCTGCACGGCATTTGATCTGACTTTCCAGAGTTTTTGGTTCCACCTTTCATCTGTAATAGAAACTATCTGCTTTTTTTTAAAAAAAAATTAATCTTTCCCTTTCACATCTCCTTTCACTGACACGATGAAATAGAGTTTTCTACTTTTTTCAGCGATCCATTTCTCCACAGCTACTGGAGAAAAGCAGTCTTGAAGCAAAGCTTTAACCCCAGTGGAATTTCGGATTTCTGCATCATAGGGAAGTTCCTTTTTAGGAGACAAATGGCTTCATTTTGGAGAAAAAGAGTTCAATTTGTTGTATAAAGACTTTGCAACCCATAGGCTGATGAGGTGATGAGCTTCAGTTTAATACATTCTCTTGTGGCTGTGTCATGGCACCAGGTAGTTGTATTTCACCTCACTGATGGAAGAGAAGTGGCGGGTGTGCAGAGGAAATACAGTGCTGATAAAATGATTCCTGGTGAGTGGGAAACAAGCAGGAACACCCTGAAATGTGCCTCGCTGTCTGCACAGCCAGGTGCCTCTGTGAGCTGATGTGCAATGTGGACCAACTGCATGGTGGGAATGGAGATGTCTGGAGGACAAAGTGAACCCGAAGTGCCTTTGTCTGCAGGCATTGTGTGCACAAGAGCAACAGAAAAACAGTTTCCATTCTAAATGGATGAAAACTCTTTGTATTAATCAAATCAATGCAAATTATGTAATTTAGATGACTGGCAGCTGTAATGGGCTGTACGAAGATACTCTGCCATCTTAAGGAGAGTTGGGAACGCAATCAACTGTCGGGGCTGAAGAAGCAGCTTGCAGCTGAGGTTAAAAACACAGAGACAAGACAAGCTCCCATTGAATATCTCTGGGTAACTGGTGGGGGAGTTAATGATTCTTTCCAGGAGAGACCTGCTATTGATGTGTCCCTGCTTCTGCTCACTAATAGCAGGGCTGTGCTTGAAGGCATCCAGTGGCTCAGATCAGTTCACAGTCTGTGATGGACTTGTCTGCACTGGTGGGAAAGGCAGCTACTCCCTTGTACCCCAGCTAAATCCGTCACCTCAGACTAAGCGTACACGGCCTGAGGGCCCTGGCCACAGGTTTGTTCACAGCAGTGACTGCTGACACGGTGTTTTGATGCTGGGCTGGAGGTGCAGTCAGGTAACACAGCGGCAGAAGAGTCACCGGTGAAATTCCCCGGAGGAGGAGTTTCTCCTCGCAGCTATCCCTGCTCCTACGTGTGCTCCTGTTTGATGCACCTCTGGGCAAAGGCATATCGGCCGCTTTCAGCTGCCAGTGATGACAATCAAGGTCATACTTTGACTTTGCCTTGAAATGGACTGCGCACTCCTTAGGCTATTTATAAGCTGCACAGAGGTATTCCTCTGCTTAACCAGTCTCCTGGGAGTGTGAGTCACTCTGCAGACGAGCTCCTACCACACACCAAAGGACAGCGGTGACTCCTGCTCCCCTGTCTCTCCATCTTCCTGCATGTGCACCTTGTGGCAGGTGACTTAAGGCCTTTTGCAAGCACCACACCTCCCAGGAGGGTTCAGCCCGCACCACAGTTTAACAGCACGATGGGTGGATGCGGAGGGCACTGTGTGAGGAGCTGGCTGAGGTGGGAGATAAGGGGAGAAGAAGAGAGGGACTGAAAGCAATGCCAGCACAAAAGCAAGCTGAATAGAGCTGAACACTTGCATGGCAGCAAACAATTCTTTTTGTCCTTGCAGAGAGGGTTCCCATTGTGTTCTGAGTCAGGTAACTCCTGCCAATGAAGAGCTGACCTCACCAGGCACCATGAGGTACAGAGGTATATCTGTTACCCGTGCCACTCTGGGCAGTGAACCCGTGCCACTCTGGGCAGTGACTGTGACCCCGAAGCCTGGTTTGACTCAAACCTTGTTGATTTGAAGACAGTCCATGGGACATTTCTCCAGCTCTGACACCTCACTACTGAGGTCAACTGAAAAGTCAGTCTGTACTTAATAGACCTCGTATATGGAGGGGGACCCCCCAGCTCACCCCGGAGCAATTTCCCTGGGGTTCTGTAATGGAATAAGAAAAACACTTTCAAGCCAAGAAATTATATTGAGTTCTCTTACTCCAAATTAGATTAGCATTTTAATGTTGTTTAATTAGTTAGTTGCAGTTTTTTTGTACAGCAGTTTATAATGTTGAGAAAGTGTGTTTTACAACATTGCATATACAAATAATGAATTGTGCAACACAGATGTTGCCTCTAATTGTAATATTTTAAGTGAAGAGGAAAACACTTGGCTTAGCTTTTAATTAGGTTTATTCCAAGCAGCCACAAAAAATAAAAATTTACTTGTCTTTTAAGTAAATACCATCTGCAATACATTTCTATACCACAATCCAACACAAAGCATAGCTGCAGCCTGCTGCGCTCCTGCATTGTCTTCCTGATGGTGAAAAGCCTGTTGGTACAGTGAAGGTGAGTCTGTGGCAACAGTTATGTATTGCAGCGTAGCTCTGACGTAAAGCTGCCCCCCAGCCTGTTTCAGTCGACCTCTCAGATGTGTTTTGGGCTGGCAGTGCCCTTGGTCTGGCAGAGGGAGTGCACAGGAGATGTCTGCCTGTAGCTCCTGCCTGTGCGTCAGCCGGCGCCACAGGACAAGCAGTGAGACGGGCGCTCGGTGGGCTTGAGGAGACTTGCGTAATGACTGGCTGAACCACACGTGCCCGAGTTTTGTCATGGTTTCAGGGATGTGAAAGCAGTAAGCGCCACAGGAAGCCAGCCCAAACCACCCATTGCTTCTTTACGGATAGTGTCTCTCAACGTGCTGCACAACCAGGGAATTCCTTTTGTGAAAAAACATCATTCCTAGTGAAATAAACCCAAATGCTGGCTAATTTATTTTCCCATTCCCATTTTGTGTTTCCAGCACCCAGAAGATACCAATGTAAATGCCTAACGCCCAAGGAATCAGGCCACGTTTGTCACTGTTTACTGATGCACAATTTGCATACACAAGTTCACTTTCAGCAGTGCAGTTGCAACACATGTAAAGTAAGAGGCTTAGTTCCATGTCAGACTGTTACAAGCGTAATTCATGCCCCAGGAATAGCGCCTGGCAGACGGCGCCACCATCGGGAGAAGGGTGAGCCAGCTCCCAGGCACCCCGGCAGCAGGTCTGCTCGCTGCCGGAAGGCTTTCAGCTCAGCCGAGGGGTGGAAAGGCAGGATGAGCCACGTCCGTGACAGCTGAACTGGCCGTTCCATTGGCGATGACGGGACCTTCCTGCTTTTGCTGTCACTGTTTGAGCCTCTCGGAGACACCGAGTCCAAACGATGTTGCTGCAGTACAAGCCCTGGCAGCATTGCAGGTTGAATTTCTGTGCCATGCAATTCCCCCTCACCTCACCAGCTAATCAGGCACACTGACACACACCTCTTCAGGTGAGCTTCAGTCTCATCAAAAGCAAAAGTGCCCCAAAGGAGCCTTTTCACAGGTGGGTGTGTTCTTCTTTCCTGTATGTGTACGCACATAGAATCATAGAATCATAGAATCATAGAATCATAGAATCGCAGGGGTTGGAAGGGACCTCAAGAGATCATCGGGTCCAACCCCCCTGCCAAAGCAGGCTCCCTAGGACATATCACTCAGATAGGCGTCCAGACGAGACTTGAATATCTCCAGAGATGGATACTCCACCACCTCCCTGGGCAGCCTATTCCAGTGCTCTGTCACCCTCACTGTGAAAAAGTTCTTCCGCATGTTGGTGCGGAACTTCCTGTGCTCCAACTTGCAGCCGTTGCCCCTTGTCCTGTCCCCACAGACCACTGAAAAGGGGCTGGCTGATTCCCCCTGCATCCCCTGCTTAAGATAATTATAGACTTTAATTAGGTTCCCCCTTAGTCTTCTCTTCTTAAGGCTGAAGAGTCCCAACTTACTCAGCCTATCCTCATAGGGGAGATGCTACCCCTTGCAATGCAACAGGAGACAAGGAAATAATGAAGCTACCTACCACTGCTTTTTTTTAACAGGGAATTTTACTTCTAAACCTTTGTACCTACTATTCCTTCCTGACTGACTTTAAAACATCCTTGAAGCCAAAGCGGCTGAAGCCATGCCTAAAGCCACCTTCTGCTGGTGACAGACCGTGTTCCTGCACGTCAGACACAATGGGGAAGGGAGGCTGGGTGGCTGTCACCATCCCAGCCTGTTGCACTCATAGTACTGCTTCATCTCTAAGTCAAGCAGAAAAAATGAAATCTGGAAATATATTTTAGATACGTTTCCTCTTTTGCTTTCTTTTCTACTTAGATCTTGTTCTTGAGGAATGAGAGGGGAGAACGGGACGAAATTATCAACTGAAAGGCTGCCTGTGCTCTCACAAGGAGTAAATAAGTTTAATCTGTTTTAATCAGCTGCCTCTCAAACCTTGGGGTGACTGTGATGTTTGGGAGCTTGCACTCACCATGGCTGAGGTGCATGTGGACATTTCTCCTCCCCTGATCCCCACCTCCGAGATGTGGGCAGCCGCATGCCCAGCCCAAGTCCCCCAGCACTGTGGGTCTGCTCACTCTGCCACTGAGCTCTGACCTGGGGACCAGCCACCAGTGCCACCCACCCAACATAAGCCCAACTGAATTGCCATGCAGCGACCCCCCACAAAACAATTAGCTGACAGACATATTCTTCTCCTTTGTTAGAAATCTCATAGTACTCCAGGTAGCCCTACTTTTCCCGTCTTACTAATTTTGCTCCAGTTAAATGAAAGCTGATAAAATAGAAACTGCTGTAAGACCCAGAGAAAATTAGGTTATGTAACCTCTTGTTTATTTATTTATTTATTTATTTATTTAGTGTGATATCGAAGTTGCTTCTTATCATTCTTCAGGTACATTGTGCTCAGGAATAAATTAAGCTGTCTATTCAACAAAGAGGAGCTGCTTTCTCTACTGCTAATTTTCTCTCTCTTTCTCAATTCTCACTCTATTATTAGAGAAAAAAATAAGCTTAGCTGAAGGCAGAGGAGACCTTCCAGCTCTGCACGCTCACACTGTGTGATTACCTCTGCAATCCAAGTGGTCCATCTATCGGTCTCTGGCCGATACAGCAAGCATCAAAGTCAAAAGTACAATGATGTTTCTCTTTACATAATTACTTGCTGATGTTGACAAATGGAGTGACAGCTGTACCCTTTTTAGGGCAAGATTTGTGCAGGAATCAAAGTCACGTAAATAATTTCCCCGGGTGTTTTTTTGCCTCTCCAGTTGCCCTGCTCCACACCCCCAGCCCCAGCCCCAGGGAAGCTGCTGCACTGGCTGGAGCCACAGATGTGCCCTGCTCCCTGGGGTGCCAGGTCCCGCTCCCGATGGTTTCAGCCATGTCTTGAACTGTTTCTGCTGCAAAGTGGATTTGTTTTTTAATAAATTGTGATGAGAAAAACCAGTGGAGACCTCTACAGCCCTGAAACTGAGAGGGGCCAAGGAAGGAGAAGGGGGAGGGTAGCGGGAGACAGAGCTACCTCTTGGGACAGACAGTGGGCCGTAGGGTTCGGTGGGCTGCAGCCTCTTTCACAGTTGCCTCCTGCAGCACTGAACCTGGCTGGTGTGGCATGGTGAGAAGCATCCAGCTGCCACTGGCTGCCATTTGCAAGCAAAGCACAGTGCTCCCATGGGGCTGGTCTCTGCCGTGAGCATCCAGCAAGGTGAAACAGGTACCAGAGGAGAGGGGGGCTCGGGGTACTGCCAAGAGGTGACCCCACTGCCCTTCCCAGGGCTGCAGGCTGAGCAGGATGCCCTCCCTCACCCACTTCCCCACTCCTACCACACACCAGAGCCAGCAATGACCAGTACATGAGAATGCTGCTGTTCACCAACCATGTGTGAAAAGCTCAAAAGCACCACAAAGAAAAAAACATAACCTAAGAAAATCCTCCTCTGCTCCTTAACGAGCTCATGATCAGCAGGGCAGGTCTCCCAGAAACCAGGTTGTATTTCTGGGAATGGTATAGGCATGGGTGAAGGTGACTTGCTCCAGGTCACCAACCCAGCAGTTACCAGTGGTTGCAACCACTAAAAATTTAATGTTGTGTCTATTTTCTGGAGATTTCATTGCTCCATTTTACCCAGAGGACAACAAGGGCAGCAGGGTCTCGAGTCACCCACACAGGCACGTGAAGGAGCCAAGGGCTCCAAAGGGGCAGGGTGCTGGGTCATACTCTTTCCTGACCACTCAAGGATGCATGATGCCCAATTTGGCTAATACCAAAGAGTATGGCAAAGCACGTAGATCGTGTAAGTGCACACATGTTGGGGAGGGTTGTCTCCCTGTGTGTGCTGTGACGGGCAGAGCCACTTAAGCAGAACTATCCCATGACATCACCCTGAAAAGTGTTAAAATAACTCATCAAAGCCTGACCCAGCAAATAGATGAGCAATTCCTGAAAGGCACCAAGGTTCAGCTCCTGTACTAATATTTTAACAGTCTGCGTTAATCTCAATTAGGCAGAAAAGTCTGTACTTACTAAAATTGGCAGCTTTCTATTTTACGCGTGTAAGGGCAAGCACAGAGTCAAGCAAAAGTGTGGGTGACATGGCTGAGGCAAAGCACAAAAATGGCAAAGCCTTTTTGTGTCTTTTTTCTTTGTTTTTGGTTGGTGTGCGGGGTTTTTTAAGGTTAGTATGGTATCAGGGCTCCTATGACAAGAACTGGGCTGTCAGTGCATGCTGTGGTGCCACCATTCCACAAACATCAGGGAGAGCAGAAGGTGCCATGAAGGTCTCACCAGTCTGCCACCTCCAGGGCATCAGTGCAGCGTTGAGCTGGAGGAGAGATGGTGTCCAGTGGTGAGAGCAGGAGAAAGAAGATAAACTGGAGGGGGTAGGGGGATGCTGGGGAAAAAGCAGGTGGCAAAAACTCTAAAAAAATAAAACACCATTGCTAAGGAAGGAAAGGGGAGCTGGAGGAAGCCGGTTGTTTCTCAGCCCAAGGTAAATGATGCTGGAAATTTAAGCCAGTGTATAGCGATGAAACATTATTGAACAGAAACATTTTTCTGTGTATCTGTGGGTACTTATATGTGCTTCTGTGCATCAACACAGCTACAAGTGGCACTAAGAGGCAGTGAGGGGTTTTTTTCATCTTATTTTTAGTGTGACTTTCTTGTCCTGCTTCTTCTGCTTCACACCTGCTGGCCTGAAAATGGCAGTTCACCAGTTCAGATTTCACCATCAGCTTTGGTAGTTATCACATTTGTGCTTGTACAAAGGCTATGAAAGACTTCTGTTTATATAAAAAAATAAAATCAATCCTTTATTTTTTCTTTTTTCCAAATAACAACAAAACTGTGAACACAGGTAAGAAAATAATTGATGCATTCTAAGAAACTGTCAGGTGTGAAAAACGTTGACGGCTCAACAACCCTATTAATGCTATGAGAAGTTGTTAGACAGCAGATTTATGTAACAGCACCAACACAAGATATATATGACAGAAATTAAGACAACAACATTCCGTGCAACTACTCTGCATTTTTTTTCTTCTAGAAGCAGTGCTGCAACACGTGACCTGAAGCCCAGAAGCTGCCAGAGGGGTATGGGGCAGGTCCACCTCAGCAGAGGCCCCCATCAGCAATAAGTACCCCCTGGGCATTCCCACAGGGTTTTGGGGAGCATAGCTGCCAGTAGCAATAAAAGGGCAGAGCTGTCCTTCTGTCCTTCCTCAATATTTCTGTTGGTAGCTCATTTGCCCAAGTAGATGAGATACAGGTTTAAGCTGCCCATCAGGTAGTGTAGGTGCCCACAACACCCAAGGGACTGTCAGTGCCCTTCTCCCTTGTTACCAGCTGACCAGGTCCACACCCTCCCTTTGCATCCCCCCAAAGACGGGTGGGTTCCTTTGTGATGCCACATATAAATACTCCCCACCTCCAAAAAAATCCAGTCCTGTTTGCCTTCCTGTATTTGAAACAAGGCTTAGAGAGCTGAGGGCACTTTTCAAAAACTGTCTGTGCTGCCCTTGGTGCCCTGGAGGAGTTGTATTCAGGGGTTACCTCTTTCCCTCTCTCCATCTTTCAACACCGTGTCCTGTATTTTGAACTGCGTGGTATCCTGCCCTGTTCAGGTTGAGGAAAGGGACACACACACACACAGCCCCCCCTTTTTCCATCTAGCTGGCTAACTGGCACTGAAGAGCATCTGCCATGTTTGTCTATAGATAAAGCACCATGAGAGAAAAACAAACTTTTCTATAATAGCCGAAGTTTTTTTGGCTTTTAATCAAAAACAAAACAAGCCCCCAGAAATGCATCAATTTCCCATTAGAACTGTAAATGTTCTGACATCCTACAATATTGCCTTTGCATTTTACTGTTCTGCTGGCATTTCAGAAGTTTAAAATGAAAAATTAGCTTTCAAAAAATAGGATCTTCTTGATTAGAAAAACTTGTTGAAACTGTAATGGAAAGATCAGAACAACTTCATTAGTCTTCATTAAATAAAATAAATGTTATTTCTATTCCCTTCACATACAATCATATATTACAACTATTAATATTGCAGCGATGTTTCTTTTGTCTCAGAATTTAATGTATAAAGCTGCAAACCTCCTTGCATGAAAAACAACTTATGATCAGGAGAATGACGTGCAGTTCATCTTTTTTACGTTCATTAATTTTCTGTAAATAGAGCACAGTCGTTTTGCATTGTTTGCACTAATGGAGAGCTCAGAGCAGTTTACCCTGTTACTACTTATCATTTATTTGGGTGATAATTTTAAAAAGCTTTTAAATTAAAAAGATAAAGATGGTTAGGGGGAAAGATACAGGCTTTCAGAATGTTTCACGTATGATAGATTATCCCAGCAAAAAAAGATGGTTCTCATTTAAGAGATGTGCCAGGGCTGGCTGCACATCTCAAGCAATTTTTCAAGCCTCCCACCTCATGTGAGGCATCTTGCCCAAAGCCATTTTGGAGCATAATCACACCAGCCTCCTGCTCGTACCCTCCCCCCCACCGGGGCCTCAGCTTCATCCAGCCGGTCCCTGGGGCACCTGCCAACAGTCTGGGGTGGCTTTACCGTGGTGCTTGGGCTGTTATGAGCGGCCTGCCATGGTGCACTCTGCTCCATGGCTTAGGGTGTCAGGCAGGGCCTGGTGACACCTCCGGCTGAACCACCACAGGCTTTGGCCATGCTCCACGTCCACCGCTCTGAAGCAGGAATCAGGGCAGAAGTCATCAGCACAAGACATGGTTCCTGGCATACTTGGACCCATATTTTCACCCTCTGTGCACTGTCCGATGCACACGCTCAAATTGGGCAAAGTACCTGTGTTTGTGACAGGGACACTGTAACCAAAGAGCTCAAGGAATGGAGGGACCCCTCGTGCCTTGGCTGCCACCCTGCTGCAGTCTTCAACCACACGGACCACCTCCAACCATAGATTTAATATTTTTTCCCCTAGATTTAACAATTTTGCAACAACAAACAGTTCTTTTTGTAATTCACACTTTGCAGAAGGGTGACCAGCAGGTCAGGGGAGGGGATTCTGCCCCTCTACTCCGCTCCTGTGAGACCCCACCTGAGTACTGTGTCCAGCTCTGAGGATCCCAGCCTAAGAAGGACACGGAGCTGCTGGAGCAGGTCCAGAGGACACCAAGAAGATGATCCAAGGGCTGGAGCACCTCTGCTACAGACAGGGTGAGAGAGTTGGGTTTATTCAGCCTGGAGAAGAGAAGGCTCTGGGGAGACCATCAGGTGTCCTGATGTCCATGGACACTTTTCAGCCACTCTGTGTTCATGGCATGAGAGCAGCTGTGGCACTGGCTGTGTCCAGCACCTCTGGGGAACTGCCTGTCAGCTGAGTTTCATAGAGATTTGGGGAGGGGAAAAAAAAATTCTATGTTTCTGACATTAATGGTTAATTTGTGTCTCTATCCAGATGTGCCCATTGTATCAGGCCAGGCACATTTTGGACGAGAAGCTTGCTTAAAACAGACATAGAGAAGGCAGGAGTCAGTTCAGCACACAGCAAGGCAGGTGAGTGTGTTTTGCCACAGGTAGGAGCAAAACCACTGATCTAACAGTTTGATCTAGCCCAGGTTGGGAATTCTTTCTTGTCTGTTTGTTTGTTTGGAGCTGTGTGTGACAGACAGTGCTGGTTTGACGTGTTACCTCTCCAACCAGCATCTCCCTCTGTTCCTACCAGGCCTTTAGTTGCCTGCCAGAGAGATTTGGTGGGTAGGAAAACCTGGCTGACTCTGGAGAATGATTTATTTTCCTCTCGCTAATCTGGTTAGGGGCACTGAGGGAAAGAGCATGAGGAAAGGCAGGAGCATCTAGAACAGTTGCCCATAAAGGCAGCTCATCTGTTTCTGCTGACTATGGAGGGTGCCTAGAAGCCCATCTGTCTAACTTAGACACAGAATTTGTGGGTCTAAAAAAAAAAATAAATAAAAAGCCACCAATACTGTCATTCTCCCCACTGACCAGTCCCTCAAAGCCATCCTCACGTATATGCATCAGAATACAAGCTGCATACATCAGCACATCTTTGCCACTAATCAGGTGCCTCCAGTCAAGATGCAAAGGGAGCACCTTAACCCTGCCAGCCATCTTCAAACCTGTGTGCATCACCTGAGGCTGATGGCATAGGACTGCGGCATGGTGATGGACACAGCGCAGCAGAAAGTAGGTCTGAAACATCATTGCATTTGATTTGGCTCTAATACCTCACTCAATATACTTCACACATTGTTTTTTTCAAGCCCTTCCTGCCCATTATCTAGGACACCTTGCTCTTATAAGGCCAGCTGGATCACTCATCTAAATTTACTTCAGCTATCCATCAGCATTTGTTATCTTATTACCATGCTTATATTATTATTATTGCAGCTTAGACTGGCAATTACATACTAACCAAAAAAACAATTCCAGCAGACAACACAAACAAGTCTCACTTAACAAAGTGTCTTATGTTTTCCTTTTCTCCCCACTAATACACACGAGACCACTGTCAGTTCCTCTGGGCAATAGACTTGCTTTGACTAAGCTGGTCAGGCCTACATTTCCCTGCTTGCATTTTTGAAAAATTTAATAGCAAACGTTAAAAAAAAAAAAATCCAGTCAATACCATGTTTCCTTTTCATCTCTAGATGCTGGGAGAAGAGGTAGGTTTTCACTAATCTGAAACAACACCAAACACCATGCAGTCAGCTGAGGAACATCCCTTATACTCATGTTAGTTTCCAAAATCACGGGCTGTTCCAGCATCTGGATGCTGAGAATGCTTCCATGCATTATGTAGCCAGTGAGGCACAGCTATAAACTATAAACCTAATGTAAATTTAATATGCAGCCATTATGCAAACCAGTATTCTGCGAGCTGGTCACCGTTCCCCATTTTTTTCAGGAAATTCTCAGAGCAGGTTAGAGTTTAGTATCCAACATCTCTGAATCCACCCCTCTCACTCCCTGTTTCAGCAGATTTAATAATGTACTTCCATAGAAAAAAATGCAGACTATCCTTCCCAGCAGTAAGACAGTAAGAAAGAATTTAATATTATTCGGTATCAGTTGTAAATTGAGTTCATCATAAAGCACTTAGGAGCACAGTTTGCTTGCAGGATTAGATCTGGGGAATGGCATATGGCATATCAAGTGATTAAGGCTCTAAACTGTACATTTAAGGCCTGCTCATAATGAAGTTCTTGAGAGTTTTGCAATTAATGAGAGAATTGGGTCTTTCATAATCTATTTAAGTGGAATATATCATATGCCATGATAATCTCCACAGCAAACAAGCTGTCCATTTGTGTTCCCTTGGAGCCCAGAAGCCCTCTGAAACATGATGGGCACTGTCTCCTGTTGTGAAGGCAGAGCGGGGGGCAAAGGGGAGGCAGGGGGGGCAGGCGAGTGTCTGTGCAGATGGCCAAACACTCCAAGCTGAGCAGTGTCCTGTTCCCAATGCCCACCTTCTGGAGCCTGATGGCCACCAGCACCATCGTTCACCTTACACAAAGAGCACTTGCCGTCCTGATTTCATGTGCCTCTCTAAATGCAGAGCCAACAACTCCACCCCGGGAGCTCCGCCCTCGCAGTCGTGCCCTGCAACTTATAAATTCCTGAAAATAAGGAATTTTAATGGGAATGCTGATTCAGCCTGATCTTTGCTGTACCAGCACAGAGTGCAATGAAAGGACAAAATAAAAGGACTTTACAAACTCTAGCTCTGTGTGCCTGATGATTTTCTCTAGGGAACAACCTGGCAAGTTATCTGACAATACCCATCCAGAGAAGCTCTCGGTCTGCCTGTGTGCTGTGCATGCCAATGAGGTCTGGAATAAACAATCCATGCAGCAAAGTGGGGTATTATTTATGCATCGTCACATCCATCTATATAGAAAATTGGCCCTAAATTAAAAAAGCAGGTATCAATATTGCCTACGTGCTGGCTCCCAGGGAGAAGCTTGAGGGAAGAAGGCAAAATATCAGTAATAAGGGCTCTTTTCCTCCTATCAATGTAAACAAACAGCCTGTGCCACTGGAGCAATGTTTATGTTAGCAAATACCCTGAGGTGTTTCAAAAAAAAATCAATCTGCAGAGAAAAATTGCCTAAGATAATAAAAATACAGCAACGCCTCAACTCAAGCCCAGGCCTTGCTCCATGTTTGGGGCTGGGGGTGAAGGGTGAAGAGAGCAAGGGGTCAACTCTTTTCATATTTCGGAGTGCAGCTCATGAAACCATATCCTCTGAGCCCTGAATACCATGCCAGTTACAGCTCGGTTCGATCAAATTCAAGGACGGGAGAAATTGCAGGAGGGAAGGCAAGTGGAATTGGCTGCAAGCTGCAGGGCTACGTGTTTAGAGAAAACTTCTGCAGTGGAGTGAGCTGGGAGGGGACCACTCGTACAGAAACCAAATGACTGGGTAGGTAATTTTCCACCCTCCTCCTGTGGTTACTTATTCTCACTGCAGCACTGCCAGGCCAGACGTGGTAACCTGGAAAGAAACGTCAGCCCAGCTCTGTCACCTCGAGGAGCTCCGTGCCCTGCGGTGACTCTGATACAGAGGGCAGAATTACAGTCTCACTCTGAAACCAAGCAGGGTAAAACCTTGTTTTGCTGTAAGATCAGGCAGTGGATAAAGGAAGGGGTTGTCCATGACGACAGCAATCTGTGTGGCTATTCTGCACATCGGCAGCAGGTCTGGAAAAAGCAAGTAAGGGAGTCAGCTACCCTTTATTTTAACGAGCAGAAAAATCCTAGCTTTGCTCTGATTTTCCTGTGATGCTCCCAGCATTCTCCATCTCCTTTTCCACCCCACCTCCTCCTCCCCTCCTTCTATGCACGCAGGGCTACAGGACTCAATCATTCAATCACAAATCAAACACAAATCTGTGTTGTCCTTTCCCTGCTCTTTAACTTTTCCCCCTGCCACCAAAATCACAGTAAAGCCAAACCTCTACTGTGCAGAAAGGTTGGGCAATTTATCAATGGTTTTGAATGAGATCATGCTGACCTGGAGCCACTACAGGGTGCCCATGATGCTCACATTGCCAGACTCCATCCCCCCAAGTCCAAACATTCCTGAAATCCCACAGACCCTTTAAACTTTGATCTCACCAACAGTGATATCCATAAAACTTCCCAGGTGGGTGGCTTAGACAAAGTTCAGGTTAGGTATTCCCTGCGGTCTCGCGTAACGAGGCCTTGAGCCACTCTGTACAACTGGAAAGAGTCAGAAGATAAAAGAGTGGTATGAAACAGAGCTGGAGAGACTACCAAGAGGTGACGGTGCCTTTGGAAAGCCAGCCAGATGACTGCTCCAGCTCGTGCTTGGATATTCAACACTTCCAACTCTGTAAATCTCAGAAGTTTTCTGATCACAAATGAGTTTCTCAGTGGTAATGAAAGGCAAGGATCGTGCCACTTCCAGCCATGCCAGAAAACCCATGAGAACTCACAGCCCCTGGCCAGGCCCCTCTTGCTACCAAACCTGGGGGGACAGGTGAAAGGCATTTGGTTAAGGAGAAACGATCAAAACTTTCTTTTCAAACCTCAAACTTGGTTTTTGTGCCACTTATGAATGAAGATTGAAGTTGTCTTTTGTTCTATTGATTGAAAAGGGAATGATGGGTGAAATTCATAGAGGAAAGGACGTGAGATTTTTACAGAGGTGCTCAGATATGATTGATTCATATCACCGAGATTTAGAAGGCTAAAGAAAATCTATAGAAAGGATAGGGAGGGGTTTTCAGATCTTGAAGACCATCAAGGCCACAGATGCACTACTGCTTTTTGAATATGAAAAGCGCACACCTTGTAAGGAGCCTTTGGACTCCAGCATTCTTAGCCGAATCACTCTCTTACTATAGACTACAGACTTCCCTTCACACTATCATTTCATCATCCTTCTCACTATAACAAGAAAAGCAAGAAACAGGATGCTCACAACTAATAGTCCTGCCACTCACTACTCTTCATAGCATCTTCTGAGTAGATTTACAAAAAGAGACTTTTGATAGTCAGGAAAAATCTAGAAAACACAGTCCATGCATTTGCACAGTCCTGGTTCTTAGGCCAGGTTTGTACCAAGGACTAATCAGCTCCTGGCTCTCTATCATCAGTCTCATCCAGATTCAGTTTGAAATTCAAATGTCTCACAGGCTTACAGCTTTGACTGCCTTTCACTTTTGACCTTGTGTGTGCATATATATATAAACCAGCATTTTCTTTGGCCATCATTTCCCCTGCACCCTGTTAGACTCTTGTACCCATACACAGCAGGAACTCGTCCAACAGAACCCACACTGCAGCACTGCTGAAGGAGAGCTCTGGGGCTTGGCTATGGCAGGGCTGTGCCACAGCTGCCTTTTTTTTTGATATATTTTTTTTGCAGACAGACAAATTTTATAACCAATTTGGTTTTCTGCAAGTCTGCTATTCGGCCAGTCTCCCTACGCCCTGCTAAACCAGGTTACTTTGGAGAGCAAAAAAGCACAAGTGTTTTGAAATAAATCTCTAGGATGGGATTCACAAACTAGTAACACAGGCAATTTGAAAGCTATTTGTCCCTAAACTACAGTAATTAAACCTAATTTACAGCACGGTGCAGTTCTCGGATGGGTGAGATTAGCTGGACGGTTCTTGCCTTAGCTGTTAGGCTCGACTCTGAAACTACATCGTAGGTGAGCTGAGCAATGACGTTTGTGTCTACAGCAATCATTTCTAGGGGTGACCCCTGAGCTTACCTTAGCTGAGACATATGGAATGGGAGCAGGCCACGGGAAGCTGCCACAAATAATCCTTCCCCACTGATCCGTCAGATGGCTCAATGCTGCCACCACTGAGGATCCCAAAGCGTATCACCTGTTTTGCTGTAAGGGGATGGTAATGGCAGGACCCCTTGGCCAACAGGCAGTACCGTGGGAGTTTGCTCACTACGCTTGATCCCCTCTCCAAAGCAGCTCCCCTCAGATGATTTCTAACTCTCCTGAATTTCTTTAAACTACATCCCTTAAGATCAATTAAAAAGCACTGACAAATCAGTGTGGTAAAGATAACTAGCCCAGCAAATGCCTGAGAAGATGCTGACTTCCTTAGTCTCTAATAATAAAATTAAAATCTAAGAAGCTTTTGTCCTTCCCAGCACATTTAGACCGTATTTCTTTTCCCATTAGCTTGGCTAAGATACAAGGTGGATGATACCCAATTTGGGTGATAAGGAACCAGAAGGGGGTTGTTTTTCTGCTGCTGGCAGTCTGGCAGCCACTGCAGCCCCATGGGGAGAGCCTTCCTCTTCCCACATCTCTGGCAAAGTGCCAACAACACAAAGCCCCAGGCAGCCTCTGCTCCCCAGTTCCTAATCCACAGCACTGCATAAAACTTTGGGGGCAGGAGCCGGGGGTGGAGGGGGGTAAGGGAAAGGGACTGTCCCACCCCCTTCACAGGTAGGCAGCTCACCTAAAAAGGAATCACAGCAACCCTCTTCCAGAGGATCTGGGGAGGGTTGGCACCTGCACAGGTCCCAGGGGGCTGCACCCCTCCCTGTACCCCAGGGATGCCAATCAGCCTGCCCACACACCTGCAGCAGTTGCTAGCCTTCCCCAGCAGCTCGGGATCTTTCACTCCAATACTCACTTGCAGTATCTACCAGCTCTGACTATTTAAAGCAATCAGAGATTTACATCAGGAGACTTTAAATATAGAAGTAATTTTGTGTAAACTCTTGCCTTTATTGCAGCCCAGAAAGGAGAAGGGAGGGAAAAGCCTTTCTTTTTTTAGACTTGGCAGGAAACAAGCAGTTAAATAAGTGAATACTATAAAATGAAAATCTTAAAGTGATTACAAATATGAAAGGAGTGAATACCAAATTGAAACAGCCGTTTAATCAAGATAAAGTACAGAAATCCAGCAATTGGCCTCCTTCCATGATCCTGTAGAGCTGTGCGAAGGAGGCAGCTTACTGTAGCATTACCAATCTCAGTTGCTCGACTGCTGATACCCCAAAGTCTTCCACCCTTTGTGGCTTTTCACATGCAAAATGCCTTCCTTTATGGATCACCCTTGATGTAAAGTGGCTTTAATTATTCAAGAACTGAAATAAAGATGAAAAAGTAATTGCATTTTAATTGCTCTAATAATGGCAGGAAGCTGCACTGTGACTTAAATACTGAAAGGTGAAGATTAAAGCTGTTTATTATGATGCCTTTCCTTCAAATACAACTTCTTTGTGTTTTATGCCAGCCTTGCTCCTTCCCTCACCCCACAACCAGTCACACCAGTGCACACCAGGTTTATTCTTAAACTCCTGAGATGGTTTGGTCTGTTAGGCAGTGATATCTACAAATTGGAGGGGTTTTTTACCATAAGCAATTTTAAGGTTGAGGGATTTTCTTATACCAATACCAAATTTCTCAGCCTGAGATATTTGCTTACCCCAAGCACCTAAAGACTGGGCAATAACAGCCCTTTGGAGATGGGTGACAGCAGTGGGAGGCTGCAGTGATGATGTTATATGATGGGGAAATTATGTCGTAAGGGGCAGCTCCTGACAGCCTGGCTCTGGTGGCCCCTGCCAGGGAGAAGCTCAACTGGGTTTTCCTTGTTATGTACAATCAGCACACAAACCTGCCAGGATTTCGGAAGAGGAGAGGAAGGCATTAAAAAGGACTTGTTTTCTCCACACTGTACTTCGTGTCCGCTACGCTAAAGCGTAGGTGGGAACACATCGCAGCAGCCGTCCACAGTGGAGGGCAGCAACCGTGCCAGGCAGCCTTTGGCAAAGGAGCTTCAAGACCTGGCCTAGGCTGATGCTAACAGCGCTTTGGGAATTAGTGTGAAGACCACTGCTCGATGCCCATGTATCACCTCTGCATGTCTTGGTTATCACAAAGATGGCTTTTCCTTCTGCACGAGGAAGTTTTCGGCTTTTGTTGCCATCTCTGTCACAACAGGATCTTTAATTGCTCACGTCGGCCTCCTCCCACAGACTAGAGCTCTCTCCTGCACACGGCTGCGCCTGTGACTTCACGCCCGGCAGTATCAAGTCAGACAGAATAAGCTCAGGAAAGGGAAAGATGCAGGTGGAATATAGAGTGAGGCTATTGACTTGGTGTGCCAGACATGGGCTGGCGCTGACGCCAGATGTGAGCTGAACAATAACAAAAACCTTATACTTTATCACCTTTTAAGGTGGATGGAGGGATGTCTAAACAATTGCTTTCGGTGAATGATTTCAGGCAGTCATTAGCCTCATACAGAGAGAATAATACACAAAAATACACAGGCAAGTCTATTGTACACAGAAAAACAGTTATCAGTACAATTTTTAAGAAACCATCTGATACACGGGGGAAGAGAACTTCATTCTGTCCCCTCTCCCTCTCACTATTGCCCTTCTTGCCACACTTACCATGCTCAGCACGAGTTCAGTACTGAAGGAGGTTACGCAGCATTTTCATAAGCAGAACAAGAAGCCTGGAGGTTATAACGGAGTTATTATTGGGGCAGTTTACTTTTGCTGGCAGAACCATTAATTCTAAGAGCAAATCAGAAGTGAATTCCTCTATTTATTAATTAACTAATTGCTCATTTAAATCAAAGTGGAAATGTGCCATGCCTCAGCAGGCTGCTGCTCCACAAGCATTAGACTGCGGTGGGTTGGACAGACCCACTTCCCAGAAGGAAGGAAAGAAAAAGGAAGGGAAGTGTAAGTCACAGTATGGCCTTTCTGGTCCCCACCACACGCAGGAGACAGGGCCCTGGCAGTGCTGCCACCCAGATAGGCTGAGCCCACCCCTCAGTCCGAAACTGCAACATGAAGAGCAGCAAAGGCTTCTGTGGGATGAGTGGAAGCTTATTGAGGAAAGATTCTCCACGTTAAAAGCAAAAGTAAATATTACAGACATTCTTCAGCCCTGTGTAATGGGAATACCGCCATAGTTAAGGCTGAATTGCAATTTGCATTCAAAAGGAGGAAGAAATTACTCTAGTTCTCATTTCAATGAATGAAATTCATCTAACAAATTAGCATATGTTGCTGTGAGACAATTTCCAGTTTCAGAGGGAGGCAAATTTTGTGCACAAGGATATAAAAATAAAAAATATTTTCTGGGGTTGGTTTTTTTTCAGAAAAACTCTCAAATATTCCTTTCTTATAACACTGCTTCTTCCCCACACATCACAGGGGAGTCCTGCCCAGGGGAACCTCAGATTCCTGTTGCAACATGTTCCCCTTTTTCCCAGCAGGGGAAAGACTGATGAGGCTGTTTGTGGGCATGTGAGCAAGAAGGGGCTGGTATGGGGCCAGGACAGAAGAAGAAGGGGCAACAGCTGTGACGGGGAGAGCTGAAGCTCACTGAGAGCAGAGTGGCTGACTGCAACATCCAGAAATGCCACCATGCTTCTCCCCAGGAAGCCCGGTGCCCCTGCAAGGCACTGATGCTTTATCCATAAAGCATATTGTAACACTGTTTATCAGTGGTTGTACCTCCAGATTGCCCAGTAAGGAGCCAACCAGCACAGCACCTGGCAACATGGGATGCTGTGAGCTGCTCCACGCTGCGAGGACCCACATCTGGTGCCCTCCCTCCTATTTCACTGCACTTTCATGCTCTGCTCCTGGCAGGACACTTTTGGGACACTCCCTATTAATTGGACACATCAGACCTGAATGTAGCACTCAATAAACCAGAAGGAAAAGGGGAGATGGTGCCAATGGCCACATGATCTTGAAACCTCAACCCACACCTGTGTTCCATGTGACATTCCCACCCCCTCCCCAAGAACAATCTCTGCCGCTGATTTAAAGATGCTTTGAGCACATGCAAGATTTTCCCCCTCTGCATAAAGCTTAGACTGATTGACTGGCCAGTGCCTCTCTGCTGACTTGTCAGGATAAAGGTAAAATTCACCCATTAAATACATCAGAGGCCCTGCAGTATTTCCTGCAACACCCTTAAACGACACATCACCTGTGGTAACTGCAACATTTCCAGGGTCACCTCAGAAGAAGGTGCTGGCATGACCCGGCAGAGCTGCAAAACTGGGCTTAGTCTCACAAAAGGAAGCTTTCTCATGAGATACTTGTGCTTCCTGCTCCTTCTTCAAACACAAATAAAATATATACCTTATTGTTACCATTAAAAATTCAGCACCTATATTGTTTAAGCCATCAAAACAATTATGAACAAAGTGCTTACATATTTTAAAGTAATGAAGCAAGCACAGTATCTAACAGCGAGGCCATTGCATTGTTCTTGGCAAGTGCTGTAGGAGGATGAAATTATATTTGTGACAAGGGACATCACTCGATTTGAATATCAGCTCTATTAAACAGAAAATAGCGAACGCATCAGCTCTACACCACCTCTGATAGCACGCTGAGGAAAGTGTTTGGTAGGGTCAGGAGGTAAAAACTGAGCAGAATAATTCTCCTCATCACTGCCTTCATGGGAAGCTCCAGAAGTAATATGCATTTACGGCAAAATTTAACTGAATCTATGGAGATTTATTCTGTGAGAATTTTCCTTTCTTCCATGGTAGTTGCTTGGGTTTTCTTTTCAGTTTCAGATTATGAAAATGATTATACAGAGGGGAAAATAGCATTGTACAGACGCCACTGTGCAAACAGCGACTTTCGGAGGAGTAAAACATTATCATCAGAGAGCATGGCAATTTGATTTACAAGTGAGCAGACAGGAAAATATGACAGCAAGAGAATAAAGACTAGCTCTCACGGGGTGAAGCCACCTGTAGCGCTGACGTGGGCTGGTTCAGCAGCCACTGCAGAGCCTCCTGCTGTGCTCACCAGCTCGTGTGCCACCTCCACCATTTGCAGAGGACATGGTGCTCCCTAGCAGGTTAACCATGGTAGATATGATGTTAGCCCAAATTTCTCCTTGGCTAAAGCTTCCCGGAGGCTATACAAAGCCTATTCTGCTAAAGGATAGGTCAAAGTGCTGTATGTTACACCAGTACTCCCTAAACTCAGCTCAACCTCTTAAGAAAAGTTTATGTGTCCTTTTAGAGCCCTCTGCAGCTCATTAGGTTTCCATTTCTAAGGCAGAGACCCTTCAAAGCCCTGTTCCCATCTCAGCCTCTGCTGGGGACCCCACTCCACAGCTCACACACACTGCTGGCCTAAGGCCATGTTATAAGCAGCCCGCAGACCGCTTCAGTAAAGGCGTAGGGAAGAGCACTTTTACAGAAAGCACCATCAAACTGTCAGCGGCCTCATTAGGCAGAGGGCACCTCAGTCCCCAGATGCACAGGGAGCAGCACGTGGGCCATTAGCAGAGCCAGGGCTGCCCGGGACACGGCACAAGCTGCTGCGGTGCTCACGGCACATTGAGCCTCGCTGCCCCGGCAAAGGGAGAGGCAGAGAGCAGGGAGGTTAATTAGTTCATACTTTTAATTAATTTGCCATTCCTAGTAGATGATCTAGTAGATATAGTCCCGAAGCTTTGACAGGGTAAGTTTATTACATGTCAGGCAGGCAGCATATGCTCTCCCAACCAGCTGTGCCCGTATGTGCAGAGTTCCCATGAGCTGGGTCTAATCAAGAGGCGGCATCTTGGTCCCCAAGGCTCGTTCTCTCCCTTTCAGACCAACCACTAACCTGATCTCAGAGGGGCTCCCCTATGCTGGACTGTGTGCGTGCTGCTTTGCCCACGTGCGCACACTGCTGGGCTTTCTTACCGCGGGGAACAGTCATGTTTGAGTCTGCCACTTTCTCCCTTTCTGCTCCAGCTTCGGCAAAGGAGAGAAGTTGTTTGCTGCCTGCAGTGACAGTAGGCAAAGCTGCTGGCAGGGCAGGAGCTGATTTAGATTTCCTCCCAGATCCTGCCACAGCCCTTCATGCACTGGGCTGCCAACACCGGTGCTCCTCCTGCCACAGTCAGACACAGCTCCAGTGTTTCTGCCCTGATTCCCCGTCCTCCCAAAGCACAGGAATTACTTCATTTAAAGCATGAGAGGCATCTCACTGATCATAAAGAAATGCAGATGGATTTGGAATTAATCCTTTGGAGAAATGTCTTCAGGACCACATTTCTGCTCTAGCCTGCAGAGCTTCAGGAGGCAGGCTCTCAGACCCCCTAAGCTGTCACAGCCCCCAATGAGACTTGCAACACAAACCAGCAGAATTTAGCCCCAGCAATTAGAAGCTCAACACACTGAAATGTCTGCCATGCCTCCTGGCAGCTGAAGTAGTGTGGCTGCTTACCGATGGGCCAGTGGTACCCCAGATCTGCATTTCATCACTGGAGATGTACCCCTTCACAGCACTGAACGAGGTTAGAAATCCAGTGTCCAGTTACGAGTGCTATTTCTGTGTCTTCCTTGCTATGTCAGAGGGAAGGAGGAGAAAGACAATGTGAGAGAATCAGACCTGAATTATTCCAACAATAATTAATAGCAAAGCTGGGCAGCACACACAGAGAGCTCCGTGGCATCCATGCAGAGGAGCTTGTTTGAGCCAGAAAGCTGGCCTCCAAGACTGTTGAATCGACTGGGAATATTGATGTGATTAACAATGATTTGATTTGGAAATCAATGCGAAGGAGATTGTTTGCTTGCTTTGTCCAATTTAGTCCATGAAATACTGGCTTCAATACAGGGAGAAATTCAGCCGAAGCAGGAAGGGGATTTTGAGGAGGGGTGGAGTGGGGTGTGTTTGTTATTTTATCAGACATCCGTCTGGATTCTAGCTGGTGAAAACTTGAGCATTCAATCAAATGTTTTATGTGTGTCTATAATAATCCGAACAAAGGAACAGCTGACAGCTCATGATCATTTAAAGATAGAGCAATTTCTATTTAGCAATCTTGTGACTGCATTTTCTGTATCTACGTGCAAGGCTTCCTAATCATTATGTGGGTTTTGTTGCAGTTTGGCTGCAAATGAAACACTAAGAATTTACAGGAAACCCAACACAAACACTAAGTCTTTAAGAGGAATATTAAGAAGCCTTTCTCCTGGGTCACAGAGCAAAGAGGCTGCATATGCACAGCTATTAAAGGTTGCCAGGTGTAAGTGGTTGGGCTTATATTCTAACCCTAGGAGGAGTGATAAGTCATCACAGATCATTTGTATTAGAAAGGAGAGAAGGATTTTTTTTAAACTTTAGCCACATTAAATTCTCTTCAGGGAACTGCTCCTCCCAGTAACTGCTGGGAGCACTGCAAGAACTCCTGGGTGAAGTTTTTAGTTGGCTTCCCACCCAGCCCACGCCACTACTAAGAAATTAATAATTGGTCTCCCCTAGCATTTATACGCTTTTTTGAAATATGGGAAAAGCTCAATGATGAAATCCCAAACTTCATCTGAGGGTCTCATTCTGCCACATTAATTTGGCTGAGTAGCTGCTTGCTCCACAGAAATTACTAGAAAAAAACAACACAACGAAGAGCAGTAAATGACACACCAGAACTGAAAGCCTGTCCTCTTAGTATTGCCCTTGGGAAATTTACCCTCCTTAAAAGCAGCAGCTTTGTCAGTTATGATGCAATTATTGCATCATTCACTGTGGGGAAATAGGGTTTTTTCCCCTCACCATCCGACAAGTTACCCAGATTCCCATGAAACAGTTACTGTGGAGCTGCGAGACTCTCCCTGGCTTGAGTCAGAATTAGATGTCCACCAGTCAGTCAATTAGAAGCAAGGGAAGTTGGTGAAATATGACAGCGAGACATCCCTTCCTTCTGCACAGGTCCTTCCCACAGCCCATGCTCAGCACAGGCTGAGAGGACCACAGGACATGGGCTATGACAGGCAGCTGTGCTACAGCAGAGAGAGATGGCTGCAGATTCCCTCCATCCATCCCAGCTTCCACGGAAGCATCTCTCTTTGGGTACAAACAGGGGTGCTGGGGGTGGTTTGCACTGCTGCTGGAGGCTGTGTGAGTTCTGCTGAGCAGAGAGCTGAGAACCGGCTCACTCAGCAGCACAGAAAGCAGCAGGACTGCCTCTACAGCTTATTGGAGACACCGATATCTTGGATACCCTCTGTTGAGACTGCTCACAGATATCCCTGGTTAGACCTTACACCTTGCCATCCAGCTTCTGCATAGTACTTCTTCTCCTTAAAGTCTAAGCTTTCATCCTCCTCATAAAGTCCTCAGCATTCTGATCTGGTCCTTGAGCTGCCAGGAACAAAGTACCTCCTTCTGACACAGCAAATCACATCCACAACCTTAGCACCATAATTTTGGCATGTCTGTGCAGGTCTGGACTGCTTAGACAGAAGAGTCCCACAGGCTGCAGATACCTCAGTACCTTTAAGCTGTGGGACCGCAGCAGCTCTGCTTTCTGTGCCAGGACACGTTTCCCCTTCAAACCGCTCAGGAAAGTTGAAATAGCTACAGACCAAAGGAAGTGCCAAAATATCAGCTTATAGAAGATGCCCTGCTGCTTAGGACAGATTAACACATTTTACATACAAAAGCACTGAATGGAAACAGCGAGTTACTCTGCATTTGGACACCAGGCAATACCACGGTAATCCAAAGTAAAGTCAGAGAACAGTCTTGCCGTGGAAAATGCCGTCAGCAGTGAGGCTGAGCTTGGACTGCAGCAGTTAGGAAGTTACAATGATTACAGCAGTTTGGGTCGTGATCGCCTTAGACCTTAGAGGTTTTTCACTAATCTTTTTTCTGCAACTAAATTCTTCACACAGTAGACAATTCGAGTAATGATTCAATTCACTGCAGTCTCCTCCATGAGTCATTACTGAAGCAACTCTTAAACAAAGGTTAAACATTTTAAACAAATGCCTCTACCTTCTGAAATGGGATGCAAACCCCAGTTGGTCACAACTAGACATCCAGACAAAAGGGACTTCAATTCTCACAGGTGAGATCCGTCTACATCCACTGATGCATTTTTATTTCAGCAATTCAATGCTATCCTTTAGCCTCTTTGTGCAGCTATTCAACGAGGCTCTTTATCTCTCTGTTATGTATTTGTAGCTTTCACAGAAAAAAAGACCTAGATTATTTAGATGGTGGCCATAGCTTTTCAGATCCAAAAAATACCCCTACCATTAAAATTATTAACTAATTGGAGTAGCTCTGCAGCACTGGCAGCAGAGGAGACTACCCTCTTTCCCATGCATGAAGAAGGAGCATTTCTTGGTGTTTCTTTGCTTTGTGGAAAGGTGGCTCTACCCACAGGACCACAGTGCTGGGTGAATTGTTCCTGTAACACACTCTCCTAGGAAGGCACCCAAAGAGCTGCCTCTTTCTCTTTTATTTCATCAGTGCAGATGGAGAGTGGCAGACACCTGGTACCAGCCCTCACTGCACTCCATACTTCAGTGGTGACAGCCTCTGGGTCCAGCCTGAGCTAGCTAAAAGCTTTCTTTTGTGGCATTACTGCTCCCAAAATGCTGAACCCATAAGAATGCTCGGCACTGGGTCTAGGTTCAGGCTACAGCCCTGGAGGCAACCAGCTCCATGGGCTTAGTGGTAAGCTCAGCAGCTATCGAGGCTTCTACACAGGCCCAGCTCTACTTAATTCCAAAACCATTCAAAACCACTGCCACTGCTGCCTGTAATGCAATAGCTGAGCCACATACAAACTTGGTGTGAGCGTGAGATAAACACAACACAGGCACTCGGTTTGCCTATTAAGGTGTTTGCCCTGTTGTTCTTACCGGCATCAGCACTGCTGACAAAAAGCAAGCAATGCATTTTAATAAATCTGGAGAGCTGTGTTTGGCTTCCCAAGTAGCTCCACAGTCTGCCTGACAAAGGGAGCTACATGCTGCTGCAAACCGGGCTTCTTCGGGGAAGGGGATGAAGCAAATGTTTCTGAGGTTCAGATGAGCAATCTTCTGTGCAAACAGACAATCCCCGAAGCAAAGCCAACTGCAGAGCTGTTTTGATTAAACAAGCCTGGGATCACTGAATTTCTTCTCCTGCAGAGTCCAGGAAAGGAATGAGACAAACTCCCAGTGCCAGTAATGGTTTCCAGAACACCCACTTCACTGACTTTACCCCTCCTTCCAATGCCACCTGGACATTCTCTGCTCAGAAGAATATTCTTAGAGCCAAACACCTGCTCTTTCACAAAGTCCTACCTGTAGAATTAACCGGCAAAGGTTCATTCTCTAGTTTCCCTATAGATGCCTGATGGACACTCAGCAACCCCTTTCCCCAGATGCCAGCACTCCAGGTCGCACCCCTCTCTTTTCCCTTCCCCTTCACAGTCGAAGAGCTGGGTTGGTTTTTTTTTCCCATAGGAGTGCACTACCGCGGATCCCAGCCCAGACTACACCGGTTTTGCTGCAGCGCCTGGGCTTGGCGGAGCGGTGCCGGTCGGGTCGGAGCGGGTCGGGTCGCTGCCGCCGCCCCGCCCGGCCGGGATCTCGGCGCTGCGGGCGCTCCCCCCCAAGCCGAGCTCCGCACGGTCTTTGCCGTTACGTTTCTGCCCTCTAACGGGTAAAGGCAGCTTCGCAACTCGCCTTGCGATCCTGAGGAGAGGGAGGAACGGCCCCGCGTACGGGACGCAGTTTGTAAAGCCCCGGGCTGCTGCGGCGATGCCCAGCTCCCACCCACCCGCATGCCTAGGCCCGGGACAAACGGCGGGGAGGCTCCGGTGCCTCGGAAGCAGCGGAGCCAGATGGCAGAGCCAGAGCTGAGAGAGCCCCTGTAAATATTTGTTTTGCTCAAATAAATAGGCACGTTTTCAGTTTCTCAGACAATTTTGAGGAGTCTGCATCAGAGATCTAGGCTTTAGCACAAGATTTCTTGGCCTGCAAAAGGGGCTCCTGCGAGATGGTTTCATTTAACCACAAATCCAGAGCACTTTCTTCCTTCCCCCCCCCGCCCCACACCCCTTTTTTTTTTCTCCAAGGATGTGAGCTGCAAGATTAAGGGGAAAGAGAAAAATCCCTGAAAAAAAGTAAAAACAAACAGTAGAGATACGAGGCTAGTTTGCCCTGTGCCTACCCAGGATGGAGAAATGAAACTCTGAACACTCGCTAAGACAATTACAGAGATGAATTTCAAAGTTGCCAGCCTCCTGGGTTTAGCTGAAGAGCTCCCACGAAACGAGGGGGAGCAGTAGTAGTCTTAACCCCTTAATCTGTTAAATTGCAGGACTAGTTACGTAGGCAACATCACGTTGTATCGGAAACAAGGAAGCCAGATGGGTGATAGAGTGATTTTAAAAGACTGATATAAATATTTGTATGTTAGTTTCAGTGTAAAATACCCTGCAAGAGCTTGTCCTGGCAGCTCCCCTGGGCCATTGGTGCAACAGGGCAGAGCAATGGGAGCAGCCACAAGCTGCTCCGGCAGCAGCACTGTCCAGTGAGTGATGAGGGGATGCAGTGATTCAGTGATTCCTTCCAAGAGTTTCTGAAAGCAGCTTTCCTAAATTGCAGCTGATGTATTTACTTACTTAACCCCTTAGTGTTGTTAGACTCTGTTTCTGCAGTTTGAGTAGTGGGAGGGAAAACCTCCTCCTTTTTTTAGTGGGGAAACTACAGAACAAAACAAACATGATTGGCTCCTTTCCAAATTGTGTTTTTCATTCCATTATAGTTTTACAGCTAAAAGCACTGAAGTGCTGAAAAAAAATTAGGTCTATCTACATCTTCTCATGGTAAAAAGTGACTGAGAAAACTCAGATTAAAATGAGATCTAAGCAAAGGTGGATCACCAGCTGCAAGTTAACTTACATACAGTACAAATCCTGCTGAGGCAAATTATCCCTGCATCATTCCCTCTCTTTGGCCATCTAACTGTGTTCACTTTCTCCAACTGCTGAAAGAAGCCAATCTGAGTTTAAAGAACAAACAAAGCAGCAAACCACCACAAGGTAAGCTATAGCTTCTAACAGCTTCTTGACTGCCCCTGTGCAAACTGAAGATACTATTTTTTTCTTGTCAGAAAGATTTGGCTCATGGTACAACTGCCTCCATCCAACGTCCCAAAGTGGATGGTGCTAATGCTATTTTAATCCACAGTTTGGCATTGATCCTGTTGTACCTGCAGCATTCGGATGGCAGTGCAGTGAGACCCTGTGTGCCTGTGCTGCTCGAGGCACTTTCAAAAAAAAAAAGGCAGAAAAGCTTTAATCCATGGGGCCAGTCAAGTTATTCTGTGCATAAGACCCAGTGAAAGAGGGTAGAGATGGCTGGATGGTTCAGCAGCCCTGTATCTCCAGCCTCTTGTGCTGCACTGGTGTATAAAAGACCTTGCTGGTACTCAATGAAGGATGAGCACATCTCAGTCCTCCTCAGTACTGTGCCTTCAGCTCCATGCCAAAGGCCTGCAGGGCTGTGCAAATCCTTTGATGAGATGAGCTGCGATAGGGAAATTATACAACATAGAACTACTAAAGCTCGGATCCAGCCCTGAACCCAGGCCCTCTATCTCCTTGATGTCTATTAATGCCTCTCAGCACATTGCATAGTCTGGACTAGAGGATTCCTTAAGATCTTACCCAGCCCTATTTTCTTTGATCCTTCTCATTTCTTACTGAACCAGAAACTTCCCATTCCAATACAGATGTAATTCCAGCCCCTTTGGCAGCTTTTCCAATCTCCATTAGAGCTTCACAACCCTGAATAAAGTGTAGTTGGTTTAGCGCAGTCAATGGACTGCAAAGTTTCATCATTTAATTTAATCTCTCTTGCAGTAGTGCAATTCCCCTTCTAGAGCCCTGCCTATCTAATAGGTGTATATTCTTCTGTGTCCTGGCCCTGTCTCGTCTGATCACAGCCACAGCATACGGATCAGACACTGCATGTCCCTTGTGCTGGGAGGAGGGTGGAGACAATGTCACTCACCCGAAATGCAGAGTGGGAGGGCCAGAGGGCGTTGAATGTTTCACATCCCTTGCACATTTTCTCTTAGATGTATTGTGAGAAATGTGATCAATTCCACCCAACTCTTTTTTCCTACAGATTAAAGAAACACAAAAATCCTCTTTGAATACCTTGATAACACCTCCTCTGCTGGCTCATTATAACCTATTGTGAGGCATTTCCAAAAATGCACATTTCACCATATAGGTCAGGAATAACCCGTTGATTGGGATAAAAGATGCCAGTGCTCAGTTATAGCAACTTCTGCTAGCTGAGGAACGTGCCTTCCCACACCTCAGGCATCTTCTAGTGCAAACCGGGAGCTTCAAACCTGTCCAAGCAAAAATGCCCCAAACAAGATTGATGGGACAGTCACACACGTACAGCAATGGGAGGCCAAAAACCCCATCATGAGGAGCAAACTTCCCTGCCACAGCGCTGGGAGCTTCCTACTAAAAAGCCCTTGCTGTTTCAGCTGTAATTACGTAAATCCCTTCGATGCATTTGTGTCAAAACCATTGATCAAGAAACAGTATTAATTAGACTTAATCCACACTTCGGAGGCACCAGAACATATCATCACGACTCGAGGGGGTTTAGGGCAGCGGAGTGTATGTCTCAGCAAGGCTTCCTTAATTTTATCCTCATGATTTTGAAGGTGTGAATGCACAGAGAAAAAGAAGAGGGAAGAAAATAGGAGAAAAATAGCAGCATTGCAAATTTAACCCTTCCAAGGTGCAGGTAGTACAGTGTCTAGGTTTTAACCTCACAGCCATACACCCCGAAAGTTTGTGCCTTTGGAAAGAAACATTGAAATATCATTGAGGTACTAAATCCAACTGCAAGCACATCTATTTGCTTCTCTCTGAGCAGGCAGACACCTGGCAACTGCAAGGGCAAAGGGCTAAGTAAACCATATAGGTTATGTACTGTGGGAAGGCAAAGTCCGAAATCTCTGGCAACACCCCAGCCCCACCAGTCTGATCGCAATACAGCTGGTTGCCCTGTCCTTCCTCCATGCCACTACAAAACCAGCTGTCTGCTACCAGGCACAGATCAGAGAAGCATTTGGAAAGTGCCCCAGGTCTAAGGCTCTCAGGAGTTAAAGCAACCAGAGGAATCTTAAACAAAACCAACAACAACCAAAAAAAAACCACACACAAAAAAAAAACCAAACCCCACAAGAAAGAGCGAAGCAGCAGCTCTCACAACAAAAACACAGTTCCAAAATTAATGAGATTTTGATAACCTCCCTTTAAAAATTGAATATTTCCATTTTAAAATGTACAAAGACTAAAATCTTCATAAATATCCTATTAAGAAACTTCTGCTGCTGTTTCAGAGTTTCAATTGAAATACAGTGCATGAAGGTTGCCATAGCTACGAGCAAATTTTTAAAGAACTGTTTTTCATCAGAGCAGCTGCAGTATCGTGCAGAAACAAGGGTGAAGTAGGGAAGCTGGAAGGAGTCCGACCAACTTCAAGCTCCTAATCAAGCAACTGGGAGATTTTCACAAACACAGCATAGAAACTTTTAATACGCTTTCTGCTTTTTAAAGAAGATATTGCCTTTTGTTATTTGGCAGCACCCCAGCAATGCTGTCAGCACTGTGCGAGATCTCAGTCAAGAGGAGAGCTTTGTTTTCATGCTGGAAGAGATAAAAATTTCCACTGCTAAGCCGCTACCAAGTGCCCAGGCACTGAAGGATGTGCTGTGGCCTCAGGTCCACTCTGGAGGGCTTTCTGCGTGAACCGGATGATCAGCACCAATGTGCCTAAAAATGCCACAAGAGCTGCAGATCTCTGTATCTAGGAAAAACTCTTCCTTGCCTGAGCTCGCACAAGCAAACACAGAAAGGAGGAAATGTGAACAACACATGAAACTAAAATGTTAGCTAGAGACTTTTGAAGTGGGGCTGTGATTTAGGTGGTACTGCTTCCAGTGGTGTTCGGTGATCCGTGGGCATCAGGAGGCATTTTCCTCTCCTGTAAGATCCCTCCCTGGCAGGAATAGGCAGAGCAACTTTCTGAGCATCGGTGCAAGCAGAAAAATACCATTTCTACACTGTGGGCATCTGTTCAGAGGAGGGCTAGGCTCTGGAAAACACTGACAGCCTCCTTTATACACCAGCCTTTCAACCAGTGATACTAACTATGGCAAAATTCCTGGAAAACTTCAAACAGATTCATTTTGCATCCTCAGCCAAGTATGTCCTTGTGTCCCAGTCTATAAAATGAGAATAAATAAAGAATAAAATTTCTCACAGGAATACAAAGAGATTTAGCTCCAGCACAATAGCAACTGAATTGCTAGCTATAGAAAGCAGAAATGCTTGGCCAAGTTAGGGTTTTCTTCCTAAACAACAACTTAACAATCATTATTTAATACACTATTATGAATCTGAAAGAATCATTGCAGTGATAAGTACTCTTAATACAACTGGGTTCGTTTATCTATGACCTGCTTCTAAGAAGTGCTGCCTGGTACTTCAGCGGCGACACGGGGAGGCTTGTGGTGCTCTGCCATCACCTGCACAGCCGCAGAGTCCAAGGTTTACAGGCAAGCAGGAGGCATTAATCAATGCAGACAAATCTGGGCAGCCTACTGGTATTTCACATCTGATTGAAAAATTTCCTTCACATCTTGAAATCAAAGAACCACCTTTCCCAAGGACTGTAGGCTGGTTTGTTCCAAAATAGATAGTTTTTTCATCAGGCAGCATACAACAACATTTTTGAGGGGTAAGAGAATGAGAGGAAAACAAAGGGGGAAATTCAGGAAAAAAACTTATAAGAAACAGAGAAAAATGAAAGTAAAAAAATCTTATTATTGCAGGTTCTTCTAATAAATGACATTCTTTCACCACTTCCAAATATTACCCCTAAGCACTGAGGCCATGCAAGGCTCTTCTTTGGCACAGAAAAAGAAAGTTTAAAAGCCCCCCATTTTAGAAACTTCAAGTCAGCAGTGAGTGTTCAGAAAATGGAAATTAAGGATGACTACCGGGGAGGCAACCTGGCAGACTAGTTTAATGGAAATTTAAAGTGTCTCTCTTTCCCAGTGCAAAAATAGGGTAGTGCAGTACAGTGATGTCTGTACCTGAGTGCATATATCCTGTCAAAGGGACAGACCTTCCAGGATATCTTTAGGTATTAACTTTTCTGATGTAGACTGTTTTTAAAGGATAGAAACAGAAGATAAAAAAAGCACAACCTGCTGTATGGTTGGGCTGCCAGAAAAACAGATTGTGAGTCACTGAAAACTAGTGACCTTAGTCAGCATATTGTGAGACTCCCTAGCTTTCAAGTCCTGATGATTCTTTTCCAAGGCAGGGAGGCTTGTCAGAGCTGTAGTATCCATATATACACACACGCTCACATTAAAGCTCTGTTTCTCTCAGCTGTGCAGACATCAGGATTACTGAACCTGACATAAACTCATCATCTTCCTGGATGCAAAAACGGGTGGTAGCCAAAAAGATGAGCCACAGTCAGCAGAGCTATCTTGTTGTGGGGTACTAAAGGTCAGCAAGTACAGCAGAGCCATCTCTAGAGGAGTGTGCAATGCGCAGCCACTCCTTTGTAAAGGCCTAAGACCATTTGCGGTGAACAAGTGCCTGTCTGCAGCCTGCACTGACGCCTCTCATCAGCATTCACGGGACAATGCACTCAGAGTATAAAGAAGAAATGCAGAGGCTTAAGGAGAAAATGATGGGTGGGAGGCAGCAAAAGGCAGCAGTGCTTAATGCCACAGGGCACTTTTCTCACCATACTTGCAATGCAAAACATGTGAACACCTACAGACCTGCTCCTGCTGCGCCAGCTCCTCTCTCGCTTTGCCTTTGTCCACCCCCTATCTCGGATCAGGGAGAAAAGAGTCCAAGCTACAAAAATAAAAGCAGGGGGAGGAAAAGAAAACAGAAAGAGACAATCCCACAATACACAGGGGAGAAGAGTGGGGGGCGGAAAAACACAAGAGATGCCCTGAAAGATGCAGGGAGGGATCAGGGATGAAGAAGTGGGGACAGAATGCCAACCAAGGGAGGGGAAGGCAGCAAACCGCGCAAGGTTGCAATGGGTGACACTGGGTCATGCTCATACCAGAAGAAGGGTGTAGGTGTTTGTCCTCATCTGGTTGTTATGTATAGTCAGCTGAAAGCCCCAAGCGAAGAGCAACAAGCGTGCAATGGAATTCAGGGCTGCCTCTCCATTTTAAGTGTTTGGACTCTCAGTTTATTCATCTGCAAAATGCAGGCAGCCTGGCTGATCTGCCAGGCCTGTGCCGGGGGGATTCAGCCCATTGATTTATTCAGAACAAAATAAACAGAGTAAGGTCTGTGAATAAGCTCCAGAAGGTGGCATAGATCAGACTGAAAAAGATACAAAGAGGGTATATCTTTTCAGCAAATGTTTTACATGCTCAAAAAACAAGTTTCAAATCTGTAGCAGCACTAACAAATATAGCTGAATTCACATGAATGATTCTGCCAAGAAGGAAAAGAGCACAATCAAAAATCAGAATGTCACTCCAAAAGGGAGGACCAGATTAAAGAGCTCGGTTCTGTAAATCAGGGCACAGAAGAAGATGAGGAAATCCTTCAGAAGGGCTGCAGTCATCAGAGTCAACATAAGTTGCTTTCCCTTCTGCTGCTTGTGCACAAAGCTGCTGAATTCAGTCAGGATTTCTATCAATTAATACACATAATATGTCGTACATCTGACAGGGCGTCAGGAAATGAGTCACTGAGTCGCTTTACCTTCGGCACTGTGGCACTGCATTACTGCAGTGTGCCAAGAGGCACGTACCCCATGCGGGCTGGCCAGGGCACGAGCTGCAGGCTGGGGCATCCTGAGGGCATCCTGAGGACTGCAACATACAATAAACCTGTCTACTGTGAGGCAGCATAATTAGACAGACAGAGGTTCACTGGTTTGAAACAACATGCTAAAAATACTTTTGTTCTGCTGGAAAGTCAGCGCTGTCAGTAGGACAGTCTGGGACTTGAAAACTTACCTGGTTTAAAGATCCCAAGAATACCCAGAACGAAGGTGCTTTGTCATCCAGGGCAAGGAAGTTTCAGGACCTGCAGCAGCCTGTCGCACAGGAAGAACACACAGAATGGTCACCACTGGCTGAAAGGCAGGCTTGCTTCTGCTTTCAAATGGCTTGTGCCTAAGAGTTTCAATCTGTTCTCTCTTGCCCAGCAGCAGCTGCAGAGCACAGAAAACACCTAG
Source organism: Zapornia atra (assembly GCA_013400835.1). Classification (NCBI taxonomy): domain Eukaryota; kingdom Metazoa; phylum Chordata; class Aves; order Gruiformes; family Rallidae; genus Zapornia; species Zapornia atra. The sequence continues at coordinate 215,154 of VZTU01001602.1, forward strand.
ATAGCTTTGAGGGATAAAAGGCTTGAGAATAACAAACTCTGGGAACAGAACAACTCTCATCCTCACCATTTTTCACATGAGCAGCTATGATCAGAATACGTACTTGCTCAGGACATGACTACTTTTTCATTACATGTGGGTTGTGCATTTTCCTATTGCAAGCCCAATGTTTGCGGAGAGCTGGAGCTCAAGAGCTGGACAGAAGTTTCATGACTTTCACCTAGACACAGGCAGTCCATGATGCTTGGGGAGGGCCAGCGCCAGGCAGATTTGGTAGGTATATGCCATTTGCAGCTCACCAAAGATGTGGTAACATGGTGTGTAAATCTGTGAGGAGTGCGGCACCCCACTCTGGGGGTACACACACATGGCCCAGACCTACCACAGGAACCCACTCACCCTTCTGGGGAGTACAATCACAAGCTATTATCAGAGTAACAACAGCCCTGTATCTGTTCTTTCACTTACCTTGTTCACCCCTCCATGTTTTAACTACTTAAGCTTTTTGAGATAACATGAATAGCTCTATTATTAGTTCACAATTTGCTGTAGACGTCCGAGAAGTTAAAAAAAAAAGCACTACTTACACCACATTTTGAGGATTGCCCTCAGAGACTTGGGGCTGCAAATGCTCCTGTACCAAAGACCATTGGGATTTCATCAGTGGTCTTGTGTGGTTACTGCCAAACAAACATCATCTTCTCTGCTGCATCACTGCCTGGAGGCTGGGCTTCAGTGTGAAGGATTGGATGAAGTTTTGCACCTTCAGCCAAATGGGAGGAAAAAAAACCAAAAGAAACTTCAATATCAACCTCTGTTTTGTGCATTTCTCCTTCTCATTTAATGGATATTCCTACAGCAGGAGCTGGTGGAACTGGTGAGCTCCTCCAAGAACTATAATCTCTAGACTGGAGAGCACGACACCTTTCAGACAGCCACAAAGAATTGCTTCAGACCCTAGAATAAAAATTTATATGGAAAGCACATCAGTATGAAGGTACATCTGTATCCACAGGCAACAGTGATTATATCTGATTATTTTTAGTGTAAATATATTTTCAGAATAAAAGGCACATGACAGTTTTAAGCTACTTAGCTGAACGTGCTGCTCCTGCACCCATGGGATTTTAATATTTCTATGCTTTTAAAAGTATTGCACTGCAGGGATAAATTCAGTGCATGATCCACTTTACTGAGTTGGAAAAAATGTAATTTAGGAGGGTGTTATTATTGCAGGAAAGAGGTGGAAAGCTCATCAGTAATGAGGATTTTTACATACTTAAAGACCACAAATATTGTTTTCCTGATGCCTGAATGAAAACTTTGAACATAGGTCCTCCAAGAAAAAAAAAAATCAGCCTGTGACTTGAATGAATCCCCCAACAAGGGGATGCTTGTGCTGCCGAGCCTTCAAACAGCACACACAGCGCCATCACTGATTACACTAGAAGCTCCCTAATCCAAACACCCCAGGAAGACATTACCGTCTTCAGGAAAGCAAATCTGTATTTATGCCAGGGTGCTGTGGCTGGTGCAAATGCCTATTCTTTACAGTCACAACTAAGGTTCGGGGGTTTTTGTTGGGTTTTTCCCTGAAAATGGGTATTAAGCATAAGACAAAGCAAAAGAAACAGTAACTGTGCAACAGCAGTACCAGACAGAGGAGGTTACAACAGATTAGCTGTTGGCAAACTTGGTGTTCAGATCAGGGTGGTCCAGAGTTTCACTGTCCTAGTGCCACCCACCATAGGTGTTGTGAGGAGCACTGCACCTCTTTGCAATATTTGGGGACCGTCAGTTCATCAACAATATCTCAGGGATTTATATGTAACCTTGATAAAACTGAAAGAACAGAGAGAATTAAACAGTGAGCAGCAACACAGAGCATATTGGCTAAGGAAGACTCAGTTACTAGGTAGCTGTTTAACATGAGAGAGCCTGGCCTTTGCAATGAAACCTCCCTGTTAAAATGATTCACATCACTTATTCTTTCTCTCCTACTTGCTGCCATCACCATCCAGAAGAGTCAGCGAATGATCGAGTGCTTCTTTGATCTCCTGTGTATGTGAAGACAGAAATATCCAAGCTGAAGAACTGAGCCCCATGGGTCTGACAGTGCATTCAATTACAACCCATGGAATTCAGTTCTCAAAGCTGAGAATACACGACATTCATTTTAGGGCTGTCCTGACACACAGTAGTATCTCACACTCCCGCTCGCTCCCTCCAGTGCCTGGCCTTCTTCCAGGTGCTGTAAAACAGAAGAGTGAAAACGTTGCTGCAGCTGAAGCAACTCTACCCAGATTGTAGGTCAGATGCAGAATAATGGCTCCAGGACAGATATATCAAAAAATAGGCTATTTTATGTTTTCTTGTGGCACCAGAAGCGGCCACACGCATAGACAGACTGTGCCTTAACACATAGCAGAATCCTTAGTAACAAAAAGTGAAATTTATAGCCAAGGAGTATAACAGTATAACATTTTACACTTTTCTGGAAGCCTTTGAGAATTTCACAGAGGTAAGTTATAAATTTCCTTCTCTTTTTTTTTTTTTTTTTTTTTTAATACATGATAAAGAGGAAAAAAAAACCTTCCAAAATTGCACAGCAATTTTTGTTAACAAAATAATCCATCCAGAAGCTCAGAAGAAGGAAATCTGGTGCTGTTGAAGCCCTTCAGTCTCATCAGGTTCTGGTGGCAAAGAGGCAGAAGCTGCAAGGACCATGCTGCAGGGCTGTGACCTGACACAACTTGTCTGATGTGACAACCTCATCCCAGGGTGACAATCTCAGCCCAAGGCAGGAGGACTGTGCTACAGACAAATACTGTTCAAATGCATTGAAGATCAAAGCTGATGTCTCAGGAAATACTTCATCGCTTCTGACAAACCTAAAAGAAGTCACAAGTTTCATTACATATCCCAAACTTGGAATTTTTAAGGAAAAATAGATTGCATAAGATATTAGATGATGCATGCCTCTGTAAATTAAATGTTATATCTGCATAGTACCATGCATAAACAGTGTTGGTTTAGTTTTTTTTAAAAAATCAGATTTCTTTGGAACAATTTTTAACATATTTCTGTATGTTCCAGGGAGATCAGGCATCACCAAAAAAATTCCCTGGGTTCAATGAAAAAAAAATTTGGTCTGTAATAAAATATTTGAAGGTCAAGGGGATTTCAGATTAAATCTTTTAACCTTAAAAACTAAATGTAGGTTAATTTACTTAACAGAATGATTCAGAAAGAACAAATTATTTTGGTTTAGTGTTGCTTTTCTTCAATTATAAATAAGTACATTTTTTTACAAAATAAAAAGGTTAATGAAAATGTTAAAAAGCATCAGTGAGTGTCTAGCTTTTCCCCAAGAAAGTAATTCGATTCAAAGCTGCAAACTATTTTCCATTTTTCACCTAGAAAAAGTACAAATTATTCCAACCAACAATTTTCCCAGCCCTGGCAGGAATTCAAACCTGTCCCAGTAAAGCTCACTGGTCAAACTGTAGGGTACCTGTGAATCTGCAGCCAGCACTGCATGGAAATGGAAACCTCATTCCTTGTACAGCCTGTCCTAGAGCAATTACTTTCTGGTTTTCCAAATAATTTAATTTAACTAGGAAACCACTCTTCAATTTATCTCTAAAACCTTCACCTCAAATGAACAGCAGGTGTCTGAGAAAATTACAACAAACGATTCTTGATAATGCCCAGTGTCACTTTTCCGGCTAAATGAGCGACACGCGCAGCCACATCAGCAGAGCACAGCGCAGAGAGCATCGTTTGGCAGGATACCCAGCAGCTCTGCTGCTGCACCATCCAACAGTCTTTATGGCTGTAATTGCTTTCTTTGGTTGTTGATCCAGTCAACCAAACAACAGAAATTAAAAATACGCTGCTTTAACTGTTCCTCTGGCTGGGAGGGAAACCTCTGAACAAATATTTTTGCCAAGGAACTGTTTTGCGGTGCCCACAGCCCAGTTCAGTCCCAGCGATCTGTCAGTTGGCTCTGTGAGACTTCTACTACAGAAAGAAAAATCAAATTCACAAAAACAACATCTTGTTAGAACCCTCAGAAACGATGCAACTTTGAAACAGGATGCCATGGCAAAAAATTTTGCTTGTCTGATTTTTCCGATTGGCGCTGGAGTGCTGCTTGCTGAGAAGATCCTTGCTGACATTAAGCAAGACTCTCACCAGCAGCACGGCCCTTCTGTGGTAATCACTGCTCCAGCTTCAAACAGGACAAAAAATAATCAAACGATCATCACTGAAAACATGAGACAGGGTCTGAGAGGAGAAAGGACAGCAGATCCCAGCCCTGGGGGCAGTGCCCCCACCTGCAGTAAGTGAATTTCTGTACAGTGCCAGCGAGGAGGTGGCACTACCTTTGGCACCCATCTGTATGGCATAATCAGGCATGCTAATGACAAGGAGTCGAATGCCCCTCCACAAAACACAGCAACTGGACCCACAGCAGCTCTAAGCTAGCCAGCTTGGGCACTGCTGGTGGCCCGACGACAGCTACCCCCACCCAGGCCAGGAGGGCAGCTGAGCAGTGAACCCACCTCTCCCACCTCCTGGGTGAGCACCTGCAGAGCAGCCACCTGCCAGGGAGATGGGCATGGAGGGGAGACATCCCCAGAAGAGGGGTGCAGACACGTGTTGTGAGATTGTTCCTTCAGAGCTGGGAACCTGCACACCCATGGTGGCAGGCAGCTCCACTCCCTCACAGAGCTTGGGTTGGGCCTGCCCCAAAGGGCTCCCCGGGAAGGACGCTCCAGCTGAGCTCTCTGCCCCCAGCCAGAGTTTCAGTGAAATCCTGACAGGGCAGGTATGGACCTGTGCATCCTCCTAATTCCAGAGTCATTTTCAAGGGAAGCTGGCTTTGAGATTTTTAACTAAGTAGGAGAAAAGGTCAAACTCTCTCTCTCAATTTGGCTGCTGAGTTTAATATCGTCGCAGCGCATTAGTCCTCTCTGTTTTTAAAAAACCACAACACCAGTTGCAGCCATGTTCTGCTGTGACCCTTTCTCAGCTTCACGTGGGCCAGCCTCTATCCTTTCAGTGTCATTCCCAGAATGCCCCCCTCCCTCTGAGAACTCATTTCCTTGAGGATTAAATTCATGCATTTGCAAACAAGAAGACAGCCCATAAAAATTATATTGTTCTGCCTTTGCAAGAGTGGTGCAGAGGTGAGTGAGTCTTTTCAACAAGCCGTAAATCCACCTTTTGAAAAAACATTATTTTTACCTATTCCAGCAAGGTCACTTAGTACCTCACAGCTTGGAGATCTTATTGCACCAGAATTAACTATTCCTACAGGACAGATACTTAATAGGCAATCATGATATAAAGTTTTACTGCTACATGGAAAGGCAAACCTTTTTAGAGTGATTAAGTAACATTAAGTGCCTGAAGACTATTCTTCCATAAGTTTCCTTTTGAATTAAATATGTTTTAACAGGAAAAGAACATAAAGATCCTAAAGCCAGCAAGTTAATGGAATGTGTAAATGCTCTACATTTTCCTTATCATCCCCTACTTCTATTCCCTATGCTTCCATTACTACCTTTCTTTTTTAACACAACATCTATGTTTGTCTGAACGTATGACTAAAGAATGAGATTTTAATGCTTCTTAACCAGTCAATGATCTACTGCAACCTCATATAAAATCCAGATACTATTCAAATGTGCTCATCATGGGTGGTAATTAATTAGCACTGATGGGGAACTTGAAATAAAATATGAATATGGTCACATTTCATTAGGAGCATAATGTATCTTCTTCACCCTTATTTAGCTAAATACATTTTCCCCACAGCTAGTGGAAAAATACATATCTCGCTGCTACTCTGACATCTGGTTAGCTGAAAGAAGAGGGCGAAATGGAAGATGACATCATTGTAGAGATCTTGAGATTCAAAAAAAAAACCGGAAAACTCACAGCCAGAAAGGATGACAGTGACAGCAGAGGCAGCCAGGCACTTGAACTCGACAGAAGCTTTCAGGTGTAAGAGGGTCTCAGGGTGTGAGAGCTGAGGGTTTGGGAAGTGGGGCCGTGAGCTGCACGCTCTGCAGAGCAGCAGGGCATTTTGCTTGCTGGGCTGATGTGGTTCATCCCCTGTGACAGCACAGCCAGGTGCAGCTGCAGACCAACCTCACACCCGCCTGCGTGTTGGCTGGCAGGGCACTGGTCAGTGAGAAACTGCTCAGCATGATGAACCCAGAGCTCAGATTTTAACACCCAGACCACCAACCTGTACACCCTGACCTGACGTTTCTGTTTTTCTCCAGCTAAGGATTCCTCACTTCTTTGACTTTCCGACTTTCCCACTTTCCCACATTTCTGGAACTTTCCAGCAGAGGAAGCATCCCCAACGTGCCCTGGCCGGGCTGGCTGTTTGCCCTGACCCGTGTGTCCTCGTTCAGTCCAGAGCAGGCAGCCTGCCTTGCTCTCTGCAGTGATTCAGATCTCTTCCCTGACTCTGCTGTGAGGAGCTGCATGGTGTGCTGGACCTGGGGAAGCCTGTCCCTCTCCAGATTACAGCACACCAAAGCCCACCAACCCCTTTCAACACTACTGACCAGGTCCTTCTTCCATCACTCCTGCAGACAGCAGGGCAGTTCTGCTCACAAATGAAGGATCAACCAGAACGTCCTGACTCTTGCTTAGGTACAAGGCGAATGCTGCCCCTATCTTAACACACCTTAAATACTGTTAATCCCTTTTGGGAAAGCTAATATGCAAGTTCACAGGCAAAGAGTGTCCACATGCAGAGAAGCAATTAATCTTTCTTTGCTTTATAAAGATTATGTTCACCACTGAAAACCCAAAACCAAAATTTTGTGCAGGCTTAGAGGGAAAGCACACCTAAGCTTTGGTCTTAAGCTAAACTCTGCCAGTATCAAACAATCCACATCAGACATAGATGCATAGGTGCTAAGTACACCCTGCTCCAAGATTACATCCCGGGCTCACCACATCAGTGAAGACCATCAGCAATGTCAGATGAGGAACCACCTGTTCTCTTGAACCCCTCAAGATGATAAATGCATCAAGTACCCAATGCCCTCAGCCCAGTAACTACACAGACACTTTCACTATCCCACATCAAAATGGGAAAAAAAAAAAGAAAAAAGAAAAAAAAAGAGGAATGGTTAATTTGTATTTGAAAAAAAAAATCTCATTTTCATATCTCAATTCATATCTCATGCTGAACCAGTATTAGCCCGAGCATATTCCAGGCTTGGCAGAAGCATTTGTTCGCAAAATGCTTTCTGAATCTCCCAGTTATTTTCTGGATGCATCTTTAATTTCAAGCAGTAGTTATATTTCTACTGCCAATGTCTATGTCACGAATAACAAACATTCAATTTCCTCTCCTGTAGAATTATTCCACTCTGCTTATCTGGAGGTTCAACTCTGTTGTCTCCATTTTAATCACATTTTCCAACAACACAGTACTTTGTGCAACAAACCATTTTCCTTCATGAAAGATAAAAATGATTGCAGATTCCATTTCACTTTTTGACCTAAAACTTAATGATGCTTTTTGCATTTTTTTGTCACTAATTTAAAGAAAAAATACATGGCAAGATACATATCAGGCATAAATCACTAAGAGAAACATATATTTACACCTAATTGGCCATTGCAGCTGGTTAAAACAGTGATATGGAAAGGTGAGTAATTAAAATTTTATTTCATATTTTTAACAAGTTCTGGCTATCAGAAATAATAATAAAGACTTTGATAATAAGTATTATTTTTAGTAATCTCTATAGCATATACTCTAGTTACAACATAATATAGTTTCAGTTATACTCACAGTAAGGTCACAGCTCTGGAGGCAATTTCAGCAAGTTTTTTTGTGTTGAAAAATAAAAATATTTATGGGCTGCACATTTTTTTAATATATATTCTCAGGTGATGGGATGAAACACAGGGTAGAGGAATGTAAACAGTCTAAAACACATATTTGACAACTGCAGTAACAGCTGTATTAATAGTGCCCAGATGTTGTAAGAAATAGGAGCGAGAGCTGGTAAGCCAATTATCATCATGCTAATAAGGGTAATGAGAAGTAAGAAGCTGAAAGCCCTTGCAATCCTGTGGATCTCTATTCTTTATACTCTCAGTAATAAATTTTTACTCTAAAACAAACCAGAAGTTCCATAAGAGCTGACTAACAATGAGGACGAAGGAAAAGGCCTACCTCCTCGAATATGGAGCTGTCTCCAACCAAACCCAGCAGTGCTTCCTCCCTTGGTGAGGGTGTGAGATCACGGCACCCACGGCAGAAGCTGGAGGTGACACGCACGCTGTCTCCCAGCCTGTGAAAAAGCAGGCAGGGTGGTGAGATGAACTGCTTGTCTGAACCAATTCCTGATAAATGTAGTGAATGGAGTGAGCTGGAAATGACTGATCAATCCATATGTTTCAGATGTGATCTAAACACCCAAAAATAGAGGAAAAGGGAAGAAAAGTAAACCCAAGAGGGTAGATGGCCATTTCTTGTTCCCTTCCAATTTCCACATTCTTAATAATTCAAAAGAACTGGCAAGGTTTCGATGCTGAAAGCACACAGACAGTCACTGCATAACTACTCTACTATATATTACTAACCCAAAACAGTTAGGCCCTATACAAGCAGGTAAAAAACAGGCAAAAATCAAACCTTTTTGTAACCCTCCTATTGTTTAAATAAGGAGTGTAACAATCACACAGCAAAGAATTTGGTCTGCAATAACTGTGATGTTAGCAATCCATCAGAAGGCAGAGATTTTTGTTTTCTTCAAACAGGTTCACTATATAAATGCTTAAAGTGAAAAGCTGACTGCATTTGTATTTTGTACTGTAACTCCAGTGCAGTTATTGAAAATAAAGAAGCCTATGAATAGCAAACAAACTTTCAATACATACATGACCTGTTTCAATATTAACTCAGTGAAATAAACCAGTGTAATATTATAATAATGAAACAGCTCAAGAACTGTGGAAACTGGCCAGAGTTGATTCAGACAAAGGTACATGGTGGTGAATAAAGTAGTCTGAGAGCAATGAATTGTGACCCCATTAAGGCATCCGAACCACAGCAAGCTATTTGGGCAGCGTTACCCGACCTGTGGGCTGGGCACCACTGCTGTCAGGCACCAGAAACTGGTCCACAATTCATCTGATTCGGAAGATGACAAACCGCCTGTCTTTCCCCGCACTGTTGGCAGCGATGCCAAGCTGGCAGGCAGGCAGGAGCCAGTTTCAGGACGCTGCCAGGGACTGCCTGCAGGTGCAGACGGCTCCTTTTTCGGGCTGGTGAAATGGTCCAGGATTTCTGTTTCGAAGGGGCTCCATGAGAAAAGGCTGAGAAACTCTGGCACAGCCAGCCTGCAGGGACCTGGCGCTGCCGCCCTCTGGGATACACTCGCTTCTGATTCAGGACTTGCAATCTTGTTCCCCTTGAGCTCTCCAGATCTGATGTTAAAGAAAGTAATTTTAGGTGCTGTTTAAATTCAACATAACATCCAGAATATTTAGCCAAATATGTTGACTACCACAAAAGATTACAGGGAAAAGTCAAGACATTGTTTGATGCATGCACAGACTTTTAGCTTAAGATGACTAGAGCTGCCAGTAGGGACTAGGCTATCCAGTATCCACTGAAGGATTAAATGCAGGTTTGGATCAATTTTCTCAGGCTTCTTTTTAATGAATAATCCCACTAAGGTCACAGGTAGTTATTGACAAATTCAAAACTTCTGTCTTGCCAAAGAGCTCCCACTCCAATCTCAAGCCCCGGTCCTGCCATCACTGCAATCCTCAAACTCCTGCTCCCCCCCACCCTGGGGAGCTCCAGGCCCCACTTATCCAGCAACAAAACTGTTTTAATCACCTGGAAAGCCCCGTCCCTGAAGCAAATTCAGATGGTGTATGGATACCTGAGAAGCTGCAGAAGAGAGAGCAACTGAAGCTTTGCTCACAACATTAGGGACTTGGTTCAAAAATAAGAAACAAAATTTCAATACTGAAAATTTATTTTCCTCCTTTCATTTTAGTTAAGGGAAAAGATGAAAAATTGGTTCAATTTGACCAATAAAAACACATAAAAGTATATCCCTTTATCATCAAAGTAATTTACATTTTCGTCACCATTTCCCAAAGAAGATTAGATGCCAACATTCTCCCAGGTGACTGTGAAATATAGATAGTCCTACTAATGGTCTGCACCAAAACTATGGCAATTAGCAACTTTTTCATCCACTAACTAAAAAGAAGAGAAATAAGGCCAAAGAAAAATAACATTTGGCTGAACCTGGAATGATTTTTTTTTAAATTACTTTCTGAAGACAAAACACATTCATTTCAGGTACGTTGCAAGGAATTTCTTGGCCTAAAACAAAACACTTTGTTTCCTTTTTGCTGTTATTGTTATTACATAAGGGCAATTAAGAAAATTAAAACAGTATTTTTAAAGAAAAACATTATGGTTCAACTCTGAAAATTTTTAAATATTTTTTTTTTGCTTATTTGCCCAATACTATTTACTGAACTCTGTTGAAATTTGTAAATTATTTCAGTTCATTTAAAACTGCATTCTTCAGCAAGCAAACTATTCAGAAAAAGAAGGGTAACTGCATGTCTCTCGTCAGGCTCATAGATGGAAGGATGGGAGCTGCCTTATCCTGCAAATTCCAGAAACTCATCTCTACACTTTTTCAACCCAACAGGGAATTTGTCAGAAATTCCACCACAGAAAACTGCAGCATTTCCTCCATCCCTTTTTTCCATACTGTAAAACAAACTTTTGGATGCCTAAAGAAGCTCAGGGTACATAGAGGGGAAAAAAAATAAACCAGCTTCAAAAAACTAAAGGATCAATGTGACAGAAAAGCAGGTAGAGCCAGTCAAACCCCTCAGCTGCAATCGAACGTTGTACTTTCAAAATCAGTGGCATTTGATGGAGAGAGAGAAAAAAATAAGCATAACTAACTCATGTCCTCTCCCCATTTAAATAGTTGCTATTTAAGTTGGCTAAAATTGAAAAGAAAAAAGGCAGGTACATAAATGATAATGCAAGGAAAATATCAACAGACATAATGCTACCACTGCCCCTTGTTTCTGAATCACCACTGGATTCAGAACAAAGCCAAGACAGCACTGGAAGGACTATAGCGGAAAATTCCTGCCCGGTGAAGAGAAGCATTAGAAAATGTACAGCTCTCCTGATACAACAGTATCGAAGCCATTCTACATTTCTCATTGCTTTAGCATAAATATAACTCAAAATTACTTAAAACACTTGATCTTGATTCTGCTGCTGTTTACAAAATGTAAATCCATCAAAGCTGACAGAGTTACTTTGGTTTAAAGCTGGAGGAATTGAGGAAGAACTTGGCGTTTTGATTCAATCTTTAATGTGCAATTTACCTTTCACTCATACAAAGCGTACTGGCTCTCAGGCAGAAGATAAGTATGTAATAAATCAGCTTACATTTTTTTCAGCTCTTACTCACAGTGGAATCCCCAAAATTCATTTTATTTTATCTTTTTCCCACTCTTCAGCTTTTTCTCTTTCATTTTCCTTCCTCCTCTTCAATCACCACAGGTCTGCATTTCTCATTTTCTATTTTACATCACTCCGCTTTGTTCTCTACAATGGAAAGACAGGGAGAAAGACAGGCAGGCAGACAGACAGACAGCAGGGAGAGAGATACAGCCAGTCCAAGGTAACAATCTCGGACACACACATTCTGGAGGATCTGTTTCTCTCTCAAAAACATTTTAACTTTATAAAGGGAAGGGAATCAAAATTCATTTGCATACGGGTTCATTCCATCTCTTCAGCTCACATGTTTATAGCTCTGGAAAGTCCCTTTCTGATTCCCTGGTTGATAAAGCACCAGGAAGGTAAACGGAGAGGTGAGAGCTGTTTTGCTGACCTTGCAAGCGGGGCTTAAATGAAGTGTTCCGTTCACCTTGCTCGGAGGACCCAACCAGGAGATTCAGGGGCTTTTTATCCTTTGGAGTTCAAGCCTCAGACCATACATGTAGAGCTAAACATTCAAGTCGGAGTAACCCCCACTCTTGCACAGGAGGAAGCTCTGGTCAGGCGCTCAGTACTTCAGCTTCCTGTCTGTACACTCCGCGGTCTAATCTGGGGAAATCCTGAAAACATTATCAGATGCCTGATAAGCTCTTTAGCTTTCAAGTACATAGTGATTCAGTTTCGGTCAAAACCTCATTTGAATACAGTTTTTAAATCTAAATAAAAAGCGAGACCCTAATGGAGAGGAGATTAGACTTGTAGTCTACCATCACTGGCATCCAAAGTAATTTGACTGATGTTTAAAACTGGCATAAACAAATCTACTTTTCCATACCTGCTTCAAGATGCTGTGTGTGATTCAAGCTTATTAAAAAGGAGTGGAATTACATGCCTGGATAATTAAATGCCTTTATTTATCCACAAACAAATAACGCAGCAGCAGCAGCAGCAGCAGCAGCATGGATTACTTACTCGGTCCGTCCTGACGCTGTTCATCATTGCCTTGAGGCAGATTGTTTCTGAGAGAGAGAGATGGCTTCAAGCTCTGGTTCCCCCTCATCCCACAGGCTTCTCCGTCAAAGCTGGCAAGGCTGGCAGTCCTTGTTTCATTCGGTGTAGACACTTGTTTCCCAGGCATTAGACAGATGTTTCCAAAGCCATTTCAGAGCTACTCAGGGCAGGCTAACAGCTGGCTACTCTTTGATCTATGGATTTAGCCCTGGAAGAGTAAAACTCCACCACCACAGCCTGAACCCCCAACATTTCCCAGTTCAGCTGGGTACTTGAATTAGGATTGACCCACAGGAAATCACTCCCACTTCACTCGTCTCCTTCCCCTCAGTCAGGCCAGGGAGCTTTTCCTGGCTACCTTCCAGGAGGTTCTCCTGCACACACAACCTCTAAAGATTGTGGAGGAACTCACTCCATCTACCAGTGTGGGAGTAACTAGGAACGTTTTCCCAGGTATTGCAGGTCTGCAAGCAGTCAGGGTTTAGTCTACATTCCACTCCCAGAGCATAAAACAAAACAAATACTTTTCATGAGAGCGCTGATGCTTTCTGCTGCACTCACCCTAAGGGTTACAACAAAAACAAGCTCATGGACGAACCAGCTACTTTGCAGAAAAGGAAAATGGGCAAGATATTTATTGTTAATAGCCACATTCATCTGGATCAGTACAAAGGCTTGGGTTGTCCATATTCAAGGCAAAAGTACGTACCATCGTTTGTTTCACACAAAGGTCTGGTTTACAAGTCTCCAACTAGGCTAACACACAAGATACATTTCACAGGAGCAGAGGTTTCCGACAGAAAACCACACCTCATTTTAATACCCATGTTAAAATACATTAATGCTGGAAGGCAGATCCACTGCCTTCTGAGAAGGTAGAGCCAGTCAAACCCCTCAGCTGCAGTCCAGATTCAGATGGGAAGTAATCCCAACGTTTCTAAAGCATCTGGAACTGGGATTTTATTTTTCAGCCACATGAGAGATGGGGTGTTGGCTAATAAAATACCACATCTGAGCTCTCAGATCCTTCCCTGGGTCAAGCCTGGCACGAAGAAGCAAAAGTCTTAGTAGGACTTATCAATAAGGATCCTTGCATTAATTTGCATGAGTCATTGCACAGGAAGAGAGGGACAGTCACATTTCTGGCTGAGATTCAGCTGCATTTGCAGTGCTCACTGGTACAGCTTTCAAAATGCATCTTTGGTCTAGCCCGAGGTTTAAAAACCTCTTTGTAAAAGACACTGAACTAAATTAATCTGTTCCCTGCTGACCAATAGATCCTCGCTGAATCTTTAAGTAATGATTATTCCAGTTTCCCAGGTCCCTAAAGGTGCATTTCATTATGTGCATGTGTCACAGCTGGATAACCCAAAGCAGAAAGTAGCTAAACACAACCTGAGTCCCATGGCGAGAGAATCACATTCCTTGGTGCTCAGCACATCTTCCAAGCAAAAGCAGACAAATGATCAGAAAAGCCTAAATATTTACACAGGCCTAAGATGGCAGGAGAGGTTCTCCACCTTGCTCTGTGAAACATAATCTCAAAGGCTAAAGGGAGGGGGGCGCAAGGAGGGGAGGGGAAGAAACTTGGCACACAGTGACTGATCAGGGAAGAGACAGATAACATGCTCTGTACTGCTTTTGACAGCTGCCATCAGTCAGGATGGTTATTATCACCTTAGCATCTCATCTAGAAAGTTTTGATTAACTGAATTTGTTTTTTGACAAGAAGTCTAGACCTTACCCTAATTCAGTGGCTGGAATTTCTTGAGGCAATACTACAGCAGGCCAAACAAGGTGACACTACAGCCCTGAGTGCAGCACAGAAACACAATGCATGGTCACACCGTGGTTTCTAAAGGTATAAAAAACATGGCCCAGGTGCCGGTATCATCAACACCAAGTAATTCCAGCTTATCTGCTTTATTTATTGCTGCTCCTTGTATTCTGTATAAATATAATGGGCTGGCTTCTTTCTTTCACTGGGGAGGAAGGCCCTCCCAGAAGGGAGGATGTCTCCCAAGCTAGTTAAAATCTTTACAGCAGCATAAAACATGCAGGCATCAGAGACAAATCAGGTCCTGAAATATCTTTCACAAAAATACAGCCTTCAGAAAGCACAGTAGACATATAGCCACTTCTTGCATGATTTCATAAATCTTCCATCCCTGCTTATAGTATTTCTTTGTGACAGACAGTGAGATAATACCATGAGTTATGAATTCCAAGAGGAGCTGGAGCTTGGTCCCATTGAAAACTATGGTAAAATCCACATTACTTTTGAAGAAACTAGAATTTCTCCCTCAGCACTGTTAAAAGCAAACTTTCACTTGGTTTCCCTTGAGAGGTAAGTTCTGTGTGCCTTTTTCTAGGATACAGAGCCCCACACAGGTATATATGTTATTTTTAACTTGTGTGCATCTAATTGTCAGGTTTCTTTACGCTGAATTGTCTTACAAATTTTGTGAGATCTCCCACTGATTTCTGCCTCATTGCTTTAATCCAATACACTGATTCAGAAGAGGTTGAGCTGACAGAGAAGCCTAGGAAATACTTTAGAAATCATGCACCTTTCATTGACCGCTTTGCACATTTACAAAGGCTACGATCATATCACAAGCCAGGTAGGACATGGTTAGCCAGTTCTTATTTTGCACTGTGATGGGCATACAAATTAGGACAGTGTGTTCCTACCTCTTATGCACACAGTGAAGAGCTACGTCAGGCATGCTTGGGTAGCAGAGTCCAGAGGGATGGTAGAAACAGCCTTTCTGCAGGCTCCTGACAGGCTGTGCAGCCTCCAGAAGCCACAGCTCTGCTCCTGGACAGAGTTTACAGAAGAGGGAGGAACATGCCAAGACAGGAGAGCTGCAGCTACCCTCCGTGACATGTTTTTTTCTAACCTGGGAAGCATTCCCAGTAGGAAATGCCTGCAGAGATTCATAGAGAGGCATTAACCTTCCCCCCAGTTTGTTTGTGTATGTGAGCACATGTACATGCTCATATCTGTTATCCTAAAGGGAGACTTTTGCTCCATAGCTGCACAGAGGGCTGAGATGCTACTGGAACAGCCCACAGCCCCTGCAGCTTTGCTCAGGGTCCCCACGACAGCCAGTTTATTTGTCCTAGTGCCTTAAAACCCTGCCAGAGTTATTCTACTCGGGTTTATCCCTCAGTTATTTTGCCGTGACTGGCTTTAACAGCTGTGAGAGCCAGCTGGAACCCACGCAAGCTACAGCGCACCCACACCTCAGCCCTGGCTTGCAGCACCTCTGCTACCTGGCTCCTGCCCACGATAAGCCCTGGGCTTGCATGCACCCTGTGCCTGTGACAAAGTTCTCTCCCAAAGGCAAGCGCAGCATTTCGATGGGTAAAAAGAAATAAAAATCTACCATGCCCCTGTGAGCCAGCTTGAGTGAAAAGAAATGATGCAAAGCAGTATCAGGCAGCACGGCACAAGTTCTGTAAGAAGCTTCATAGATGGCTTCACTGGATGCTTTGCAGACAGAATTTAAAGAAAACAGGAAGGTTTAAAATGAGTTATGAAGGCAGGAAGTGAGTCAGCCCTGAGCAGGAGGGATAGCAAACAGCAACCCCTTCCACTGCAGGCACCCAGCCACGGGGACACCAGCCTGGATGTCCAGAACCACAGTGAATGAACCTGAGAACAGAGAACATCAGCAGGGCAGGAACAAAGAGGAAAACGGACACTTCTTCACTGACCACAGTTCAAAGGAGGGAGGATTTTCACCATACAGAGGACCCTCTTCTAACCAATTTGCTGTCTCCTTGTAGAAGCAGCCTAACCACCAAGCCCAGGCAAACTGAAGCCTCCTGCACACTGCTGCTCAGAAGGAGCGCCTGAGAAGAGTCCTCCAGAGTAATCCAACTGGGATTGGGATTTCAAGTCCCCTCAAGCATCTTGAAGTGTGAACACTAGCCTCTCATACACCCAGATGAGTACTGTGCTATTGGAAATAGAAACACCAAGACGTCTTCCTTAGTTGCCATCCTACTCTACCCGCATCCCACACAAGAAGTTGCTTTGAAAACACAGTTACATCAGCCTCCACAGAACAAGGAGGCCGAGGAAAATCTTAGCAGGGCTTAGGCATAAACGAGACTCTAGCCGTTTGCCTAGAAACAGATGCTTATCAGAGAACTCATCAGGAGCAAACAGAAGAGCCATAAGCCATCAGTGGTACCACAGCTCAGCGGAGTTCTGAGGAGCTGTATTTTGGGGTAGGTACAAAAGAGGCCTAGGTCCTTTTGTAGGTGTATCTCCAGGAACAGAAATTATATCTAAAAATACAGCCTGGGTTCTGAACTCACACAGACAGCTTTGAAAATTATACTCTAGATATTTTACAGTACAGCCCATTACACAAAAATGCTGCATTCCTGGTTGCAGGACACTCAGCCCTTACACCTGGGTAGTCACACAAGTGCCGGCACCCCAGAATAGTAACAAATTCCCACCAACTTCTGCAAACACCTAAATAGGGCAAAATAGTTAAAGAATTAGCTGTTCCACAGGTAAGTGCAGCAGGTACCTAGTATGTTGGCCTCTGCTTCAAGCATATTGTTGGAGCTATTAGGAGGACAAAATCTTTTGCTTTCTACATTAAAAATAGGATGCTAGTTCCTAATGAAAAAGAAATATCTGGAGAAAGGCAGGCAGACCTGGCTGAGTTCCATGCTGGAAAAGGCCCTTGCCTCTCTACTTCTTCTGAGAATAATTTTCTATGAAGCAGCAAACCACCGTAGTGAAAGACTTAAGTCACAGCAGAGTCATACACACCAGGCTCGGGAACCAGGACACAACTGGAGCAGAATATCAGCTTCCTCAAGGCAATTAGCTTTCAATGCAAAGCATTTCCAGATTCTTCCTAGTTTCAAAAGAAACTCAGAAGGTGGCATGGGAAGATGGGCACAGAACAACACTTCAGAGGAAGGTTTACCAACACTGAAAGCAGCTGTTGAGAACTTAATCTGAAAAAAGGCTGGGGCCAGACTGTGTAGAAGGTAAAAAGCAAAATTCAGTACCTGGTTGCAACTTGGAAGTTTTGAATGTTTTTCAGTGGAATAATTATTCTTAGAAAAGTGCTGTGCTGTTGGAATCAATTTCCCACAGGAATTTTTTCATTTTGATTTTTTTCTCTCCCATGTGCTTTGATAGGTCAGCACACTTCTGGAACCAGTGGACACTGTATTTACAAAAAAATTTTATTCCTAGGTTTCAGAGAGTAAGATTTTGTAAGTCAGCTCAGGAATTAAGAGATCTTGGTTTCATAAGAATGGGGGACTTTAAACAGCTTAAAATTCTTTAAAAGAATTTATTAACTCCTTCACAAAATCCAGGAGATGAGACATCATAGGCTCTCCTCCAAGCAAAGGATCATGCAGCTGCTGAAAACAGCTCTTAAGGGCTGTGTATTTTTTAAGAAGGTGATGGGCAAGAACCTTAAGAAGAATACTGTATGGACAAAGCTTTAAAGCTGTAAAGGGGATGAAGGCAAAGAAACCATCACTCACTACACTAGATATGTCCGGATGAACAGAAGTTAGGGTATACCCCCTGAAAATGAACAGAAGCTGTCAATGAGAATCACAGCTTGTTTCTTCTGCCTGGAGTTTCCACAAGCAGCAGGTATAGAGACCCCCAATTCTGGCTAATAAGCCACCATGATGAATGAAATCCAAAACCCTCTAAACTATTAATTCCAGCAGCATTCTGTATTTGATTAGGGAACAAGATGATAGGTTAGTTAAAGATTATGTTAGTTCATTGATTCCTGATAATGGAATGGTTTTGCTCACCTGGCTTACAGGAAACTGAAGCCAAACATTATTTGCTTCAGGCCTGGTTTGGTGGTCATTTTTTTAATCTTGTTCCAAAACTGAGTCATAGAAACTTTGCAGAACTGGAACAATAGCCACAGCCAATATTCCAGCTGAGGAAATGGTACCACTGAACACCGATACCCTGCTGGTGACATCCCAGCACAGGGGTGTTTGTGCCTGCTGAGATCTGCCACAGCCCATCCCTCAAGCCAGTAGATATACCCATGCATGAGGTGGCTGTTCATCTTTGCCCTGCAGCAGTGCCACTCTCCAGACCCCTGGAGGAATCTACTGCACAGCTGCCCGAGCTGCTTCAGAGCCCAGGGTGGCCATGCCACCGCACTGGCCAGAGAGCTGCGGATCACTCTGTGAGGCACTAAGGGCCCACAGGGCTCCACAGCAGGGAGTTCCCTGCAACAGTCCCAGGGACAGCCCTCGTTTCGGGAACAGACACACGATGGTGGTGTGCCTCTGTTGGTAGCTGGGAGTTCACTAGAGAAGGAAGAACAGGATGACTTGATTTTGTGTCCCCAGGAATTCTGCTCACCCTCCCCTGTGTTCCCCGCTGAGGCACAGCTCATCTTCTCACCACCTTCTGAGATGCATGCTCATGCTGCAGCTGGAAAAAAACCCTCTGCAGACCATGAATGTTTCCAAGGATTTTTGCTTAAACCCTCTAATATCTGGCATCCCAACTGGCTGTTTAAGGAAGATTAACAGCACCATCTTGCCTGGATGTCAGAGGAAATTTGAGCAACAGAGAGGAAAGTGACAGAGAAATATTAAAAGCCTCTCTCCGTTGTTGCACAGCAATCACGCTGTCACAGTTTACAAGAATATATGCTTGTTTGGTTTTTGAAGAAAGGGTCAACTCTGTCCTCTGGGAAAACAAAGGTCTGTAATTCAGGATCAAGAATTCTTCTTGCTGGGATCCATGTTACACTCACAGGCTGCTGCAGCCCATGAAAGAAATGGCAATGGGAAGCTTGAGGAAGGCCTGCCAAGAGCTGTGGCCACACAACTGGCAGGGCACAGGCACAGCACCCTCTGCAGAAGCTGTGAGGCTCTCCCCACCCCTCTCAGCACCTGTCCCTGCAGTGAGGCTGGGGCTCGGGCCTCAGAGATGCAGCCCCACAGCAAGGGTTTTTTTCAGAAAAGCTGTTTTGTGCTTTTCCTGCCACGGGGCAGCAGGGTCTGTTGCTAGTGGCTTGGCTTGCCAGGAATGGCTGGCTTACTGCCTGGAAAACCCTGCCTGCCCAAAGCCTCAACCCCCCCACATGCCCTCCTGCTCACACCCTATGCTCAGTACAGGGGTGCCCCTTCCTACCCCTGGCTCCTTTAGCCCCCTTTACCCCTCCTCGCACCCAGAGCTGTGAGCCACGTCCCCATTGCTTTCATCTCTTAACTTCACCCACACCAAAGATGCTGTTACTGTAGTCTCTTCATCCTTCTACAGCCACCCTGCATGATCATTCACAGTGCTGACACCCTGTCTCAGCAGTAAAATATGCGTTATCCTCAGGTAACCCAAATTGATTACATCATCAGCCTCTCATCCTTTGAAGCTTCCACTCTGACTTTTCCATTTGTACTCAGGGTCTGCTGGAGACTTGTTCAAATGGCAATGCTGCAAGTTCAACACCTCAGCAGACAGCAAGCACTCTGACTGGTGACTCCTGTGCTGATGAAGCTATTCATGACAACATATGAATTATAAAAAGCTATCTTTGCAATAAGTACATACAAACATGTCCACATTTAAACTTGTTAGCTTCCACATTGACCGATGAAGGCATACACACTGAGCTCAGAGTCATCACTGCAACAAAGGCCTAGCTTTCCCCACAGGCAGCAGTCTGGCAGGAGTGCTCTTTCCTCCAGAAAGGCAGCCATGATTTTGTGCCACCACATCAGAGCCACTTGGACCGAAGAGATGAGGTCTGCCTCTCCTGCCAGCATCAGGACCTCATGGCTGCAGGGCAGAAAGCCTAGTTCTCCCAGTCCCACCACTTCCCAGGTATGGGAGTGGCTGCCTGCATAGTGCCTCACTATTAGTGTGGTGACATCCAATTCTGCCTTCGCTGCATGAGGCAATCAAGGAGAAGAGCCAGAGTGCTACAACACGTAAGCCATGAGGCTCAACAGGTCGGAAGCAAGTCACAGGGGAGATTGGATGTGTCCACATAAGCTGCAGTTACTCCTCCTGACAGCAGCACTTTTGAAATACCTGACTGCTTTTACTCAACAGCCTCCAAAAGTTTTGCTTACAGAAATTTTGTCTGAATTAGGAAAAAGCAGAAGATGGAGGTGCTGGTCTCAAGGAAACACTGGAACAGATCCCACAGGGCTGTTGAACACCCATGTGAAGGCAAGGCCCAGCCGAGGCTGCAGTGCTATAAAAGGCTAGATTTACAGCATGGACCTCAAGGGTCATTTTTAATTTTGCTGGTGTTTTACCTCTGGACTGCTGGGTAGAGGAAATTAGGCCAAATTTACCTTCAGAACTGCTCCAATTATGCTTTTATGTTTTCCTGCAGGACCTCTCCTCAAGTTGGAAATGCACTCATGCCTCAAAAAGAAGCTGACAGTTCAGCTCCAGAAGATGTGTTTATAAAGGAGACTCAGGGTTAATTGTGAAAATGAAACTAATGCATATACATGAAGCCAGTACCACTGCCTGAATGCAAAAGGTTCTTTCCTAAACATTCAAATAGCTCAAAAAAAAGAAAGAAAAAAAAAAAAGCTGTTTGTCAGGGATTTTCTCCAGGGGCTTCTTAATAAAAATATTCAACCCTGAAATACCATGGTTGTGAACTGAAGCACGAGTGACATCTAAACCAGTCACTGCTGCCAGAACCTACCTCAGTGGTACAGCAAGGTAATAAAGGGTTTTCTCAGGTCAGAAATCAGTGTTTTCCAGGACTTTCTGATGGCTGGTATAAGATGGATGAAGTTTTCTGCACTGGCTTTGGGTGGGATGGAGTTAATTTCTTCACAGTAGCTGCATGGGGCAAGTTTTGGATTTGTGCTGAAAACAGGTTTGATAATACCAGGATATTTTCATTACTGCTGAGCAGTGCTTACACAGAGCCAAGGCCTTGTCTGCTTCTCACCCCTCCACACCACTGTGGGGGAGCAAGCAGCTGCATGGTACTCAGTGGCTGGCTGGGGTTACACCACAACACTCCTTTCTGGTGCCCAGTGTGGGGCTTGAAGGGTTCAAGATAATGACAGGTTTGATTGGAACATGCTAGATGAAATTTAGAGCTGTTATTGTTGTTTAGCTCTTAATTGGCAGGCTCCTGTGCTTACCATAAAGCTTGCTTACAGGGTATAAGAGTCCAGTGCTCATTTGTGGCTGCTTTTTGCTTTCACTGCTTGCTGTACTGCTTATCATCTGACTCTGCTGTGCCTGGGAACACTTTGATAAGAGCAATGACGATGCACTGGGCTGGCAGGTCGCCAGGGCATCACTGCTGTTTCAGTGTTGCTGGACAGGCTGGAACTCCTGTGTGAGCTCGAGTTGAAAAGACTGTGACTTGTGGATGAGTCCACATGGGAGCAGGGCACCCTGAAGTGCCTGTGACAGCAAGTCCACACCATAGGAGGTATATCTCAAAGCATTGTGGCCATGGTTATGTCTGCCACAGCAGGTATAGCTCTGAAGGGATTGTGGTCCACCTAGGAGAAGGTACACCTTGAAGCATCTATGGCTGAGGTCATGCTGGAGCAGCTCAAAGCATGTAGCTATGGTTAATCTCACAATAGAGCAGGGATACCCCTAGAAGGGCTGCAGCCACATATAAGGCCATGTTGGAGCAGGTTTCCTTCTGAAGGAACTGTGGCTATGGGTAAGGAAACACTGGAGCTAGAAGTTGACTTTAATATACAATGAGAGGAAACATCACCAAGACAACAAGATGTGTGGAAACATATCGCATCACCCTGCATCATTCTGACTGCTCTTTGAATCTTCAGTGTCCCTCTTCAGTTTGCCTCTTTCAAACCCCTTTGTGTACAGCTACACCAATCATTCTACCATCACAAAGGAAGCCTGATTCTGCTTAAGTAACTGGAAAAAAAAATACAAGAAAATCTCCATCACCAAAACAGTACTTCCCATCTTACTTGATTGTAAAGGTCCTCAGCAATTCTTTAAGATAAGTTTAGCATCTCAGTTAGTGATATACTTGCAGACTATGTCTTAGACCTTTTTCATTGCTATGAAAATCATCACTAGTCATAATGAGATCAAAGCCTGATCTCATTCCTGGTTTAAACTTCTCCAAAGTTAGCATTTGGGAGGGGATCAGGTCACTTCAGACAGTGATATTAAGCACATAAAGGACATACCTGATACATGCCCTGAAGCAAAGAATTCAGATCTTCAGGAAAAATACTGACTTAGAACAGTTTTCAAAGCAAGTATATATCTTACAGAGTCCAAGCTCTCCCCTCTTAGTCTTTACAAGTTCTCCCCATGCATAATAAACTAAATTTTGTCCCTTGACTAATAGAAAGAGGAATCACTTCTACTGGAGCCTGTAGCAATTTACTTAAACTGGCTATATGATATGGAGAGACTTTAAAGATGCTTTTACTCATGGGCTACATATTTTGAGCAGAAGTGGTCAAAGGAAGCCCAGCCTGAGCCACTGAGGACCAACATCTGAAGGCCTCTAAAGGTTCCATTTTCCATACAGCTTTTGGAAATAATTTGGCTAGCACAAAAAAACCCAAACATGATATCTAGAGCTAGAAGTATGCTTTTAGCTCCGTGAAGCTGCCTCCAACTTCATTAGCTGGTAGAGATTACCTCATCTGTTAGAAAGGGACAGAATAGCCACCCCCGTAAGTTGTTTGCACATTCCTTTTTCATCCTGGCATTCTTCAAAGTCTAACTGCATAAAATACAGATTATAACTTTTCCCTCTGATTTTCTGGGTCATTCAAGCACAATGGGCCCCACCAAACTGCAATTAGAAGCAAGTTTTTTCAATTATGCTTTTCTTACATGCTTTGCGAACTCACATGCAAAAACACATGCTTGCACCATCAGATCCCAACCAAACACTTACTAAATATAACTTGCGTATGTAAAACCTCATTATAGATGTTGATCTGATCAATGCCTGTGTCTCAGAGCACAGCAAGTACCACTTTTGGTCCAGTTAGAGGGATATTAGTGCATTTCTGCACAGTACTTCATTAACACTAATAAAACTATAGCAAAACAAAAGGTTACGAGATCCATGGCTTTGCTAACCCTAGAGACACCCATTGCCTCCAGGCTTCTAATTTCTGTTCTTTTTAAACAATGAAAGATAAAAATGCCCTTGGCTGATATACTATTCCCTGCAGTCACAGGGTAACAGCACACTGAATTCCTTAGTGCTGACTCTTATCCTCCATTTCACATTAATGAAGCAATGAAAGCCATTATGGATGCCTGCACTGTGCATGATGTACCAAAGGCAAACATCATCACACCACAGCTGTCAGGTTGCAGGAGTGAGAAGCTGTAATACATGCTGTTACCATGGTGCCACCCGCTGCTAGAACATTACAAATAGGATGAATTATCTGATGTGCACTGAAGTAATTTCACTCGGCCTGCTAAGAGATTACTTTTATATGAATCTCCAAGTTCTCCTTATAGAAATTCAGGTAAGGACTTAAAAGTGATTCTCACCACCAGAACGCTGTCAAAGAAGATGCTTCACAGAGTGATAACTGACTGAAGAGGTACCTGAGCTAGGTACTTGGTTACAGTCCAGATTTCCCAATCACAGTGCAGTTACACTGTCCTGTTAAGGTTCATTCAAACTGAGAACAAGCCACCAAGCAGCAACCGTTTTCATTGCAGCTTTAGATTGAAAATCCCAAATATCTCAGATCTTTGCAGGAAGCGTGAACTGCTCAAGCAAGCAAACCAAAACACTACAAGCAGTTTTAAAGAGGATTTCTGTTGTGCAGGGTAGTGCTCGGATACCATTTTGAACTCAAGCTCCATCTATTCCTGACAACATCCCAACAGAAAATAAAACTCCATAAATAGAAAAAGCTGTGTATTTAATATCAATGTTAAAACAGTCGAGGAAGTTGATTTTTCAGTCACCAGTAGTCAGCATGAACCCCTGACTGAAATGGCACAAGCAGTGCCTGATTCCCAGCAACCAGGCTCCCTGCATTGCAGGAAGCCAGCACTCCGTGGGCTGATTTTGCAGCTCTGAGGCTGAGAGTTTACAGTTTTATAACTAGGAGACTCTGGTTTTGTGACTGAGACCTCCTCGAGTCACTGCAGGCAGGAAACTCAATCCCCAGATTGAGTCTCATCACAGCTTTGTTCTCCTGCAAGTCACAGGAACACGCATTTCCCTTCAAACCCAGCCAGCTAGTTGAAAAGTACATGAAATAGGGAAAAGCCAGCTGAAAAACTGATCCATCTTCCTGATGGATGTTTACAAAATAAAGCTTTGTAAAAGCAAAGCCTTAGACCTGCATTAACCAGAAATTCCAATGAAAACAAAAAGCCCCAGATGAGCTTCATTACTGTAATAAACTAAAACATTCCAAATCACCTAAAATTTGGTGCTGAGGATTAACATCTAACCAAAACTGAAGTCAGCTTCACTCACCTGCTATAGAGGCTTCACTCTTGGTGTTGTCATGGACATGTCTGAAATTGGGCATAGGCCCTTATTTATAACCTTTTAATCCAAAAGGATCATGGCTAACATTTTTAAAAGCTAATCAGTCTTTAAAGGCTAAATGTTCATTAGCTGTAGCAGTTGTATAAAGAAAACTGATTTTTGCATTGTGTTGCTGAATACAACTTTATATCCCATACACAGAGGGTTGCTAGCAATGCCCCTGTTTTGGCTCAGAGAAGGGCTACGTGATGAAACACACCTTTCAGATCTCAACTATTTACAGATAAAACCTTGAAAATCTTGCTTGCTTCTTATTCAAACCTAACTTTGACTGGTTTGCATTGCTCACCAGTACCTATTAGAGACAGTATTTGTAGAAAATCAGATGAAACCCAAAAAAAGAGATCCTACAGAAAGTTTCCCTCTGCACCCCCCAAAACAACTGTTGTTGTTCTGGAAAAAAAGATTAAGGATGAGGGAAGGAAAGAACAAAACCTGCAGCTGTTTTGTTCTCCCTAGACTTTGAAAGGACTTAATTTAAGTAGAATAAGATTATACTAGCAGGGACTTGTTTACCTTGTTCTAGCATTACCTTATGCTGTACACTGCAGCAGCGTTTGTTCCCATGCAGGCAGCCCAGCGATATTCCCACACCTGAGTCACACTGCACTTTCTGCACACCCATTCCCCCTCTCCCTACAAGTAACAGCTTTGGGGGGTTCAAGATTAAATATATCAGTACCAAGAGGCCTACCTGAATCATTTATCTCCTTTACAAACGTAATACAAACACCTCTCTGGTCGGTATGAAATCCTGCAACCAGCAAGCAGGTTTTTAATGTTTCGACACGTATGCATGCATCCACATGTGGACATGGCCCAAAAAGCTTGTTTCTGAAGGTCTGAAGTCTAGATCTAGGTACTTGATCACAGTGAATATTTTAAGGCAACCAAAAAGAATTATTTTTGCCATGATAGACTCCCATAACACATACAAAGCACTAGTGTCTCTCCAGGGGAGATGTCTGTCCTGTTGTACATAAAAAGCCACAGCCCACATTCACATTGATTTAGTGTCACATCCTTATGGGATCTCACAGTATGTTATCTGGTGCTTTGCATCCCAATGAGTCTTTTTACCTGTGCGGCTGCATTCCAAGCAGCCACATGATGGCACTGTGGAACCAGTTTCAGCACCTTCATTACAGGCGTTTTTCTGTAAAATTGGGCTTGGATTATTTTCTCCCAGCTCATTTGAACTGGTGAAGACAGAAAGTCAAAGGAAGATGCCTTTTGTCACTTTTATGGTTACTACAGCCTAATTCCAGTGGCTGGTGGACAATATCCATCAAACTTCAATCTCAGCTGAGCTGGCCAAGTTATTTCCAAAAGAAAAGATATTAAAATGCAATTAAGGATCAGCCAGGACCCAAAATCCTTATAGAAAATTGCCTTAATCATTTTTTTCTGTTTAATTTGATATTCCTCTGAATTCTTTGAAGTTTCAAACCCAAGGCAAGAAGTGAGAGATAAAGACCACCTATTGTATAATTCATTGCAGTTTAACACTTTAACTGATACCAGACAAATTTGAGAAACAGAATGACTGTTTTTACTTTATCAGATGTCTGAATTCAGGAGCAGCAACTAGTCCTAACAGACTGAAGGCCACAATTTACAACAGGACTATTCCCAAAGGCCCATCTACCTCCTGATGAGCAAAAAGCATTACTATGTCTCAAGGAAACATCCAAAACAGTGAAAATGGGCATTCTCTGCTCATTACCCTTTATCAAGGGTAAAAAGATCCTTCATTACTTCCATCACAGCATGCCAAATGCATTCCCTTCAGCACCTGCAAACTAGACAACATATTGGAAAACACAAGGGCTCCTTTGCTGCCTGCATTTTTAGGTTTCTAGGAAACAGCATCATGAAAGGAATATGGTTACACATTCACATCTCATCATGTGCAGTCAGGTCACAGCCACCAAGCAGCAAAACCCTGGGATGCAGCACTGACCCAAACCAAATTAACTCTGTGCTTCAGTTAGAACATTTCCTTCTTTTCATCAGCTTGCAATTATTAAAGTGGATTTCTTGTTAATTCAGTGAGCTGAAGAGCCAGTCTTGCCCCTGCTTGCAGTTATGTAGTGCCACAGTGTACTTACTCATGGCCAATCTGACATGGCATTTGTTCCTGTTCAGGTGTATCATGAAGACCAGAACACAGGCACAGCATCGTGACTCATGGTAAGACTGAGCTAAAAGCTGCAGGCAGCTCAGGCTGCTGCAGTACCGCCCAGGAGCTATGAAAGCAGTTTTACTTCAGTGAAGGCTGACCACCTCTACAACTGACTGTTTTACATGATTAAGACCTGGAGTTGAGGCCTCTACAATGCAGGAAGAAAAGTTATTGGACTTGTGTTAATTTGAAGGATGGTGCTCTACCAGACTTAACTCACAGAACAGACTGCATGCAGTAGAAAGAGCCACATAGTGATGTGACAATTTAAATAAGTAGTCTACAACCACACAAGAACCCACTGTGAAGATCAAACACATTCAAGGAAAAAACTGGGAGACGTAGCTCTAGTACTTAATTTACACTTGTCATGGTTTAACCTCAGCCAGCAACTAAGGACCAACTAGACCCTCACTCCCCACCAGCAGGACAGGCAAGAGTGAGAAAAACTGTCTTTATCTCAACCCAAGAGATAATAGGTAAAGCAAAAGCCACACACAAGCAAAGCAAACCAAAGAATTCATTCTCTACTTCCCACAGGTGTTCAGCCATCCCCAGAGCAGCAGGGCTCCAGCACATGTAACAGCTGGGAAGACAACAGCCTTCACACCAAACTTCCCCCCTTTCCTCCTTCCCCCAGCTTCATATACTGAGTATAGCATCATAGGGTATGAGATACCCCTTTGGTTAGTTGGGAGTCAGCTTTCCCAGCTACTCACTGCCAGGGCAGTGCAAGTTTTGACTGTGTAAGCACTGCTCAGCAGTAGCTGATATCTTCCACAGTTTAACACAAATCCAAAACACAGCCCCATACCTGCTATTATAGAGAAAATCAGTTTTAAACCCTCGTAAAGTTATGTAAACAGCAAGGTCAGAATGGCCTCTAACCCATCATGACCACACCATCTAATGAGCAGGTACTAAATCCTAAAAGCAGGTACTAAATCCTGGATATAGCTCATGACAGTAAGTCAGTCTTGCTTAGAAGCTTATTCAGGCTCTAATTGCTTGTCAGAGTGCTTTGAAAAGAGGCTGTTTCACTACCTACACCTTAGGTGTATTGAAAATAGACAAGTCCAGGGTTACACAGATTAGCCTTTATTAAAATACAGAAGTACAAGAACTTTAACTCATAGAAGCTTCAGAATATGCATTAAAGGTCATATTGTGGAAGTGGCATGTCAATTATCTCATCCAGGGTAGCAAGCAAGTCAGTAGTTGATTGTAGCAACCCTGAAAGTTAGAAGTAGAGCAAGTCAGTTTCCCATGAACCTAAAAGTTCTACTCCAACAAACTAGCTCCCAGTGGATTAGCATAAGCCTCTTGAATGACCAAGGGAAGTATTATTTTACTGCATAAACCAGTTCCACCTAACTGATAGTTCACAGTGCACTGCAAGAGATGGCTCAGCAACATCACTTTGAGACCACTACCTCTCATACTAGGGTCACCCAGTTCAATTCAGCTTGACTATACACCAAAAGCTGCTTGATACCAACATGCTATTGCAGTTAGGCCAGCAGTGGCCATTCACTACTGCAGCCATTTAACCTCCCTCCCAAATCACTAATGATTACTATGTACTGAAACTCATGCTAAGCTAAGTTTCCACTTACTAGACTCCCATGAAATATCTTCAATCTTCACAGGTGAAGGAACCATGTTCACAAATTTGTCATATGTTCTTTCAAATACCATGAGGGGAACACCATGCAGGTTGATATCACTTATTTTGTGCTCTTCAGGAAGGTCAAAACTCTCAAAGTCTGTTTGAGAAAGACAGTAGTTCAGTAAGTGTACAACAGCAGTAGCCTAAGCAGCTGCAAGTTCTCCTAGATTAAGTGGTATCAGTCAGTGTAATTTATTAGCAGTTATACCTTAATTATCCATAAAATCTCATACACTAGCACTTTTCAAAAGAAACATGACCAGCAGATCAAGGTAGATGACTTTCCTTTCTACTCCACTCTCATGAGACCCCACTTGCAGTACTGAATCAATATCTTTCTTGTACTGAGGGCCCTAGAGATAACGTCCAGAAGAGGCCACCAAGTTGATGAAAAGGCTGGAGCACCTCTCCTACTGCAGGCAGGTTGAGAGAGTTGGGGTTCTTCAGCCTGGAGAAGAGAAGGCTCTGAGGAGGCCTTCCAGTACCTACAGGGGGGTGTGAGGAAGCTGGAGAGGGACTGTGTAAGAGGAAAGTGATTGGACAGAGGGGAATGGCTAGAAGTTGAAAGAGGGGAGATTTATAGATTAGAAATTCTTCCCTGTGAGGGTGGGGAGGCCCTGGCACAAGGTGCCTGGAGAATCTGTGGCTGCACCTGGATCCCTAACAGGGTTCAAGGCCAGGTTGGACGGGGTGTTGGGCAATCTGAGCTAGTGGAGGGTGTCCCTCCCTGTGGCAGGGGTTGGGAGTGGGTGGGCTTTAAAGTCCCTTCCAACCCAAACCTTACTGTGATTCTCTTATATCCTGCAGCAGTAGGAATCTCTTCCATTGCTAGTTACCATCTTGGCATACACTCTGAAGATAAGCCTACCTTTCAGTATCATTTTGGTATTCCTTAGAATCCTTATCAATTTATTGCCATTTAGTGAATTAAGAGGCTGTAGCATGCGTTGTTCTTTGGAACTCATTCCCTGCCATCATGATAATGGACTCCAACTACTGCATATCTAGAGCACAGGTACTGCTATTAGAAATAAACAAGAATGAGATGGTGTTTCAGGGGCAGCCAGTACCCTTATGTTGAAGGACTGGAGAAATGCAGTGCTAGATTCTTTGCAGCAGACTCTTACAGCATCACTCATGAAAGCCAAATGGTTCTTTTTAATAATTACTCTAGTAGTTCTTACCTTTAGGATCAAAAGGAAACATGTTCTCTATTTCTGGCCAATCTTCTTCAGCCACCACATCACAGCTTTCTACTCCAGCAGTCTTTTCAGTAATCTTCAAGAGAGAAATTCACATTGAGCTACTGCAGTACTTATGCAGAGGCTTTGCTGTGCTGTACAGCTGTCATGGTTTAGCCCCAGTCAGCAGCTGGTCTACAGACAAGTCTGCTGCTGCCAGAGTCTTCTCAGTTACACCTAAACTGTAAAGCACTCAGCACAAGCTGGAGATGGGCAAGTGCTTCAGCTGAGTTCATAGTGCTGCATTACATATGGTGGCAGTAAGTCATAGCACTACCACACCTAGGTTCATAATACCAAACTTCTGCTATTTAACATGTAAATAAGATGTTAATGCAGACTATTTTCTTCAGAGCTGCTTCTTGCCATTAAGTACCCCCTAAACTGGTACTCCATATGCCTTTGCAGGTGTACTAGTTATTTTTCCCCTTAGCAGCTCACATGCCATGTTTTGTATTCATGATAAGTACAGTGTTGATAACACAACTGGTTTAGTTACTGCGGAGCAGTGCTTGCACAGAGTAGAGGCCTTTTCTGCTTCTCACCCCACCAGAAAATAGCTGGAGGTACACAAGGAGTTGGCAGGGGACACAGCTGGGACAGCTGACCAAAGGAATCTCATACCATATGACATCATGCTCAGTTATGCAAACTGGTGGGAAGATTTGCCAGGGCTGCCATTTCTCAGGGACTGGCAAGGAACTTGTTTTGTTATTCTTTTAATTAAGTTGTTTTAATCTCAACTCACAAGTTCTCACTTTCATCTCTCCCCCATCCCACCAAGAGGGCAGTGAACAAGCAGTTGCTAAGTGTTTAGCTGCCTGCCAGGATTAAGCCACAACAGTAAGCAAGCTGTGCAACTCCTCCCTCAGAAGGATGTTGTACTCACTTTATTTGTAGTGCCAGGCTGATTTTTCAGTCCTGTCTTCTCCATCTTACTTGCAACTCCTCCAGTTCTGTTCACATTTCCAAGGGCCTTTCTAACTGAGTGAGGTGCAGCTGGAGATGTACTGGTCAATTTTTTAGGAAGTGGAGTGTTAA
This sequence comes from Zapornia atra, assembly GCA_013400835.1. Classification (NCBI taxonomy): domain Eukaryota; kingdom Metazoa; phylum Chordata; class Aves; order Gruiformes; family Rallidae; genus Zapornia; species Zapornia atra. Next base: position 246,406 of record VZTU01001602.1, read on the forward strand.
CTTGTGTTCTTTCAGATAAAACTTTTGCTGGAGAGTGGGGGGAGAAAAAAAGATACATACTTTAGGACCACATAACACTAAAGCTACCTCAATATGTATGTGAGCTGGAAAACTAGTTGTCAAAAATAATCTCTCACCATTCATAATTCAAGAGCATAAGCCTCATCTATAACAAGTGTTTAGTGATTGATGAGCTTAACAGAATCAGTTAGATACATAGATGAAAGAACAGAAAGCAATTACTGTTCAAAACAACAAACAACACAGCATGATTTATGCATTTCACTTGATCCCCTACTAACTTAGGGCAGTGTATACACACAGGGTCCTGAAGGGAGTCTGAGCTGATTCTTAGTAGCACCAACTTCACCGTTCTCCTTATCAACAAAGATTAGCGTTGCCATCTTCTGATTGAAGAGACCACTCTGGAAAGCCCATACAGGAAAGAAAAAAACGGTCTTGTCATTTCTTTTACCACATTTTTAATAAAAAAAGCATTAGAGACAACATAGCTAGCAGCTGGCCCCTGGAGGAGAAGGAACCCACCATTACCTCACACCATTTTGCAGTAGTTTAGCTTCAGACCCTTATGCTTGAAGGCATCATTACTGCGCAAAGTGGGTTCTTAGTCTTAGAGGAGCTTGTTTGAGCTCAGGGAAGTAGCAAGGTCTCCAGCAATCCTACATTAAAATACCCACTATGCTTGACTGACTTTGCCACTTCTTTGCAGTGCCTTAAGTGTTTCCCCAGCACAAGAAAGCACACAGCTCCCAGCTTTGCAATCCAGTCCGTAGTGCCAGTGGCAGCACTTAAGCATCCAAGAGCAGTGACAGCTGTTTTACTGGCAGATACATCTCCTCACCAGAAAGAGAAGCCATCTGAGGAAGCCCCATACAGACAGACACGTCACTCAGGCTTTTCAGCCCCATCCGAACCAGAGCCCAGCCCTCCCTGGCACCGTTAACAACAGCCGGGAGCTGGCCGCTGCCATCACAGGCAGGTAAGCGGTCCCTCCTTCCAGGGATGCCTGAGGAAGAACCGGCTTTAACTACTGTAGCTTGAAGTCAAAACCGCCAGCACAGAGCCCGAGCCCCCCAGCCGCAGGCTTCGCGCACCCCCCCGCCCTAGGGTCACTCTCCTTCCCACACGCAGGGAGGGCCCCGCCGTTAACCGGGCCGCACCACCGCGGGAAGACTCACCTTAAGCGATACCAGCAGCTCCGAGCGCCAAGGGGGGGACAGCAGCGAAAAGAAAGCCGAACCACAGCACCAGAAAGACAGTTCTCAGGCCCCGCCGCGGCAGGTTTTAAACCGCTTCCGCATCGTCCATTGGCTGCTTCGATTAACGCGCAGCAGCCGATTGGCTCAGCAGTGCCGCTTCCGCCCCGCCTCACCTCCCCGCGCCGCGGCTCCACCCCCTATGTTCCGGTGGCGGGCAGGCGTCACGTTACTGTGGTGACGGCATGGCTCCGCCCCGGTAGTGACTGATCCTTGACGGAGTGTAGCGCGAGGCGGGGCTACGGTGCATTGTGGAACGGCGGTGCGGCCTAGCCGGTAAACAAGGTCTGGGGGTGTCGGGGTGCCGCGTTTCCTTCCCGGGGGGTGGTTGCTGAGCAGGCGATCGGGGCTCCGAGGAAGTGTCCGCGTTCTCGTGGGCCGGGCCGGACCCTGGACCCTGGTGGGGTGCCGCTTCTTCGCAGTCACCCCTTGCCTCGCCTTCGGGGTACGCGTAGGCCCGGGTTTGGGCGTTGGCAGGGCCCCGGCGGGCTGGCGGGGCCTTGCGGCGTGTCCGCGGGCTCTGCCTGCTCCGCGACGGTCCCTGAGACCGTGTTCCCCTCCGTGCCGGCGGGGAAAGCCTGACAGGGCGTCTGTGGCTGAGTGCAGAGCTGCTGCTCTTCGTCCCCACCGCCTGTCCTGTTAGAGGCGAGAACCATTGATAAGAACTTCTCTCTGAGCACTGGTACTTGTTGTGGTGACAGGATTTATGTCAAGAATGCACAGTGTGAGGCTGCTGGTTTAACTGAGTGATACAGAACCATCTTGAAGAGCAGTGCCAACTGATGGTGTGGATCTCTAAGAATTTTTTGTAATTATTTTTGTTTTTCTGTTACAGGAGAGAAAGCAAAATGGCATCAGGGACGGTAACAAGCACCACTTCTTCAGGAGGATCAAATGATGTGAGCCTGGAGGAGCCAAAGAAGATGACGAGGGAAGACTGGAGAAAAAAGAAGGAATTAGAAGAACAAAGAAAATTAGGAAATGCACCAGCTGAAGTGGATGAAGAAGGGAAGTAAGTTTTATTAAAGCTGTACTTATTCTAAAGCTGCTGGTTAAAGATGTCTTTTTTCCTGTTGGGATTATAGAAAAATCGTGAGGGCGACACATGAGTCATTGTGGAATTAAATAGTTGAATTCTGTTAGTTTGCTTTTAACATTCCAGTCATTCTCAGAGAACAGATGTTTTTCAAAAAAATAGAGGTTCAGTGTTTATCTGCTGTGATCTTGTGATGGTGCTGCTAAAAAGTCCCATTGAGGCAGCTACTTACAAGTGTTATTTTAAAAGTGACCAAAACACTGGAGCTTCAGTGTGAACCTTATCTGTTCCCTCTCTCTTGCTCCCACAAAGCTCATCACTTCTGAGAAGTCTTATTATTTGTGTGCTCAGTAACACTGTGTAGAATAAGATACTTGATTTGGAGTCAGGAATTTAGATGAATTAGATGGCAGCAAAATCTCAATGAAAGTTTGTGTTTATGTAGTTAAATTAGGGCTTATTTTGCAATGCACTGTAACAATTTCATATTATTACACCCATAACACTGAACTTCAACGTGAGAGTTACCTGTTAGGCTAAGTTGTTGGGGGCTTTTTTCTGTATGCCATGTATTTATTACACCATATCTTTTCCAGAGATATCAATCCTCATATTCCTCAGTACATATCTTCAGTACCATGGTACATAGATCCCTCTAAAAGACCTACGCTAAAGCATCAGAGACCTCAGCCAGAGAAGCAGAAACAGTATAGCTCCTCTGGAGATTGGTACAAACGAGGAGTTCAGGAGGTATGCAAAATATTTTTTGTCATAAAATAAAGGTTTTGTTTGGTTTCTGAGGAAATAAGAAGCATGACATTGACTCCCTGTAAATATGTAACTCTGGTTACATGTGTTTGAGAGGAGCAGGAGCTGGAAATTCGTATTCAGCAGGCGAGTCGAGGTCTGTGGTAACAGTCACAATAAGTGTTCTGGATTTGGGTAGACCACACACACACTTCAGTTGTAATGAAAAAATGAATTAGTTACTGGGAACACAAATACAAGTCTTGCCTCAGGGTTGTACAATGCTCTCTCTTTTTTGTTGTTTAGCACGCTGTAGCAACTCGGTACCGCAAAGGAGCTTGTGAGAACTGTGGTGCCTTGACACACAAAAAGAAAGACTGCATGGAGGTAAAACTTGACTTTTGTTGATTTTTTTAATGGTTTTGAAAGCCACGTGAATTCAAATCTTACTGAAAAATAGCTAGCTATAGATATTACTGGTTTAGAAAAAACTTGTCCTGGTTTCAGCTGGGGTAGAGTTAATTTTCTTCCTAGCAGCTGGCATAGTGCTGTGTTTTGGATTTAGGATGCGAATAATATTGATAACACACTGACATTTTAGTTGTTGCCAAGTAGTGCTTACTTTAAGTCAAGGACTTTTCAGTTTCTCATGCTCTACCAATTGAGAAGGCTGGGGGTGCACAAGCAGCTAGGAGGGGACACAGTTAGGACAGATGACCCCAGCTGGCCAAAGGAATATTCTATACATTTACAATTTTAACTGGGGGGTGTTGGCTAGGGAAGGGTCTGCTGCTCAGGGGCTGGTCAGGCATTGATCAGCAACTGGTGAGTGATTGCATTGTGCATCACTTGTTTTGTATGTTTCCTTTCCTTTTCTGTCTTATTAAACTGTCAACCCACAAGTTTTACCTTCCCCCTGTCCCAATTCTCCCCCCCATCTCACTGGGGGAGGGGAGGAAGCAAACTGCTCCGTGGTATTTAGGTACTTGGTTGCCTGTTGTGTTAAACCACAACAAAGCTGTTTTGAAACAGATTACAAGTATTGAAAGGTGGCTTGAAAATTTCTAAAGAAATTGTTACATGAGAAAAAAGAAGGGAAAAAGTGCTGCTACTCCAGGTTTTGCTCATAAATTCAGTTTGTGATAAGCACTGCAATACTAGGTGAAAATGTTAAGCTCTTCACATTAATTTGCCTTAACTAGAGTGCTGCTGTGCCTCTCTCTGTTTCATGTCAGCTAGAAGCCATCCCCTGATCCTGCACTTTAATTGCATTCTTACTTGCGGACAATAGAGTTAGAAATTGCTGGAGTTTGGAGTCAGTTGCACTACTTTAAAATACAGAAATTAACTCCTTGCATGTATTTACAATTCATGGGCTTACAGTGCTGAATTTAACTGGCTTTAGAAGAGCTCAGCTGGTACTGGTTTTAGAGGGATGCCTGAGTGGGTAACTTATTTTAGTCTAATGGACTGATTCAACCATTTTATTTGCTTTCAGAGACCCAGGAAAGTTGGAGCAAAATACACAGGCATGAATATTGCACCAGATGAGCATGTGCAGCCTCAACTGATGTTTGATTATGATGGAAAGCGAGATCGTTGGAATGGTTATAACCCTGAAGAGCACATGAAAATTGTAGAGGAATATTCCAAGGTTGATTTGGTATGTGGGCACCATGGTTTACTGGGGAAAGCTTCAGTGTTTGGCTTGGCTGGGAGGAGGAGCATTTGTTGTGTGTACATATGTCTCCATTCTTGAAGTAATAAAGACCTGCATATACACCATCCTGGACAACCTGTTGTAGCCCAGCCTGCTGTGAGCAGGGAGATTTTCCTTGATGGTCTGCAGAGGTCCCTCCAACATCAGCCATTCTGTGGTTCTATGATGTCAAACACAAAAGTTCACTACGAGCTGCTTTAGGTTCTCACTTCACATTCTAGATGTTGGTGCTTCCTGGATGAAACATAAATACTTGAAGCATCAGTCATCGAGTACTGAAGTTCCTAAGGAGATTATGAGGAAGTAATAATGAAACATAATTGTTCCTAAATGCTATTGAACTATATTTCTTCCATTAGGATACATCTAGTGACAGTGTAGCTTCATGAGTTCCAGTGAACTGTTTTATTTAACACTATAAGATAAAGTAGTAAGGTGGTTAATGTATATGTAGCAATAACAAAGCACAGCAGGAGAATACGTCTAGGCTGCTCATTTTTTACAAGACCACAGAGAATTAAAACCTAATTTTTTATAATAAGGAATAAATTTAAATGACAGCAGCATGAGAGATTATTATGATAAGTATTACTACAGACTTGCTATTAAAAAGAAATACTAAACCAACTACATTTCCATGATATGCAGGCCAAACGTACGCTGAAAGCCCAGAAGCTTCAGGAAGAGTTAGCATCAGGAAAGCTGGAGCAAGTGGTAAGTAAACTAAATCCTAATTTATTTTTGTTAGGCCAAATAAAAAAGCAACAGGTTACTTCTGCTCTCTGATGGTTTAATTCTCTATATTGCTATTGGTTTTATGCCCTTCAGCAATTTATAAAGATTTTTCCTAGCACCAGCATATTCTGTCATATTTACAAGTTTGAAGCACCTTCTTTCAAATGAGGGTGGCTTTGTTTTCCCCTTATGGGCAAAAACTTGTTGTGATTATTGTTCTTGCTAAAATTAACAACATGGATTTTTCAGTTAGAAAAACTAGTCCTGCTTGTAGTAGTTTTGTTTATGTACTGGAATGTTCTTTTGTATTTAAAGATTGTTATGTCTGACTCATGTTTTAATGGCTGTTATGTGACTGGATTGTTTTAGTAATGCTTAGTCTAAACTGGAATAGGAAGGTATTTTCTTTATCTTAGAACCAAACTTGTCTCTTCTTCCATCATTATTATGACTGTTGGCAATGTCTCTGGTTGGTTGAAGGATGAGCATACCTATTTCCCTCTGGCTTACGACTGCAGCGTTTGCATCTTCCACTGACTTCTATAAACTCCTCTTATAAAATTCTAAATTTAAAAGGCATTTTTTATAGTATCCTGAGTTTATGAAATGGGGAAAAAGTAGAGACTGCTACAGGTCAGAAGTACGGGGTTTTATAATCCCTATGGTGCGAAAGAAAGCACCAAGCCACAGACTACATGCATTTGGGCCTCCTTTTTCCAGAGGTTGTCACGTTGCATTTTGTCACTAGATGGCAGAGTGAACTTAATCTCTGACCCAGCACAAATGACGGCATTCTGACCTTCCCCACAGAAAAGATTCTTTCTCTTTTTGATGCCTGTTTTCACCAGGAGGCAACATTGTTGTCTGCATATACTTAGTCTAAAACGGAGCTGAAAGGAGGAAAGCGTGTTTGAAACATAAGAACTGTCTCTGATGGAGAGGACCAGGACTGATGCCAATTTGCATACTCAGTGCTGGCCAGTTTGCTGCTTAGTCTTCCAGGACTCCCAGTTGTTTCCATCTCCACTGCTGCAAATACTCTCAAATTAGGGGATAATCAGGTTAAAAAATACCTTGGCTATGCTTCTCTGGATTAAATTATGGCTTCTGATTCATGCTCTGTGGTCCTGTCCATCCTAAGTAAATACTTGCATATATATATATTCTTAATTATTTTTTCAACTCTGAAAGCTTAATCTTGGTTATATTTCCATTCCAGTCTAAACCATTAGTGTTCAAAGGCATAATGAGCTCCAAATAATAATGACAGTTCTAGAATTTGCCAGTCTTGCAAAGGCTTGGGAATTTAGTTGGGGATAGAGTGAGGAGGTCTCCAGCATGTGTCTGTAATAGACACAACGTAAGCTTGTTCCTGGAACACTGACAATATTGCAGTCTTTGTGCATGTTGTGCCACAAGTAAATTGTATTTTGCATCCAACATCAAAGCTCTG
>VZTU01001603.1:0-16258 GCA_013400835.1 Zapornia atra
TCAGCTTAAAATCATTGCCCCTTACCCTATCACCATGTTCCCTGACAAACAGCCCCTTCTCCAGATTTCCTGTAGGTCTCTTTAGATACTGGAAGGCCGCTATAAGAGCAGCTATAAGAGCCTTCTCTTCTCCAGGCTGAGAAAGCCCAGCCCTCTCAGCCTGTCTTCACAGGAGAGCTGCTCCAGCCCTCTGATCATGTTCATGGCCCTCCTCTGGACTCAGTCTAACAGCTCCATGTCTTTCTTGTCCTGGGGACCCCAGGGCTGGATGCTGTACTCCAGGTGGGGTCTTACCAGAGCAAAATAGAGGGGCAGGATCACCTCCCTTGTCCTGCTGGTCATGCTGCTTTTGATGCAGCCCAGGGTACGGGTTGCTTTTTGGGCTGCAGGTGCACATTGCTGGGTCATGTTGAGCTTTGTGTCCACCAACACCCCCAAGCCCTTCCTGTCAGGGCTGCTCTGCATCCATTCTCCACCCAGCCTGTAGTTGTGCTTGGGACTGCCCCGACCCATGTTCAGCACTTTGCACTTGGTCTTGTTGAACTTCATGCAGTTTGAATGGGCCCACAGTCCCACCCATCAAGCCTGTCAAGGTCCCTCTGGATGGCATTCATTCCCTCTAGCATGCTGACAACACCACACAGCTTGGTGTCATTGGCAAACTTGCTGAGGGTGCACTCAATCCCACTTTCTCTACGCATTAAATATTTGCCTTTAAAAAATTTATTTCAAGCTTTTCTATAAGAAATATATAAATATCTACCTTGGTTTATGTCTTTTAAAACACAGCTAGTAGACATTTTGTGCAAGTAATTGTTGAAGTTGTAATAGAAGCACCAAAAAGGCTTAGCTCCATTGCTGTATGTTAATATACCTTCCCTGACACTTACTGTCAAGGCTCAATTTTCCTTACAGTCAATCCAGTTCACACAATTTAGCCTCTTAATGGCTGTTAACTTTTCACACTAAGAATATCTCACAGTGCCTCTGTTGCATGATGATTTCCAACGTAGACTAGAACTATAGACTAGTCTGAAAAATAGAGAAAACTGTGAAACTGATATTTTGGAAACTAATGTAATCTTATCATCAAGTCAAATGTGTGAATAAGATTCAGACACTGTTGCCTTAGCATGAGGTACACTCCCAAGAACAAAGAAAGAATTTCTGTTTTCTATCTACCTTTAATCCTCTCACATTTTTTTAGTCCAATTTGCATTTGGAATCAGGACAGCATGTAGGTTGATACTGCAGGTTTTTTTCCTTTTAGAAAGATCTCATGTTATTCTTCTGCCAGGTGGACCCTCATGTTTCTCTCCCAATTCCTCGTTACGTTGCAGCCAGTTCATATATCCAGTTCATACTGTCAACACATTGAAAATGTTTCGTTTCATGTCTCCTGAGCTTACGCATCTACGGAATCATCAATAGCTTTGTGCTTGCTTGTATCCAAGTGACCCTCTAATGGAAATGAATGACATGCTGGATTATTTCAGCTCAAAAGGGTGAAGGGAAAATTGTAAGTTTCAGGTCAAAGATGATGCAAAGAATAGATTATTTTATATATTGTTGATTTATCGCAAAAAGATTTTCTACTTGGAGTAGTGAGCTAGTTGTATTTTGGATTGAGGACAGGAAAAAAAATGGAGCAGAAGGAATTGATAAGAAATTATTCTATCAAAACAACTAAAGCCAAATCACTTTCCTTAAGAGAAAAAGGTCAGACTTAAATGGGTTGGTACAATTTGATGGCCTCCTCCTCCTTCCCATCTAGATCTCGTGCGTGTGAAATCCTCTTTGGACTCTCAAACAGGCAGAAAGCCAGAGAGCGTTTCTGGAAAATCTTTCCTTTCATTCTGCCACCACTCAGACGTACCAGCCTCCCAGTTCCCATCACCAGGTGCACGCACAGACTCGAGCACAAGTGCAGGGAGAGGGACCCCTGGTAGCTCAGTTGCACCAAGCTGAGAGCATTTGCCTACAGAAGGGACTACCACAGAGCTCAGGCACTGCTGCCATGGGCTGGAGAGGCCCCTGAACCTGCTGGGTGCAGAATTGCAGTGTCACCATGAAAGAAGTGTTCTGCAATGATTTCTGCACCCTCCTGCAGCTCAGAACTGCCTGTTCATGTACACATGCACAAGCAAAAGGGATTGCTGTGAGTGATGTGCAGCAGATGTCTGAGAAGAGCTGTCAGATAAAGGCTTCATCAACTTTAGTATCCGCAATCAATTTGCATTAAAACAAAGAAATTGGGTGGATGGATGTCCCTGATTGAAGGAATCACTTCCAGGCAGCAACTCAAAAGGAGCTGAAAGTTTTTGTGGTTTTTCATGCTGCCCAGAGCTGTTGTCAGAGTTTTCAAAGCAAAGGGATAATTCCCACTCACAATACCACCTTTTCGGTAGAACACAGTCAGCCTAAATGGGGGAAAAGTCAAGAATTCCCCATTTGGTAATTCTGAAAGGACAAAATCCATCAGATATGAGGGCTGAGATTAAAATTAAAAAGTGGAAATGAACAGTGAGGTACAAATTGATTAGATTAATGAGAGCTCTTTAGAGAACAAGCACACACACCCCAGTTTTCTCACAGCAAACCTCTACGATACAAGGTTTTTGCGGTATATTCCATCCCTTTCTTGTCAGGGCACAGCATATATTCTAGGTGGATTTTTCACTTCTGTTAGTCCATCCTGAAAGTTGCAGTAAAATGTCAGCAAGGCCAAGAAGAATGAGAAGAAGTCACAAAGGCTTTAATCAAGCCCTGCACATTCCAAATAATAAAACAATTGCTTTGATCAGAATTCAGTGCTGCAGTCTTGGACTTCCACAAAAAAACCCATCTTAAAATTACAAAACCAGACCTTAGTAATACTAAACTTTCAGCAAACAATGTTACTAGCTTCTGGACATCCAGCCTAGTTTGGTTTACTTTAAAAAAGAGTCTGATTTTGCCCTACTTAATATTTAAAAGTTTTTTAAATTAATGCCAGTATATAAAGACAAAAAAGTCGTGATCTGTTGCTTGCATTCAACAGAAGTATTCACTAGAGAAACGTAAGTTGATATGCTTGCTTGCTTGCTTGATGTTCACAAAGTATTTTGAAGATGAAAAGTATCGTGTGCTAAACATTAAGCTAGTTGGACCATCTTCTCATTACACTACAGATAGACAACCTGTCAGAACAAGAAAAACGAGGCACAAAGCTGGTCTGGTGAGGATCCTGCTTTGCCTTTGAAAAAATGTTAAAATAATTGATAGTTTCAATAATAGATAGTCTCAAAGTATTAAGCATTCCTTTGCTCACTGCTTCAAAGGGGTCCCCAAATACCTAGAAATATAACTATTTTCCTTCTCATGTTTGGATAGGAAAAAGTATTAAGAAGACTCGTAAAAAAAATACAAATAAAGAGATCTATCCACTTTTTGATCCACCTTTATCTGAAATTAAAAAAGAAGTGTGAGTGCTTTACTTGTCCCCCTGTAATGAAAAGCCTGGCAAAAAGACTCTGATGTGGAACTAATTTGCATTCCAGATATGCTGAATGGACTACAGAGACTACAGTAACCTTTAGAGAATCTTTGCTGCGTTAAAAATCTAATTCATACTCTTATCTCCTTCTACGGAAAATGAAAGGTTGAAAGATGTAAATTAGACAAAACAAACAAACCTTTCATAGTATATTATGAGCTCCAGGTCTCCTAAAATTTCAGTAACTCCTCTGCCAGTTTCAAGCGCTGTAAATTTGGACCATTTGACAAATGCCTTATCACCATTTTATTTAAGTGTTGCCACATACAGAAGCATATTTCAAGGAGAGATGCATTGAGAAACAACTTCTTTGAACTTGTTTTTCTCTTCCTTATCTTCTCCCCCATGCCATCAAATGGATGGCAGGTTTTTTATTATTTAAAACTCTCATAATTTCCAGCCTGGCTAACTGACTTTTAGTTTGCATCACCATGCGGTGCACGTACATCTTCACATTTCTTTAATTCACGTGTCGAAATCTCAGCAGGATTTAACAGCATGGTCAAAGTCCCAAACAGAATAAAGTTCCTCCTCACGCCACGAAAACAGAGAGCTGGCAAAAAGAGAAACAACCTCTAAAAGACCCACTGAAGAAACTGGGAACAGCTTATACTCATCTCACGTGAGAGACAGTGAGACCTTCTAAAGGCCCAGCTCCCTCAGAAGGTGTCTGTTAAACACCAGAATTCCCTTGGCTTCAGTGTTCATGGCGTTGCTCATTAGAGGGCAATAAAGTTAACCTCAAACACAGTGAAATGGTAATTTGATAACAACTCCTTATATCCACCCTGCAGCATCAATAAAATTGTCTGACTTGTACCCATGCAAGCTTTCTATCTTCTCCTTTATTTCCCATTGTCCTTATAGTGACTCTGCCACTCCTGCATAACCATGTCATATTGCTTCTCTGCGTCCCCCAAACCCTTGGCCACTCTGCCCTTTATGCTCCCACCACAGAAGTTTCTCTGCACACATGAAGTAAAGACAGCATCCATTATCATCAGCTATGGAGACCTTAGCATCTTTGACACAGTCTTTGCAGAGCTCCAACTCCAAGGAGCACTGTGCCATATGAAGTTTATCCTCCTGCCTTGTCCATCTTCTTGTGCAAGAGACACATGGCTCCCCACCTTTCACCTCCCATGGATAGGGAAGCGGTGGAGCCGTGTTAGCCCTTTTCAAACACCACTAGTAGCAGCACTACTCGAAGCACTTGAGTGGATAATCTAGTAGTTAGGGTTTGCTAACTAGAGGCATGGATTGGAGCTGGAGATGTCCACAAGTCACGTTACCATCAGCTGAGGGGAGGTGCTTCAAAACCTCCCTCGTCTGCTGACGACTGACACCTAAGGAGACAAAATGATATCATAAACCCACAAGCCCACAGAAATCTGTGGTTACATTTATTAGGTTAACACAGTGAGAACAAAGAGCCTGTCTCTACACTGGGCACACAGGAAGGTGAAGTCTCACTCAGGCACCAAATTTAAGCTGGTTTGTGTTATCCACCTGACAAGACCTTGAGTAAATCTCGGCGGATCCGTGTGAATTTTCAGTACCCAAGAAAGGGCTTCAGGGATTCAGGACTCACAGAAATGGGAAACCAGAGTGACTCAGCATTATTCCTTCATGTTTGAAAAGGCTGTTTTAAACAAAAGAAAACTTCTGTTGAAAAGAGGGATTCTCAGCACATGCTCTTCGTGCTCTGGGATTGCATCAACACTATTACCATAGAATCAGAGAGGAGAAAAGGGCTGTGAGAGGTTGTCCAGCCCTCTCATTGCCCAAAGGTATGATCAGCTAGATCTAAACTATTCCTGAACGATGTTTATCAAACCTGCTTCCAGAAACATCCACAAGACCTACCAGTTTAGCTCAATGCTTCAGCATGTGGCTCGTTCTCCTCACAGCATGCAGGAAGGACAGAAGGACAGGCTATTCCCTATGTCTTAGTAACTGCCTTTCACATCCAGGTTTCATCACTCTTTTAGCAACTGAATATGCTCCACTCTTTCTACTTTTTTCCATCTACACTCCTTATGATTGTCATTGCTCTACTCTTACATATCTGCTAATTGCAGTGTCCAAAATGGGACATGGGACTTCTTTGGGCCTTCTAAGATTTCTTTTGAAGGATTTGCTATAAGCATTTTCCAGACATTTCTTTCTCTTTTCAGTCTCTCCGCGATGCTGCCCTCTCCCCACCAGATCACACTATCTGCCATCCCAGCCCTGCCCTCTCCTCAACCTCCCTAACCACCACCCCACCAAGATTCAAATCACACAAGATACCAATTAAATCCCAGTTCTAACTCCCTTTCCCAGGCGGAACAAACCCAGCCTCCCAAGCTTTCCTCTGGCCTCTCTCAGTCTGCTCTAGCACTGGAGCTCCCTGCACTGTATCGCAAATGTGACTCGTGGGAGGTGAATAAGGATAGACATCATTCCCCTCAGCCTGCTCATGACCTGCTGGCTACACTCTTGAGCCAGGGAGTTCAGAATTGCATGTCAAGACCACCTGGCTTCCCCGCAGGTGCACAGCCAGGGTGCTCCTCGCCCTCGATTTTAGCTTCCAACCCCGGGGTTACACCTGCTGCTGCAATCCCACCCTGGGCATTTTCCCTGCTCCTTATCTGCAGCCAGAAGCTGCCTCAGCTCAGGGCGGTTTGTATGCAGGGCAACCTTGCCTGCTCCAGATGGGAAGTGAGGAGGGAACCCATTGCCTCCACATCCCCAAGGCTGGGGTGTGTTGAGGTTATTTGTCCTTGTTACATTTTTTCCGAGTTACATTTTTCCTTGTCCACACATCTGCTGTGTCCCTTGTTGAAGACTGCAGGCTCTTCTGGGCTAAGATCATCTCAAGGCACTTAGTTATATTGTTACAGTAACATAAATGATAAGTAAGAGTAAATACAGTATTTCAGTGTAACTGGAAATCAAATGTGAAGGGTCCAGCTGGAAGAGAATTTTCCAGCTTACTAGTTTGTCAGCCTCTCACTCAGCCCCTCCTTCTGTCTTCTCAAAAATCAGTATGAACCCATCATTCAGGTTTTCAGTACAATGACTCGTTCAAGTCCAAACTTGGGGTTTGATGGAGGCCCCCGGACATCCCTGGGTTAAACCACCAAAGGAGCATGGCTGCTCTGGGACAAGTGCTGACCCCCACACATGAGAGCCTGGGACAGGCTTTTGCCTGTGGAAGGAATGCAGGCAGACTGCAAAGACCAGGCAGCACTGAACCTTGCTAAAACCCCTTCCTCCTGCTGTGGCAGGGATGAATGTCACCATCCTGATGGAAAGTTATTTCCTTGATGTTACCCTGCATTTCCACATATTCCTTTTGCCATAGCAATCATAGGTCCTAATAATCTAGAAGTGAACAACCAGGCAAGCAAAATGAAAAAGAGAGGGGTTTAATTGTTGTTTCACTGAAAAATGAGTGGAGACCACACAAGGTCCATAAAAGCTTTCAATTTTGCTAGAGATTTTACAGGAAGGCAATCAGACTACAGCTGCAAGGACACCACCAATTTCAATAGGAGTTAGAAGTCAGACACTAAATTACCTTTGAAGACCTGGGCTTTAATTACTGCTCTTACAGAAAGTAGTGCAAAACCTGCTGACAAATAGCTAATGCCTAACAGGAGTTTTTCAGGCACTCAGCAATGACTGCCTCTGCTTTGGGGAACACAGTCTAAGTCTGGAGGAAAACAAAAGTACCAGTTGAGCAGTGTCAGTCTGCATTGCTGAGTAAGCACAGACCTGCTAAATGTGAACATGCTGAAATACTAATTAAAGTCACAGACTCGTATCAGCTACCTAGCAAGATCCACAAATCCCTGGCATATTAGATGACACATTTTGGGATCAAAGCTGACACCCTGGTCAGGTCACAGGAATTTGTGTAGATGTTTCACTTGCCATCCAGTTCCTCCACTGCCTTAGCGAAGCACTTTTGCTTACTGTGAAACTGTGGCAGAGGGCTTGGATCAGTACCAGATTAACAAGGCTAAATTACTGTGGAGTTTGCATTGTGCCCTGAAAATGACTGAGTGTTGATATTTTAACTTCAGTAATAACACAGACTGGCAGAGGAAAAAAAAAAAACCAACCAAAAAAAAACCCCACCAGTCTATCATCCTGGTAACGCTGCACATCAGCTCACTCGCTGGTAGCGCTTTGCAAGAGGGCACACCTTATGGAAGCCAGAGAATTCTGGAACGGAGGCAGTGACTAACTCCAAAGTTGAAAGCGTCTGCTGCATTGCATGTCGTTTTCTGCAAGTTTCTCAAGACAGGAAAGATAAGAAAACCAGGGTAGTGAGAATAGCCTTAAAAAGGAATGTGAAGATACCAGTGGGAACTTACAAAAAGACACAACGTGCCAGCAAGTCTGAAAACACTTGCAAAAAAAAAAATGTTGTAGATAGAGTAGATACCTGCAGTGAATGTCATCATCCTGTCTCAGGATAATAATGCTTCCACGTCTTTACATTACTCTCACAGCCCTGCCAGAGGACTCTTCTTACTCACTATTTAAAAACTTCTTTGTGCTTAAGCATTAAAACACAGAAGCCGCCATGTTGAAGACGACTCCATTGAGTCCCTTTTTGTGCTATAAATGTGTCCCAAACTCGCTTCTTACAGGAAAACACACTAAACAGCTAGCTACCAGGCATCCTGCTTGCTGAGGAAATTCTCCCTCACCCTTAAAACTCTGAGGGTCTTCAAAACATGTTTTCTATCCATTTAAAACTGGTTTTTTAATCCTTGCTATTATGGCTTTGAATGCTATAATTAGCTGTGTGTACTCAATCAGCTTTGAATCCTACCTGTCTAATCAATCAGGCAACATGGATTTGTGATTGTATATTGTATACTCCGGCCTCAGAGCTCAGTCTTACCCCTCAAAACAACCCCTGCATTTTATACAATTCGTTAGGAATTACAAAATACACAGGTTTTGCCATGTGAAGTTGATGCATTTCAGCAGAAGGAACACAGACTTCCAGCCCAGATTATGCACGCTAAGCGAGCTGGGGGGAAAAAAAAAAGTTCACACTGTGTTTTCCGTGAGAGCTGTTGAAAAGAGGGAAAGAGAACAATTGCTTCAACAGAGGCGTTGCTTCCTTTAGTAATATGTGCCACATAAAGAATACTTTTCACACTAGGTCATTCAAGAGAGATTTTGGTGGAATGTGATCATTCAGTTTATGCAGCAAAACCACGCTACCACGACTTAATTCTGCTATGTGCTCAGTTTTTACATTGTACACCCGTCAGTGGTTAAAGCACGGCTCCTGCCAAGCTGAAACAGAAAAGAAAGAGTCTCGGGTCGCTTCTGAAAAGCTTTAGAATGTTTTATTCATGTATTTGCAGCACATACATTGCAGGGTGTACTGCTGGATTCAAGAGAGGGTTGAATGACCCTTCATAGATGAGCTTTCGTTAGCTTAGGGTTTTGGTTGGCCTGTGTAACATCGATCATATTTTTTTCTTCAGCTCCAGGTCATTCATTCTGGACATTTTGATGAAGACCAAACCAGAGCAATTATGCATTCATGAGCAGGGTGCTGAGGGCTTCACTTGGGGAACTGAAGGCTGATAACCAAAGCAAGGATCAAGTGTCTTTCCCGAGGCTACCGCATAATGATGAAAACACCCCATCTTAAAGCAGGTAGTTGAAGACAGCCTAGCGCTGCTCTCTGGACTGCTGCAGGTGAAGTGATGGATAGAAAATCGCCCGTCCCTTCATCTGCTGGGGCGCGGCAGACCTGTGCAGTGCGTGAAATGTAACGTGCGCTCTGCAACGAGGAGCTTTGTGCTGCCGAGAGGCAGAGCTGACAGATCCTATTTCAAAGTTATCTTTAATGCAAAACCAAGAAACGTTCCCACCCATACCCATTGCAATAAAGGTGCTGGATGGTAAAGCCCGCTGCCTCAGTCATTTCACTCATGTGTAAGAAATCAAATCCCCATGAAGCCCAAACGCACAGAAAATGCCAATCACCCCAAACTGCCTCTGCTATATATGCATGTTTGTATATACATCCTTGCTTTCAGATACAGGGTGTCATTGTGAGCTCTGCTGCAGAGCCTGATGTAACCTGACCACAGGGAAACACTGGCTTGGAAAGATGCATGACAAAGCACCGGGCCCTGCAAGTGGTTGGTCTCAGGCCGACGGGCGGCACAAGAACCACTCCTGGGGAAAAATGCCATGCCAATGACATTAGGGAGTATGCTACTGTCTCAGGCTAGCTGGAGAGTGCTTGTATTGTACAAGCAGATCCTATGCGCTTGAGGGATTAGGGTAAAAGCTGGGAACAGCTTTCCTGAAAGAGGCCTGAGTTCATTTGAAAAGTCATTTAACAAGTCATTTATTGAGACATTAATAATGTCATGTCTCCACGAGGACTGAGTGTGGCTGTCCTTAGCACGAAACCACAGCACCCACAGAGAAAGGCTCTGGATATGTGATTTCATCTTGCTGAAAACAAGGAAGCCACTAGCAGAAACTTATGGGTATAACAGCATTGGATCCAGCCCAAAATATTTCACCTTGTGGAGATTTTTTGGTGAATGAAAGTTGTTCATTCAAAGTCCCTACGGGTTTCTAAACCGGTTGAAAACTTCAATTTGAAAAAAAACTAAAGGCTATTCAGAATATGATGTTGGGAAGAAAGGAACAGTAGGCTGCACACAAACTGTTAATGCTCATTTTAGGCTATTCCATTCAAATACCACTGTACTTTATTCAGGACTTATGTGGCCAGCATACGCTTACAACAAAGCAGTGCCATGCATCAAACAGAAGCAGAATTGTTTCCGAGTCGTCACAATATACATTACCCAGACACACTCCAGCTGGACAGGTTTGTGAAAATGAGAGGCATAGGTAAGAGCCAGCTCCAGTTGATTTAAAAAAAAAAAATAATTAAATAGGCAGGAAGCATGTAGGCTTCCACCCACCTCCCCCTTTCATTGCATAAATCCATCACATCCTCTTTCCCTGGGTGGATTTCTTCACCACTGATTCTACTGTTCTTCAGTGGAACAGAACAAGGGTTACCAGATCAGCTTTCTAAATCACTCATCTGGTCTGGTGAGAATTCAAGAGAGTTTAAAGATGCCTAGGTGCTATTAAAAAAAGCAACTTCTTAAGGGGCAGGGGGGGGAGGGGGGGGAGGAAGCAGCATGCCACAAATTAAGCCAACCATCCCAGCTCATTTGAATATTTAGCAAAAACTTAGCTTCCTGTTCTCCATTTATTTTACTGGTACTTCATTGAATTAAGGCTACTGTTGCAACCTCCCTTGCTCTCTGTCTCTCTTTGGAGAGAGCCTCTCCATTTTCAGTTTTACATTCTTCTAAGAGATGCATGGCCAGGTAATGGTTGGCATATTTTATCTTCGCACATTCTTCTGGAGCATTCAGAGAGGCTAAACAAGGGAACAATGTGCTCTGATACTCCCTGCAGATTCCAAGACGCATTCAAATGATGAGCTTTGATAAACTCATCCTGCTCCTCAGGTTTGTTCAGCCTACTGGAAAAGTAAAGGAACAGAATCAAAGGCCTGCTGCTCCAAAATTCCCTCCGGAGCCATGGGAGGCCTCTCCAGGGGCCACTTTCCCACTGAAAAACGCAGACCCTTGTGCAGCATGTCTAAGCAGTTAGGCTTTAAACACATTTCTCTGCATCTAGGCAGTAAAGATAATCACTCAGAAGAGCATTTGGGCCTTTAAGGGTTACTTGAAAGGAGCAGAGCATACCTGAAAAAATAACAGCGACACAACTTTGGAACATTGTATTTGGTTTCAAATCCTCATCCAGGCAATTTTTGGTTTTCAGCAAAATACCACACAAACTACCTCTGCCAGGCTCTGTCCTTCATCAAGGATGAAGCTTGAGTTATTAGGATATTCTTATTATAGCAGCAGGGCCTGTGGGAGTCCAAGACCTCAAGCAATTCATTCACATGCCTGATAACCAGAAGCTGAAAGACAGCTCTGGCCACTGCAAGGCAAATAACTCACTGCCGCAGTAGGGAACAAAGGCAAGTGCTGTTTGTCTGAAATAGAAGTGTAGTAACACTTTGAAAGGGAGGAGGCTGTGAGATGTGCAGAAAACTTGCTGCAGTTACTAGAGATGCAAATCAAGTCTCACCCGCTGGTTTCAGAGTGGAATCCCAACTCCCCATGTCACTAAACCTCACAGGGAAATGAAACTAGTTACACTTCAGCATTTCCAGACCTTGAGGTTTTTAATCACAGATATTGTCTTGCTTAACAGTTCATTTGCTTTATGCAGGCAAGTTACAAGTTCTTTGTGGAAGCGTCTGGAAGTGCATCTCAAATGCATTGCCTGTCCACTGTTTTATTTACCTTCTTTCCAATGAAAATCAGTAGCTAATAAATCAAAGCATAATTACACAAACACAAAAATACAATCATTAACATTTTACTGGATACAAATGATAAGCATAAGGAAATGTCCATGTACACTCACTGACATGAAGTTGTGTTAGTTTGCTATTAATATGATACTTCAGATTGGTGGTCACATAACTAAGAGACAGATGTGTATTGTTTTAAAAAAAATGAGAGAACCACTCATGTTTGAGATGATCTTATACTGAGATAAATACCTATACACAGTGATATGACCATGTATGCTCACATATGATCCTATCAACATTTTTTTTCTTCTGACAAGATGTCATCAAGGTAGTTGAACCTCCTCAAAGCAGCTTACTTTGATCGAGTACCCAATACTATTGCCTAATGTGTTGGATGATACAGAAATAATCTGTGCAAGTGTAGCAATTTAGAATCAGAAAATTTTTTAAAAAGTAATATTTACAAAGGTAACTTTTAAATTCAGTGATTTAATTAAGACTCCAGTCTTCATATTCCAAACACCCAATCATTTAATTTCTTATTTTTGGCGGTTTGCTCTCCTCTCCCCATTCCTTCTCCCCACCGCAAATATTAGCCCCTGTTTAAAGTAAACTATCACAATTAAAAAAACCAAAACACAAACAGTAAGTTATTCACCTTGTGCCAAAAGAAGAAAAAGCAGCACTGGTACATTACTCAAAAGTATTCCATAAATCCTTCATAATTAAGGAAAGTTCCAGGAGCAAAAAGAACTTACACAATTTGGGAAAGAAAATAGGGGAAAGAGGAGACATTTATCCCTTGACTTTTTTTTTTGTCTGAAATTCATTTACAAAAAGCTCCTGGTACTTTTCCCAATGTTTCCACACCTCCATCCTCTGGCACATATGGTTTAATATACAAACAAATTAAATCAACTGTCAGATTCAAATTCCCACCATAAATAATTCAACTCTGAAAGTGGGTGGGTTTAGCTATTTCAAAACTAGCCTTGCCCGGCTAGCAATCTGGTTAGGACTCAGAGGTTAAATAAGAGGATTCTCAGGAAAAAAAATTGGTATTCTATTTTAGCCTTGTAACAATTTCACACAAGTGAAGCCTAGAAGGAACCCTTCTGACTGGTACTTTGTTTCTTTTGTGTACATCCTACTACCCATAGGTCACAACCTTATAGGATGCGCAAGAAACAGAACCACTCAAGCTTTTCTGTGTTTTCTAGTGGTTCTATGAGCCTGTTGACTTTAATGAATTTAAATGGAAAATAAAAATCTGTTCAAGTCCTTATTCTAAATGGTAGAGAAACCCTCTACCCTGTTCTCTTGGTGGAGTGTTATCATCCATCCTTATAATAAGATACTGCATTTCTTCTCAGCTTTAAATCAGGGGTCACCAATACTGTCTCTTTTTGCTTCCATCTTGGTTTATTTTCAAATTCCAACGGATTCAGTGAAGGAGCCCATCGTTTTACCTCCTTGCTGAAGTCGGTCTTTTCATACCGGTCAGCTTTTGAAAGTCAGAATACTGAGTGCTTCTCTAGGTCAGACTGGTACTAATTTCGGTATGGAGTGGAACCAAGCTGATTGGATGCAGAGTTTGGACTGATTTTTCATGCTGGGTTGGAGATCTAGCCATCTCAGATGGTTCAGGAAACTGGGTGGGGAGTGGTAGCCATTTCCATGCCAGAGTCTCTTAACAGCAAAAATACAGAAGAGAAACCGAGAGAATGAAAAGAAGGCTTGTGGCTGAGTGAAGGGAATTTCCATGTCCGTGAGGGGTCGTATTGTTCACTGAATTTGTGACAGTTGACAGAGAAATGGAACTTGAACTGTTTGAAGGTGTTGGACTTGTTCCATTGGCTTCGCAGTAGATCTAGAATGCAGGGGAGAGGGGGAATAACAAAGAAGGGTTTTCGTGGTTGGTTTTGTCTTGTTAAAGTCAGAAGGCAAATTAGTAGTAACAAACAATGAGTAGCATCACGTAGTCACAGTACTCTGTCACAATACACACACTTGCTCATGCCTCTCATTGTGCAGTTAGGGACAAAGGCAATTTGAATTGCACGCATGGGATTTGTTAAGCAAAATCTAACATTTTTCTGAAGTGTTTTTTCTGTCATTACACAGCTAGCACTTCATTAAAGCCCTGCACCAAAAGAAAAGTTAGAACAAAGAAGCTGGTTCAAAAAAACCTCACACCAAAAAACCCCAAATGTAAAGCTATGCAAAGGCAAATCTTAGGGGAAATAAAAAAGATAAGACTTTCAGACACTGCATTGAACTCATTGTCTTTGCAGGCTAAGCTTCAAACAAAAATATGAACAGACAACAATGAAGAACCTATTGATACTGTCTCGGGCTGGTTTGGAGATTCCTTTCAGGCAATGGTGGGGTTTATGTGAGTGGTCTTAATTTTTCAGCCTCTCTTGTCTCCTATCTCGCTGTGGTAGCACTGAGCTGCAGAACTGAACACAATGGAACCATACTGATCAAATCATAACCTATCGCCCTGCTACAGCTCACAGGTAGGAAATGCAGGAGAAAGACCATATAATTCTAGCACATGAAAAATACGCTGACAGAGAGACAAAAAAATATCAAAAATCCAATTCTTCCCCCCCCCATAACTCTGCATTGCATTACAGAGATGCAATATAAGAATTTGCACCCTATGTAATTTAGGGGTCGAGCTATTTCCTACACATGCATGAGAATTTTCAAAGCTAAGCTAACATGCTCGGCTCTTCCAGTTAGAAGGGCAGGTGATGCACAAAGATAAAAATCAAGGGCAAAAATCATATAATTACTCCCCCCAAAATAAGCACAGTTTAACAAGCTGAGCCTCAGCTTCATGGCAGCAAACTTCTAATACCAGAGCCTTCTGGCAAGCTCTGGAAGAGTTAGCTGAAATAAAAACAAGTGTCTTTTCAAAGCAAGATACATTAGTTTAATAAATAATATTCTCCATAAAAGGTGCCCTTGGTGTCCCATATTTTAGTGCTGCTGCAAAATTTATTTTCTTTAGTAGAGAAAATTATAGCCCCTCCATGCTGAAGCCATGAAGTCAATGTTATATTAGAAAACTGCATGAGCATTCTCTTTTTTTTTTTTTTACTAAAAAAGTAAACATATAATCGAAAAAATATCAAGACAGGGTAAAGCCTCTGGTGGTTAGGGGTTTTGGCAGCCAACAACATGCTGGAAGCAATTTAGAACTGCAGGATAAAAATCGCTGTGTGGAAGTTTCTGTTGAAACCAGCCTGAAAGTGATCAATAATGAATTGCAGAGTTAATAACCTACAAACTGGATACGAGGCAAGTCCCAACCTGCCCTGGATTTTTTTTTTTTTAAATCTTCATGCAAAGTCTACGTTGCTGTTTGGCACTTGGTTATATACTTTTGAAGTTGTTTCTAGATTTTATTTTGGGGGTGGGGTGTGGAGGGCTTTGAGCCAAGTTCCATATAGCGTCAGGGTAGATGGGACCCCAGACAGATCTTCTTAACAAGCATGTGACAAATACCACTAACCCAAAGGGTCTGATCCTGCTTTCATCACTGCCAAAGGCAAGACTCCACTGAGCGCCATGGAGAATAGACAATGCCCTTCTTACAAACAAAGAGAGGGGGGGAAAGAAATAATACAGTCTTCAGCTCTCTCTTCGATGTTTATTTGTATGGAATTGCGTTATTGGCCCTTTTCAAGTGGAGATCCCCAGGAACAACACATCCATCGGATATCTGGGAGCCCTGCTTGGCTTGACCGCACACAGAAAGGCAAATCACCACTGCATTCATTACCTTTGCAGCAAGGGTAAGACTTGGCCGGCACAGCAGCAAGGGACTAACGTCTTTGCTTGAAGCCCCCAAACCTCCCACTGCTGTTAAACCCCGAGCTCTAGGGCTGCCCCGGAGCCCCGCGGGCTGCGGGGGATTCAGACCAGGGTCTCGCTACCCTCCAGGTAGAGCACCCGGAGCCAAGGCGTGTTTGGAGGGATTACGCCCCTTCTTTTCAGCGGGGAAGCTGAACGCTCTGCGCCGCTCACACCACGGCTTTCTCTCGAGGATGCCACGGGAAGAAAGGCAGCGAACTCCCAACTTTTTCTTTTTAAAATAAATTTTACCGGGGCAACCGCGGCACCGCCACCCGGAGCGCTGGGCTCGGGCGGGCAGCAGGGGCGAGCCCATCCCTGCCCCCGTTCCCAGGAGGGCCGCGGGCCCACCAGAAGAAGGCACGGCGCCGTCCCTCCCCAGTCGGGGCTGCTTGGGCTCGTTTCTCTCGCCCCGCCGCCGCCGCCACCCGGGGCGGAGGCGGGGGGGAGCCGCCCAC
>VZTU01001603.1:16322-28482 GCA_013400835.1 Zapornia atra
CGAGCCGCGCCGCCAACGCCGTCCCCATGCCTGCCCGCTGCTGTCCCGCCGCGCTGCTAACAGTGCCGCTGCTCCTGCCGCTGCGGTTGCGAGCGAAAGAGATACGCCGCTCAGCCGCGCCCGCCCTTTTTATGGAAGCGCGGCCGCCGCCCGTGACGCCCCGCCACTGCCTTCCCCCTCCTCCTCCCCACACCTCTGCTCCCGCCCTCCATGTCCGCTGCCTCGCAAGTGACCGCCTCTGCCACGGCCCCCGTCCCCGCAGGGCTCTGGTTCCCCTCCCCGGGCAGGGCGGCTGGGGCAGCTCCTGGGGAGCGTTGGGGTCCTGCTGGCCTCTCTTCTACAGACCTGAGAGTTTTGGTTCCTCCCACCCCCCCCCGCCGGGTTCAGGTCTCACAGGCGGTAGTGCCTTTGTCTAGTGCCGGCGTCGTGTTCTGCGTTGAGGGTCTGGCACAGAGCCGCAGAGGCTGAGCTGCAGTTACTCCAAAGAAAGCATCAGGCTTTTTTTTATTTAAAAAATAAAATAAATAAAATCATGGGGGAGAAAAGGAAAGGTTAAGAAGGCTGTATGTATCCCCAAATAAAGACTCAAGATCCCATCTTGTTCAGAGCTGCCTTGCCACTCGTGCTCAGACTTCAGACCACAGGCTGCAATTTCAAGTACTCTTTGAATCTAAATATTTTATTATTACCATTATTTCTTAAAGAGTAGGAAACCTGCGTAACAAGTGGGACAGAAGATTCTTCCAGCTGTAGCCTGTGCCTATGTAATTAAGTATTTACTGGCACAGTAGAAATTGTAGTTGCATTGTGTCTCTTCCGACTGAGGATCGGTTGTGCCAGTGCCTCAACAAATCAGCCAGCTGATCTCAGACACATTAACTGAAATCATCTGTGTCCACTTCATAAACTACAAAAAGAACACTTCTTTTATTGTGACAAAGGGGTTACTCCCATTTAAAGGGTGAGGAGGAGCTCAGACTAATCAGTGGATTTTAAAATTGTACATGTACATGTTCAGAACGAAGTGTGAGGAGATACCCACATTGAGCACTTGTAACTCGCTTGCCATCTCCAGGGGTAGGACTGCTTTTCAGGAGTTTTTGAGGCCATTGCTGGAACTTGATGCTGAAGCATAGGAGAGGTAGAGACGTGCCACACAACTGGCTACTGGGACTTGCGTTAGGCAAAATGTACAATTCTAAACACAGTCCCACACTAATTGCTTCAGAATGCCTGGCAATGTTACATCTATTCTGTTGCTGGTTTGGTTTTTGTTTGTTTTCTTGGGGTTTTTTTTTGTTTTGTTTTGTTTTCTGGGGTTTTGTTTTGTTGTTTTGTTTTCTCCAGGAATTAAGGCATTTTGCAAACTGTACCACCCAAGATATCAATCCTTATTCTATACCAAGATGAAAGATCTTCTGAGAGGTACACTAAGCCTGAAGCACTCCTGAAATAACATTTCCCTGGGTTTTTATATCCCTGATCATAGTCAGAGTCCAGTTCCGATGTATTAGAAGCATAGTCTGTAGAGTAATTATGGGAATAGTCATCAAATCAAAGGTCTTATATCTCTGAATATTCCTTGTTTGTGGAAAGCTAGTTACTGGAAGATGGGTTTTCATGATTATAGGGATATAAGAAGGGAAAAAAGGAAGCTGTGATTGACTGAAAATAAAAGAGGTGTGACAAAACTGAAAATTTTCTTATGAGTGTTTTTCCTTGTGAGCAGTTTGCTTTAGTTTTCACAGTTAAATAAAATCACAACCAGGAGGGAAGGTCACCTTCTCACTCAGTAGATGTGCCTAACGCTGCAGAAAAGTGAAATTCCCTGTGAGAGAAGTCACGTGAATGGCAGCAATAAAGCCAGGGCTCACACTATTCCAACGCCAGATCTCCTGGAGGAGATGCAAAAGGAAGGGAGTCCAGTTAGGGCTCTACGGCAGCCACAGCAAAGAATATCCCAGTGTAAAGATGACAGAGATGGCTTCCATCACAATCTCTCCCACCTTGTTTGGGAGAACAGCGGTTGCACGATCCCATAGGGTTCACAACTGGCTAAATGCAGGTTAAAGCAGCAGCTGAGACCCACTAATGCCAAAATTGGGACAGATGAGAATGAGGGAATAAATATCAGTCTACCGGAGGTCTGGAACCATGTAAAAAAATGGAGATGACGCATGGTTCTTGTAAGGTGCCATGAACCAACACAGCACTGTACAACTGCTAGTTATTATACAGGGTATTGCACTTGTGGGATTTTAACAACTTTCAATGAAAATGGGGATATCTTTCTTTTTGCTAAAAATATTTTTAAGTCTGTTCTTTTATTTAAAAGTAAAGACAAATGCAGAGGTATTAAAACATTTGGCAGAAATTATGTATTACTGAAATAATAAAAATATGTTAAGTTTATGTTCTGAGGCCAAAAATCCATGCTTTTCTGAAATATTCTTGCAATACTAATGCAAGCAGGAAAATATACTGGCAGCAAGAGAGAAGAGCTGAAAGTATTTTAAGAACACGATTTTCTTTGAAACTGTTGTCATTGGAAATTGTAACGCCAATGCCAATGCTCCATTAGATTTCTACAACCACCTCTTCCCCATTCAGGAAAGCTGCAGTAATCTTGATTCCTCCTGAACACATAAATCACCTGCACTCCCAATGCCAAAATCTCTACTTCTTTTCAGCTAAAGTCTATAATGAAGTCTGCAAAAGATGTATCTGAGCAAGAGATCAGGACCCAGTATATGGATTTTTCTACGAGGCAACCAAAGCTGTAATTGAGCCGAGAACTGTACAAGGTGAAGCACTGCTATCTGGTGGCCAAAAGGCACTTCTGATTTTTTTTTCTGTCAGAAAAGGTAATACACCCTCTCAGTCAAAGATCCTTTGATAACAGTGTGCTCTTAAGAGCGTTCATGATGCTGAGATACAGCGTTGAATATTGTTGTTAAATCCCCGTTGTTCTGTTTCCGTTTTCCCCCTGCACCTCTCCCACTTAAATACCATAATATTTGATGAGAAAGCTTAACAAAGAGATGGGAGAAAACTACTTTGATCATTTTGGGTGAAATGTAAGTTCATCTGTATATTCCACTGGTGACTTTTAAGTTGACTGAACTTTGCAATAGTCGTAACTTTCAATCTAGTGATCAGAAGCAAAACTTGTGCTACTTTGTGTAATGCATTAGCAAACAAGATCAGCTAAAATGACTGGCATAAAAAAAAATTAAATTAGTCATCTATAAAAGGAAGCAGAGAAGCTGTTCCCAAGACATATAAGTAACACATTTAGATTTGGACAAGCTTTAGGAAAATAAGAGTAGACAGAGCATGGAGTGGATTCATGAGAACTAATTTTGACTTAACCATTAATTTAATCTTGCCTTTTAGCTGCCAGTCTTGATCCAGATAAACGTAAATATTTTAGGAGCATCAATTGCCAATGAGAATCGCTGGATCATGTACTCCTAACCAGCTCTTTGCTCTCCTTGGCTGTGCAGAGTCTAGAACTTACTACACCCTGTGCCTCATCCCAGGGTCTTCACCCATTTCAAGCTCACGCCAGAGCATACTGCAGCTCTCAGTACTCACCTGGGTCATGCTACGAGTTATTTTAGTTCATACCCACCTATGATCATGTTATGCACATATATACCAGAACCTGATCTTTTTTCAAAGGACGGCTTTGAAGAGACAAATCCAGCTTTGCAATGTGTATCAACAACCTGTATATATGCTGATCTATGCTGACATCATCTGGTGGTAAGTTTCTTTGATGTCTCTTTCTGCCACGTGGGTTTTGCCTTGAGAAACTCACAAACTTTTTCTAATATATAGGAACGCTATCTTATCCTAAGCTAGGCTGGCCCTTCTCCTGACACCTGTTTAGCAGAAAGGACCTATCTTGCAGCAGCTTTAGAGCTCCACCTGTATAATCCAAACTTTCTGGGTTTGTGCCCTTCCTTACAGTCGCACATTATCACTGCAGAACAAGACTGAAATACTGATGGGAGCTGGCTAGTTGAAACTGACCTTAGACAACTCCACAAAGATGTTTGGCATGTGTCTTGGGTATGAACTTGGAATGTACATTGAGGATTACACTCCCTCTGCCAGGGGAGGGTTTATATTAAATTTATGTTATGGAAGGCATCGTTGATGGTACTGTAAAACTCCACTTGGTAATATGCGATTGGACTCAACTAAACACATCTTCAGACATGGGCCTTGCTGCCACGAACTAGACTCTCATCACACCAGGATTCCAGCAGCACCCCTGTGTCTCTTCTATGTTGATCTGAGGCAAAAAGGATCAGGCTGCTTAATTAGAGGTATATAGTTATGGAAATAAACAAAGTAATGATTTCCAGCCCTGGAACCATAAGCCTGGAAGTTTGAGCAGAAGTGAAATTGTGATTCCAGAAATAGTCTCAAGAAGGAATGTTGAAGAGTTGCTGCCCTAATACCCATGGATCTTTTGACTTCTGGGTAGACTGCAAGCGATGGTGTCAGCTTACACAATCAGATGGAGCTTCAGATATGGTTGAAATCACATCTTTCTCCCTAAGTCAAACAAACTCTTGGGTGACATCAATACAAACGAATTAAATGGTAGCAGAGCCTGTTCTTCAGCCTTGAGGCCATCTAGCATGTCAAGCCACATCCATACTATTAAGCCCTCCCAGCCTCCAGAAAAGGGTGTCAGAATCTGAACAGCCTGCTGGTAGGTAGTAGTCCCTAGCCTGAGCCAAACAAACAAGCAATCATGCTTGTTCTCTGGGATCGTGCTACTTGGTAGGGGCAGCGCCAAGACAGGGCTTTCCTTCCACTCGTGAGGCATAATGTCACACGATGGGTCTGTAGACATGAAGAAGTAAAACCGGTCAAAGGTTGTTTTCTCCATCTTACAATTTGAGGCAGGTTTAAACATAATTCTCAGAAAAAATATCAGTGAGGGGTATTCCACAGTCCACAGACCTCCTGTTTCTCTGCCCAACTATCTTTGCAGAATATTTCTTTTAATACAAAGTCATCTTTGCTGCAAGTTTAAAGTGATAGTTGATCACATTGTCACATGCACTGACAGAAACAATGGCCAGCTTTGCAACAAAGTGTTTACTGGTTCAAAATATACCAAGTGCTCACATTGAGAGGAGGAGAGAGGGTTGCGTGACAGCAGCCATCCACATCTAAGTGAGTCTCCCTGGAAACCCTTCATAGATGATGAAGGGAAACAAGAGCTTTTATGATGTAATTAATCTCACTTCAACACAGACATCTGAAAGAGATTAATTACATCCTGGAGATGTCTACATCTCTTCACTATCAAAAGAGTGTAGTTGATTAGCTCAGATGTTTGCCACTTATTTTGAGGAACAGGTTCAGTTCTTTCAACCTTTATTCATAGGATTTCGGTACATTTTCATTGCTTTCCTTTGTACTCTTTTAAATCTGTCTTCATCAGAGCATGTTACCTAAAGTAGCACACTCTACTCAAGCTGAGAGTTCAGCATTCAACAACTCTGTTGAAGTAGCTTAGAAAGAAATCTGTCTTTTTTTGCAGCAGCAGCAGCTTTATGTTTATGGTCTGATGCAATTTTGAGATTAACTTGCTCCATTGCTTGAACAATAGAGCAATGCTAGTGCTTTTACCATCTCCTTGAATTTACCATCTATGGTAAGACTTAGGACTAACTGCAGCTAGCGCAAGAAGTTTCTTCTCACCATCAGCTTGAATGCTAAGCCTGTGACTTCTCCCACTGGATATGATAGTCTGCATTACCTCCCTTACCACTGGATGAAAAGTTAGTTAGTTATCCTGACATTATACTACTACTTCATTCGACTTCTTTCCAAACAAATGAAAACTTGTTTGCTGAAAATCAGACAAGTTCTGGAAGGTAGATTGGGTGTTCTTCCCACTGCAGAATAGGAAAAGGGACCAGCCTCAGATTTGAAAAGACGAACTGCTGAAAGGAAACATGTATCAGGTATCACTAAGAGTGTTAAGGCTTCATGTATCTTTTAGATGGTGAACCTTGTTACAGGGTATCATTAGGCAAGGTACAGTGGAGCAGCGGTCACCTAGGGATGAGAACATCCAGGGTTTGAATAGCAAGTGTTGCAAGGACACACTTCCCTGGGAGACAGATCATCACAGATCTTCCTCCTATGGGATGTACACATCATTTATACCCCTGGAGCTGGGCACTGTGAAAGGATGAGACAGCCTTGATGCCAAGCAATATGATGAAATGTATCCCTCCTTATTGCACCTTTCTTTATATTATTTCTTTCTTTTATATATATATATATATACACCAAACGTGTATTAAAACCTACAGATACATTTTTCTTTCCTAAAGCAGTACTGTTTAGAAGTGCTAATCAAGGCAACTTTGCTCCACAGTCACAATGGAAGCTGAAGTACTTTGAACAGCCTTTTTTTTTTTTTTCCCTGCTTTTAAAAGTAAACCTGACACAAAATATAATTAAGCAAAACAAAACAAACCCAACCAAATTTTAATTGTACACAGATGGAGGCACCATCTAAATTTCTGGATTACGTTAGACTTGTATGCATATATCTTGAGTTAGTTACTATCAATTAGGGAAGAGACCATTATATTCTAAATAGTAAAGCCATTAATCTGAGGAGAATACAGAGGAAACACAGAAGTAAACAAATAATTCAAATTAATTAACATTTTCTCATGGAATGTGTTGTTTTATAGCTAATCAGTAAGTTTCAAATAACAAATGCTTAAGTGACTGCTTTTCCTTTCCATTGTGCTTGCCACCCGCTGCTAGCAGGAGCTAGCTAAACCCTAGTGCAGCAACCAAAGCCAGCAGGGCCGGAGCATGCTCGCTCGGGAATGAATGAAAAGTCTGAGAGCCTGGCTTAGGAAACAGTACATTAACTTTTCCTACAAAGCAAACCATCATGTCTTAGATAATTGCCAAACAAGAAAGCGAGGGGAAAGCAAACAAACAAACCTCATTGCAAAGCTTCCGCCAGTTTGGGGAGCTGAAGAATTAGCGGTGGAGCTGCGGAGCCTTTGATCTCCCAGCAGCTGGCGGGAATACCAGGCCGACTGAAGGAGGCTACTGTGTGCCTCCCGTTTGCTTTACCACTGATGTAACACCACTTGTCACTGGCAAGGAAGCTGTGTGTTTCTGGTTTATGTGGGTCACCATGCTCTGACTTATTAGAGTGGCCTCCATCAGCATCTTTAGCACTGGTCAGAGCAGTCTTCATTGTCCACCTCCGTCTTCTTTCTCATTCTGGCTTTCTATTGTCCAAGAGGAAAGGCAGACAAAAGCCAAATGAGTCAGGTAGTGAGAAGGATGGGTAGGGGGAAAAAAGAATGCTATTTTAGCAAGTGCCTACATCTCTATCACTTAAAGAAATACAAAGCAATATCTGAAACTCATCCACCTTATCTTACTCATCTCATTATCCATCTCTAAGTTCAATGAATGAAAACTCAAAGATGAGTTTTCAAGGAATAAGTAGGCTGCAAGCTAAGGTGTTTTGTGAGACCTCCTCAGTTCCAGCACGGGGCTCTCTGTGCAGGACACCAGTGTGGCCGCAGGAAAAAGTAGACAGAAGATCATAATGCAAGAAATGACACAGCAACACAAAGAGTTGGTAAGTTGAGAGAGACAGAGCCAAGTTTCAGTGTATGAGGCAGGTGGAGACATTAAAGGTATTCTAAAGAGAATAAACCAAAAATCTCATAGTAAAAATGGCATAGTAGATGATATGGCTAAATGTGTAAGGAAACTGATTTAGAGTCGTGTGTCAACTGAAAAGGCAGCAGTGGAAGGGCCAGGAGAAGACCTTCTGCTGCATGAAAGATGAGTTTTCAGAGATGTGCCTTAGAGAAAGAGATGGTAGGATATTTGGTCACAGACTGGATGCAAGCAACAAGCTAGAGGAATTGTCTCCAGACTATGGACACATCTACACAGTCACAATAGGTGTGTAACACCGGTAGAGGTGAATTAGCAGTCAGGGAGATTTAGCTCATTATTCAGATGAGTATGTGCAGACTTGGAGGTGGTGCTCACACGGGGACACTCCGTGTTCTCAGGCTGCATAAATATGCATAGAACACTGCCCAGTCGCCTCCTCAGAGCACCTTGAAATAAGCAGTGTAATTTAAAAGGCGTGTGGTCCCAGCAAGGTAACGCTGAAGGTAAATCTGCAGTGACAAGTAATGTGGTGAGACGTGCATTCCAGAATGTTAATCAGAGCTACTCACAGGGCTAAACTGGCAACATGGTGCTCCTTGACTTTATTTTGAGCTGCAATGAGTGTCAGCAGATCTACTGCTCTTACTTGACCAACCTTGCAGGAAAATACAGGTAACAAAAACTCTAGGCAGTGGGGAGGGAATTCCTGATTACAGATTCCAACACACAGGTCAAAAGATCTTAATCTTTTTCTCTCTGAGCTATCAAAAGGGGAAAGGGACCTGGGGGTCCTGGTGGACAGCAGGATGAGCACAAGCCAGCAATGTGCCCACATGGCCAAGAAAGCCAATGACATCTTGGGGTGTATTAGGAGGGGTGGTTAGTAGGTCAAGAGAGGTCCTGCTCCCCCTCTACTCTGCCCTGGTGAGACCACACCTAGAATATTGTGTCCAGTTCTGGGCCCTTCAGTTCAAGAAGGACACAGAACTCCTTGAAAGAGGCCAGTGCAGGGCCACCAAGATGATTAAGGGAGTGGAACACCTTCCTTATGAGGACAGGCTGAGGGAGCTGTGTCTCTTTGGCCTGGAGGAGACTGAGGGGTGACCTCATTAATGTCTATAAATACGTAAAAGGCGAGAGTCAGGAGGATGGAGCCAGGCTCTTCTCAGTGATGGCCAGTGATAGGACAAGGGGCAATGGGTGCAAGCTGGAGCATAGGAAGTTCCATGTAAATGTAAGGAGAAACTTTTTCACAGTGAGGGTGACAGAGCACTGGGACAGGCTACCCAGAGAGGTTGTGGAGTCTCCTTCTCTGGAGATATTCAAAACCCACCTGGATGAGTTCCTGTGTGATTTAGTCTAGGTGATCTTGCTCTGGCAGGGGGGGTGGACTAGATGATCTTTTGAGGTCTCTTCCAACCCCTAACATTCTGTGATTCTGTGAAACTGGAAGCCTAATCTCCTTGTAATTGCATCTCATAGGGAGTACATTGAAATGTACAAAATAAAACCTATAAACAAGAGAGGAATTACCCTTCCTAGACAGAAGAGGACTCCACTGGAAAACAAAAGAGAGAAGGAATTCTATGAGAATAACCATGGGAAGAGAATACATCTTGGTCAGGCTAATTTCTCACTTTAAAAGGATACACGGACCTCCACTAATACACCAGACATAAATGATGACTGTTTCTTACCAAAGCTGAAACTTCCTGTATGTTGCTGAAGTGTCATATGATAGATTAAAAAAACAAAACAACAACAAAAAAGCGTATCAGGTCCAGGTCTGGCTAGCTGGTGTTTGAGCAAAGCTTCTTGAGCACAGCTTCTGGCAGCTTTGAGAAGGAGCTATTCACTGCCATCTAATGGTAAAATGAGAGAAGAGAAAAATTAGACTGGTCTTCACGCCGTCGGAACGTTTTAGCTATACATACAGTTTGATATAATTAAATTAGGTCTAACGAATATTAACTTCATTTTTGGCTTTTTGGTCATTATAAAACGTACTTAATGACCCAGGTAGGGAATTGCCAAGACCTCACACGACTGGAGCACAAACCTCAAAGCCAAGTGCTTCCGTGGCCCTTCTCACTCTGGGGCACAGGGGGAATCTGGTGACAAGGAGACCGATGTGACACTGAAGTTCCTCTACAGTGCTGGGCTGAGTGAGTCCTAAAGAAAGCCTTGGTAAGGATCTGCTTTCGTGACAGGGACATAACAGTAACGTGATATACTTTCTAACTAGCACAACTAGAACAGTCGCCCACGTAGCCAGACTAGGAAACGAACCAAGCGTGACAGAGGAGATGTCTCTGGCGTTGCACAATGATGAGATAAATCAGATGCTTGATGCCTGTTCATGACATCCAAGTTACATTTCCTCTGTGACTGAAGGTTGGGACTGTTTGAGTGCCATACTATTAACCTTCTTCAAACTGGAAGGCCTGCAGGAAGGGATACCGAAGGATGAAATGACTGCTTTCTGGTTTTGCAAGGTGCCATTATACCATCTTATTTGAAGAATATGAAAGACAGGGTGACTTTACACACATTCTTTACCTTGCTTTTCAATATGAAGATGCAGCAAAGATATATAATGCCAGACTAACCTAGAAAGGCACTAGTATGCCTATCTTCGGTCTTAGCAAAGTTCTAGCATGACTTTAGCAAAGTTCTAGCATGACTTTAATCCTACATGAGACAAATTCTAAGAGCTCTGGAAAAACCTGGGGTCTGTGTAAAACTAGGTTTGGGGAATTTTGGTTGGGTTTGGGGTGTGTGTGTGTGTGTTTTCCCCCTTAGGGGAGGTAGCATTTCTGCTCAGGGAATCCCCACTGATCAGACATTTTCTGTTCTGACTCACTATGTGCCACTATGTATTCAAGAGATTCTTACCAAGTTTGGGTTTTATCCTCAGTAGGAATGTACACATATGGAGGCGAAGCACTAAAAAGTTAACAGCTATATTCCCAACTTAAATTGGCCAGAATCTCACAGAACTGGGCACTGGAACATTCAAAATACATAGGATAGATTTAGATTAGACATTAGGAAGACATTCCCTGTGAGGGCGGTGGGGCCCTGACACAGGCTGCCCAGAGAAGCTGCGGCTGCCCCCCCCCCGGTGGTGCTCAAGGCCAGGTTGGATGGGACTTTGGGCAGCCTGGTCTAGTGGAGGGTGTCCCTGCTCATGGCAGGGGGTTGGAACTAAATGATCTCTGAGGTCCCCTCCAACCCAAACCCTTCTGCGATTCTATGCTCACAGCTTCCTTCCCAGAGAAATGTCTTGGCTTTGCCAAGGAATTGCTCCATTACAAAATATCACTGATTTAAAAATCTTTCATTCAAAATTAAGCAATCACTTGTAATGCCCGTAATTGCACAGCTGCTGTGCAGCAGTAGCTCCAGAGTTATATCACTTGCTGTATTTGCTGATAATTTTCCAAAGGGGGAATGGTCTGTCAGGTGAGGTGAGGGCAATTTAAAGAACTTCAAAGGCGAAGAGCTCTTCCGTCTGCCTGAACCCTGTACTGCGATTTACATCAGTGCAAAATGCTGCTGATGCTTCTGTACCCGTTGTGTGTGGCTATAGAGAATTTCCCAAATGCCAAGTGGAGCATTCAGAAGCACGGAGAGAGGTGTGGTTAGTGCACGATAGAGAAAAAACTGGGAGAAGACAGAAGGAGGGGTGAACCTCTTGTAGTTTCTGAGCTCCAAGGAGAAGGGATTATGGATTGCTACAATAGTGGAGCTGCGGAGCAGAAAAGGGAGATGTAAGGTGAAGGAAAGTAACAAAGATAAAGACAGGGGAAACCCAGGCCATAATGGTGTTTGGGTTAGATTGTCATTGTGGTCAAGCCTTACAAATTAATCTGTGGTCAGGAAACTTTAGCATCTGCTGGAGGCATTTCCTCAATGAGCAATTTCCAAAGTTTTCTGGTTTGGGCATGCAAGTAGAGCCTGAGGGGCTGAAATCACGGGTTTCACTTGGCACTGAGATCCGGGAGGCTCAGTCTCGTAGAGGCGAAATAGAGCAACAGGTACTGCAGAAGATAATTCAGGGGAGTGTGAACTCAAGGAGGCATGAAAAGTATTAACATAACTCCTCCTGACTGTGAGATTCGGAGAACAGCATGAGCGGGGCGGGAGGGAAAGCCCTGCCCAGCGGGGCTCGCCGGCACCCGGCCGGCCGCCGGCAAGCCGCTGCCGAGGCGTCCACGCAGGGAACTCCGCAGGCTGCCGCTTCCCCGCAGGCTGACCCGGCGTACGCTGCAACAGCACACGCTGGGAAAAACAATGACTAGGAAAATTATACCGGGAAACTGCTCAGACACATCTCGGTGGGGCGGGAGTCCGGCAGCGGCGGAGCAGGTCTCTGTCGAGAGCACTCCTCGGCGCCGAGGCGGTGGGGCTCCTCCTGGGACCCGCCGCGCCGGACCTGAGGAGGGGGCGGCAG
>VZTU01001603.1:33219-58126 GCA_013400835.1 Zapornia atra
GGGCGGGTTATGATTGCCCCTGCCTGTTTCTAACCGGGAAGCTTCACAGTGACGGAGAACAAATTAGGGTGGCGCTGCTCTGCTCCCATGGAGAAGGCAGGTGGGTGAGGAGACGGCTCTAGTTAAGCACCAGACTCCCAGTGACACAGGTCTGGTATGGGAAGGACTGGATATTCGCTGCATAAAACGTCTCTGAGGTTAGAGGAAGCAACCGCACTCGCCTGCTGAGAGGTGCAGGGGAACTGTCAGGCTCTACTGCCAGCAGCTGCTCAGTGAAATGACTGTTGAAGCAGGCTGGAGCTGCTGCTCTCCATGGCCCTGGAAGCAGTGGCTGCAAAGGGCAGGGTTACAAATAATTTCTGTCTTTCTTCAGGCATAGCTACAAATCTCTGCTGTTTCCGGCTTCTTTTTTTTTAACAATTATGTAGATGCTTAAAGATGCAGGTAAATGCCTGGTTAATAGTTTAGAGGCACAGTGACCTTTAAAAAAAAAAAAAAAGTCTTCCTGAGCTGATGTTATTCTGGAAAGCTTTCGTTGGGGATTTTGGTGGTCCTTACACTGCAGAAGCGAAGGAAGAAATCCTTCACTGTGAGGGCAGTGAGGCCCTGGCACAGGCTGCCCAGAGAAGCTGTGGCTGCCCCCTCCCTGGCAGTGCTCAAGGCCAGGTTGGATGGGGCTGTGGGCAGCCTGGTCTAGCGGAGGGTGTCCGTGCCTGTGGCAGGGGGTTGGAACTAGATGGTCTTGGAGGTCCCTTCCAACCCAAACCCTTCTGTGATTCTAGGGTTTTCTGACTGCCACCAAAACCCAGGTCTTCACTGACAAAGGTAGAAACAGGCTTTAGTAGGTTTAAGTGTTGATCCACCAGTAGTATCAGCCATGTAAAGGGAAAGGAAGACAGACTTCCTAAGGAGTCTTGTGATGGGTGAGACCAACCTCAGGACTGAACTGGTTGGAGAACTGTACCCATTGACTTCAGAAAAGAAAGCTCCAAAGGCAGGGTGATCTCAGAGGAAAACTATGGCGGCGGGAAGGTGAGTAGCCGTTCTGCTTGGCTACATGGATCTGTCCTGGGTAACCTCCCAGACTGTTTTACTTGGGTCTGGCATTGTTGATGAGGTTGTGCTTGTGTCTGTAACCTTTAAACACGTGGCCTGTGAGCTGAAGAACAGCGAGGCTTGGTTGGTTCGTGACTGATACGGGTGCCAGGTGAGCAGAGCCAGCAAGTGTTCTGGGAGATGTAGAACAGGCACATCACAGCCACACTTTTTGCTGGACCTTCCTGGGAGCTTTGAGACAAGGTAGGCTCACCCAGGCTGCATGTATGGAAAGCACACATAATAAACTCCTCTGGGAGTCACCTGTGCGTCTTTTCTTTGTCAGCCATGAATTTAAGATGCTGGAGTCCATCTGATAACATGGTCAAGTGTCCAGTCAGGTGACATCACAAAGTAGTGATGGTCAAGCAGCAGTTTTAATGGATCTTCCCAAAACAGAGAACTCAACTACAAACCTGTAACACCACTGAGCATCGCGCGGTGGGAGACAGAAATGCTCTTCCTTCCTCCTTGTTCAGGGTACGGACAGCGAATTGGTTAAGCGATCGCTGCTTCTGCCCTTCTGTCACTGTGCCAGTGAATTTCCTGCCCCAGGACATGGACACCTGCCAATCTTCGTCTGCATGGTGGAGGAACTGTACACAAGGGCTTCCTTGCAGAGATACTGCTGAGGGACCATAAAGGGAGGTTTGGATGGCTTGAGACATGCCTGACAAATTCGCTGGAGGCTGCCCAGCACGTCTGCGTTAACCAGAGATGAATCCAACCTTAGGCTAGGCATGGAGCCCAGCATGCCTGCCCTTGTGCGGGGGGCGGCCTGGTCCAGAAGTCTGGCTGGTCCCGTAAGAGGCAGAGACCCTCAGGCTGTGGGCATGGGCTGCAGCCATCACTGGCACAGCGCGCAGCATGGACAGCTGCAGGAGCAGCACTACACACTGCAGCACTGCTGTCCGTGGGCCAGCCTGCGTTACGGAGCAGGGCGTGGGGGTCCTGTGAAGGAGTCACAGGGAATCGCTCACATGGGAACAGGAGTTGGGTCTGGCAGAAGAGTCAGCCCCGTCAACTAAAGCAGGGGGCTGTGGGAGCCATGTAACGCCAAGTACTGCCAAAGCTAAAACCTCTTCAGTTCCCAGCACTTGAGCATTCAGTGCACATACAGGCTGGCACTTAAGGAGTCCCTGTTTGGGTTTTTTTGGTAATTCTCAAAACAGTATAGAACGAGAGAGAAGGGACAGCACTACACAACAAAACCAAACTCCTAGGTTGGATCACATCTCAAATGCAGGATGTGATGCTCTAGAGTGACCCTCTCCTACTGCTGATAGGTACCTTGGCATCTTCTTTTCACAGGAAGCGTTTGCAGACCTTGCTGACACAGCACCTTAGGAGCTCACCCAAGTGTGACGATGAAAGGAGGATTTTGCCCCCCAGGGAAGCGAATACCCACACACACTACTACAAAATGCCTCTGGAAACAATGACAAACAGTTGTTTTGCCCTAATGAAATTTGCAAAGGAAATTGGGAATGATTACTTTTGTAATCATTCATTTTGTGTGTGTGTGTGTGTGCCTGGGGATATTAATTAGCTGATCTTCCTTCAGTACTTAGCAATCACAGTTTGTTTCGTTTCCACCTATTAACACAAATTTTAGTGGTGTAACACATAGTGGTTTTGCTCAGTGTTTTGACTGGGAAGTCACTGTCATTTTTAAAAAAAGAAAATAAGGAAAACCTAGTAAAAAATCCTGAGTTCATTTGTTGCATTCATGCTTGTCTGTTGGGAGAAGGGGAAGAAAGGGGAGAAGTGGGAAAAGCACATGCCACATTCTCCAGAGCAGCATTATTTCCCTTCTATTACAGCTCTTCCCTTCCTGTGAGAATCCAAGTTTTTCTGTCTGAATTGTTAATGAGAGAAAAATGCCCAGTGGGGACCACAGCCCCATCACGGAACAGATCAGGAAATGGCATAAGCAGGTGGTCTGCCCGCGTCGCAGGCTTTTAGGGCCATTAACGAGAGAAGATGGCATCCAGAAAAACAGCAAAACTTAAAAGGAATGTGATGGATAAAACCAATACAGCGCAGGGGCTCATCTCCTGCCAGTCAGATGGGGTATGAGGAAGATGCTGTGAACATTGATGGAGTTCTGATTTTGTTAGGAGTCATCTGCTTCCAGCACTGTGACTGGCCGACCCAGGGCAGTTCCTCCAGCCAGCATTCTGCTGCAGGAGATGACCTCCAGGACAGGGACAAAGAGCTGTGACAGGGACAAAGAGCTGTGACAAAGATAAGGAGTACTGTGTGTTCTGTAAGAAATTAAAACTCTCACTACCAGTGACAAATTTAGATTAATTATTTTTATAACAGAGGGGGTAAAACGAGGATGTTGAAAGCACTGTTACCACTAGAAATTTATCTATGTTTCCTTAGATAAAAATGTATGTGGGAAAGAATGAAGACAAACAAATGGGGATTTCTTTCTTTTTCTGTCCCTGAGAGAGAATTAAGAGTGGGAACTAAACCATCACTTCAGATTTTAAACAACTTCAGGCACATTTAAAAAGAAGGTTTTGGCCTGTTCCTGAGAAAAACCTTCTAACTGCATTGGTGCCAACCAAGCTGCAGCAACAATGGAAAAAACCAGAAAGTCAAACCAAGGAAGTGAAGAAACTTTGGAGATCATGGTGACAGAGTTTGATTGACTCCAAAAAAATCCTGGGCTCGAACCTGCCACGTGCTTAAATCTATCTCCTGTAGATTTTAAGCGCAATCAACTAAAATGTGCAGGGTAAGTAAGAACACTCGTCAATTTACGCCCCATCCTCAGGACAGGCAAGCTTAAGACATCAAATTTTCCAGCTGTTTCACATCCCTGTAATCAGGGAAATGAAATCGGAATAGATTATGAGTAAAACCTGCATGTTATTTCCTGTGCTTCTCAGGGCTGCAGAATTCATGTTAGCCCCTTCGCGCATGAAATTAAGACCTGGTGTGCCTCCGCAGAGTGTCATGCACATGACTCGGTTTCTCACTGCTATAACATAATCAATAATTGAGACAATTTGAGACAAATGACAGATTTTTAAAACTGTGCCTATAAATAAATTATACCCATTCTGAAGGTAACAAAAACCAGTCACAAGCATTTCTTAGAACACAAAACACTGGGGGCTGTAACGCGTTAGCGTAACAAAGTGGTTGACTTCAAGTGAAGGTTTTTCTCACTGGCAAACTTGTTTTTGTCATCTGAATGCAGTTAATGGGCAATAAACTGATGCATACTTGATCTCCCTTCTGATGGGCCCTCTTACATCTTTTACAAGCTTCCAAGCACGCTTCTAATTTGTAGAAAGTGGGTGAGACACCAAAATATGGAGCTACACTATATTATGCTGCTCCTTCCAGGCAGCTGTTGGAATAGGACTATTCAGTGCCTGCCCAAAGCTGATACACTCCAACTATAAGCAGCAGAGACACTTGATATTCACCATAACTGGGTTTACTCACCCGGCAGGGAACAGTAATGCTCATCCACAGAAGCCAGTGGGTGTCTGGCTATACAAGTTCCACACTCCAATACCTAGCAATCTTCCTACCATGGTCACCCTTTCAAACCCCCAAGTTTAATCTTGTGAACAACAACAAAAAGGGCTGAAAGGCAGAAAAGTCTTTTTAAACAGCTGCAGAAACCCAGGGTATTTTCATTTATGTACCTTCTAATGAGCTGCAGTTATCTCTGAGCTTAGTTACAACCTTTGTAGGGAATAAATGTCCTGCTCATACTCAAGTAATCACCAGACAACATTCCTCTTGTATGAAAATAATATACCTTTAATTTATTTACAGGACTGACCGACTGGATGAAGTGGCTGTACTTCAGATGCACTGCAAGAGCTTTCATTAGTGAACTGTGACACGATTCATATGCCTGTAGTTTCTTGATATCAGTTAAAAAAACCCATACAATCAAACAAATCATGAGAGGGTCATGATGAGCAAGATAAAAGGAATGTAACACAGCA
The DNA here is from genome assembly GCA_013400835.1 of Zapornia atra. NCBI lineage: Eukaryota > Metazoa > Chordata > Aves > Gruiformes > Rallidae > Zapornia > Zapornia atra. Next base: position 38,298 of record VZTU01001603.1, read on the forward strand.
ATTAGACAGAAGTTAAGAGAAAAAAAACTAAACCCACAGTGAAAATCTTTCCGTACCCACTTGAAACAAAATGCAGTTTTCAAAGGTGAAAAATTATTTTTTTCACTACATATTAAATAATATGAATGGACTGATTTTCTTTTGACTCCACGCTGACATCTACAGCAAAAGCCAGTATATGTCTTGAATTTGCATGCTAGCTAGTCACATCTGTCAATGGTACAAAAGTCTAATGGGTATCTAATTCTTCTGGGAGCTTCGACAACACTAAGTGGTGAAGCGTGTACGACATCAAGATAAGAAAATATAATTATATTTCTTACCTTCTGGCCAGCCATTTGCAACCACAAATTAAGCAGCTGTTAATAATGTCTGTTGTTTTCTGTCTCCCATAAAAGTGCACGGAAAAAAATTCACAGAGGTGCTAGGTAGCATACAATGACATGAGAAAGTCTCGGTTCCCGGTACATTCAATCCGCGGAATTTCTGCACCACAGTGAAGGAGAGGATGCAGACACTGGGGTATCAGTTCTTTTATCTTTGGTAAAACGTTTTCATTTCATTATAGCCGTATTTGCTCTGATAACCATCTTTGTCCAGGGTCTGCTGTTATTTAAACCAACAGGAAACATTTAAATGGATATAGACAGTATCAGTGTATCATTTAGTACATTCATTACTTTCTTCATACATTCCTTGATAATGTTGCTAGTGTAGGGGGGAAATGAGCAAACGCTATCCTCTAGTACGATTCACTCCTGGTTTAACATAATGCTTTCACTAGTTTTCGCCATTAGGATAAAAACACTTGGTTTTGCTTTTAAAAGAAAGGGATCAATATGACTCTAAGGACAATAAATCCTAAAAATCTGAAGTAAAAAATATCAAGTATTTTGTATTTTCTTACAAACGCTAAAATAGAAAATTACACTGGAACTGACTTAAAATTTGATACTATGACCCATCTAAGTAAACAACAAAAAAAGGACCACAGAGAACATCCACAATTGCTCCAAGGTGTTCCAGCAACTATCACTAAGTGATCGCTGCCTTTACTGTCTTAAGAATCCATGTCTGACTCTCTCTTACCACTTCTGTCAGTATTAGAAGGGGGGAAAAAAAAAGATTAAAAGAGGAAAAAGAAGAGAGAAAAGGTAGTTTTTAAAGCAGCACTCTCCAGTGACAAATCATACAGCAAATTCACATTGGGTTCTGAGTGGTTTTTCATCACACTTAACATATTAACGATGACTGTATGAATCTAAGTTACACATACACAGTTATGCCTCCAAATAGCTACTAATTACATTAAACCAATTTGGCAAACTGAGAGAGTCCAATAGCCTTACACCCAAAATATGCAGCGGGTGCTGCGCTCACTCCAAGAATAAGTTACATTACCACGGCTCGTACGTAGGGACCCTGAAACACTGAATTCCAACCCAAACCCAATCTTTGCAGATATGTTTTATAGATGTAATTCAATACGAATGCTGGAACCCTCTCGGATTATGATTTTGATAGAGAGTAGGGTATAAAATTTTTCTAAGTTCTTGTTTCGGGTCTTTTTGTTGCTGTTGTCTTTGCTATTTCACAAACAGAGTGGCAAGCAGGCGATGACAAGACATTCCATGGGTACAGGCTTGGATCTCTTCTGCTGAGCCAGCCTTAGCCACGCCAGCAGTGACACTGGACAGAACAAAAAGAGAACTCACAGGGGCAGGATCAAGCTTGTGGTGATATTGAAACAAAACCAAAACAAAACCAAAAACCCCACAAAAAACCAAACCAAAACAAACAACACAAACATTCACATTGTGTCTAAGCTCACATCTTAATTCTTCAACAGTTAATTCTTGGTTTTAGAAATAAAACCTGGGTAACAGTCAAAAACGCAAACGACGCCATTCTGACCCATTCTTTGACACAGTATTATTATTATTATTATTTTCTCATTATTAAGAACAACATGAACGTGAAGCTGCAGTTACCGTAGGAGCAAAGTCTAATATTCCAATGAAATTAAGTGATTTCCAATGGCACTTTAAACTTAATTTAAACGTGAAATTTCAACGTCTGATTTAGCTAACAAGACCGTTGATATGGGTATAATGAAAAACCGCCCCTGAAGAGCACAACAATTAAAAAAAAATTATTTATTATTAGAAAGTGATAAAAACAAGCAAGATGCAGAAATGGGGAGTGGAGTAATACAGTCTCAATACACGTGCTCCCACCGGTGAACATCATGCTCTTAAGGAGTCACTGATAGCTCTGTCACCGATGACCTAATGTCTTTACCCACACACAAATGTAGTAAGCCACTTCCCACTGCTGCCGTGCCCACAGAGATGCAAAACACACACATTAAAACGCAACAAACTTAGCGCCCGGCCCTCCCAGATGCTGAGCACCCTCAGCTCCCGACAGGCCCCTCAGTCTAAACCGAAGCATAATCCTGACAATAATTTAGTGGTCAAAGTCTTAGGAACTCAAAGAGCCTGTCACTTTTTTGCTTTCTTTGCTTTTTTCAGTATATCACACTTTTTTCTGTTAGGACGCCGGCACCTTTCATCAATGCTCGGTATACATTCATAATGCCACACTTCTTCCATTTTCTCCACGGGGTAAACTGCCTCCACGTAATGACGGATCAGTCTCAGTCTGATGGGATCGAGCTGTTTTTTGTTACAAGCACCTGAATGGTTGTATTGCATTCTGAGATTCTCCGGAGTAAAGAGTTCGGGAAAGAGTCTTACAAGAAGCCTGGCAGCAAAGTTGCCCACCGACAGGCTCTGCTGCACGATCTCTCTTACCTCCTTATCAGACAGCAAATACAGAGAAGGCACGGGGAAGTCTGGATTAGGAACCACCAGTTCATCGAGCGGTATCTTGCAGAAATCCTTGCTGCTCCTTTCCGGCGGCAGCGGCGGCCCTTCGAACTCTTCTCGGAACCTCTCGGGGTTTATTGCATAGCTGAGAAACTCCCTCCTGTCAGGCCCCGGCATGTGGATTTTCCGTTGCTGCTGGTACGTGCGCCTTTGCTCCGTGTCTCTCCGCCGACACCTCTCGTCAAGCTTCCCAACAAACTCCAACGTCCACACTCTGTCATTCTTCGCCCTGGGGTACAGTATCTGCACGTAATGTCGAATTAATTTAATTCTAGTGGGGTCGAGCTGTTTCTTGCCTAAAGACCCGCTACAGTTGTATTGCTTCCGTAAGTTTTCGTGAGTAAACAGTTCAGGAAATAAGAGAACAAGCAATCGAGAGGCAAAGTTGCCTATGGAAAGACTGCTTTCATATATGCTTTTAATCTGTTCTTTGTTCAACAGGTAATCCGAGACAGGGACATCAAAATCAGGAGGGGGAAAGTCAAGCTTGTCAAAGTCTATGGGTACAAGCCAAATTTTTTTTGAGCGCCTGCCGGGCTTTTCATATTCAAAACTGTCTTCTACTTTTATGATTGATACGTCATCTGGTAAACTAGAAGAATCGTAACAGTCGTCTCTCATCTGATCACATTCACTTCCATCCATATACGTATTTTCAAGCTCATCATTTATTCGCTGAACACACTGCTGCAGCCAGGCTTCTTCTTCTTGCACATCTGGGAAGTAAATTTCAGTGTACCTACGGATTATTTGAAGCCGATGAGGATCCAGCAGCTGTTTTCCAGAGTCTCCAAAGCAGCTGTACCTTTCAGCTAATTTTCTGTGGTCAAAGAGTTCCGGAAATAATCTGTGTAACAAAAAAACAGAAAATTCCCCTGGGGAAGAGGCTTCATCTAAAAATTCATTGAGATCCTGAGCATCCAGCATGTAATCTGAGGCAATGGCAGTACCCCTGTCCAAGGACAAAGCTTCTTCCTGCTCTTTATCTTCCATAAAATGAGAGGACTCGACCTGCTCGGTCTCATAAAAACTGGATGATTGCACATTCTGCTGACTGTTTTCCATTTCCCTTTGAGCCCAGAATCTGTTGAAAAAATCGTTGACTTGAGGCAAACACTCCACCTGCCACACAGCTGTATTCTTCACAGAAGGATAGCAAACTTCCACGTAGTTACGGATAAGCTGCAGATGAAGAGACTCGAGTTTCCTTTTGCTGAGGAAGCCGCATGCGCTGCAGCCTCTGCTGAACTCGTCGTCACTGAAGAGCTCTGGGAAAAGCTGCACGAGCAAGCGGCAAGCTAAGTCTCCGCCCGACGTGCTCTGATCCATGATTTGTTTGAGCTCTGCAGAAGTCAGCTGGTACTCTGGGGGAGGCTTGAAGTCTGCGACGGACTCCGCGGGACTGACTTGCTTTTTAATTCTGCTAACCTCCAGAGACAACAGGTCAACTTTACTGTGAAGCTGAGTCATATTGGTATTGAGGGTGTTGAGCGTGTAGAACATTTTCTGGATCAAAGAATATATATTTGGGTCAGAATCTGTGGGGGCCGCCGTTACGGCGATGGCTGCAGCCGAGTCCCTTTTGCGCTGATCGTTCAAAGTCCGGAGATGCGAGGGGCTGCTGGGGTTGATCTTTTCAAACAGCTCATAAGAAGTGAACTGCTCTGCTCCCGGGGGGTTCTTCTTCTCCGTGATTTTGTGGGAGATGCCATAGAGGGGTTTTTTGTAAGAGGGAGTGGTTACGTCGCTGAAAGGTTCTTCATCACAGAGCCACGTCACGTTGGGATTCTTGTTCTTGTTGGGCTGCTCTGCATTTACCTGAGTGGGTGAGCCAGTTTCTCTGTTCTTCATGTTTGAAAGCGGGCCCTTTGAATGAATAAATACTGTGTTAGTAAGGCCACCTTAAAAGCAGCAGCTATAAATACGTGCCCCTTAAGCAGGCATTGTTATGTAAATATGCAAAGTCAAATTTTCTCCAGAGGACTTAGTTGTGTTAAATATATAAAAATTAATAAATTCACTAGGAAACGTAAAAACACAGTAAAGTTTTAGTTAGGGAATTTTTGCTGTTGTTCTTTTGGCTCATGGCTTTCACCATGGAGCAGAAATGCAATAATAACCCTTAGTACTCTTTACCCACAGAGCTCTAAATACTCTCCCAAATTAAGTATCAATATGCTTCACCTTGCATACGAGGATCTTGGGCTGTAGAGAATTTGGGTGGCAACAAGTCAGCAACAGAGCCAAGAATAGAATCTAGGTTTTCTGACTCCTAGTCCTGTGACCTTGCCACTGCCTCCAACAACTGTATTTAATTTTCCAGTACTCTCTTTAGGTCAGCTCTTGAAAATACCACAAAAGCTGTAAGACACCAAAATTATGTTTATTCTCTTCTTTCTGATGTGAAAGGTTTCTACAGGAGCTTTTTCATCTTTGTAATGGTATACAACTCCTAAACAACTTCTAAGAATGATTATAATTTTATGTAAGTATTCTATTGAAATAGTAAAAACTTAAAATCAAAGTGAAAAGTGTCTCATTATATTTTTCAAAAGGGAATTCTAAGGCTTCTTTATTTCTGAAAGGCAGGGACGTTTAGACTCATGGGTATCTAATTTTCTAAATTATTTATATAAAACCAGTAGCGAGCACTTAAGGAATTAATGTTCTCAGTGACTTCTAACTCTTCCTCATTGATTGAAAAAACTCTTCCACGTTGCTTGCTTGAAATTTGAAGCATTTTCATCAAGCCACCGCAAATAAGCAAAGCTTGGGTGGGTTGGGTTATTTTGCAAAACACATAGATATTGCAAATAATTCTTTACAAAGTATATACAGCAGAATCAAAATCCAACATACAGAATTTGAATGTGAGAAAACACTCAGAGATTTTAGAGAAGAGCGTCGTCTTCTACAGAACATTAATTAGATAAAAAACAGAGAATTTGCATTCAAGTATTAAAACAAATGGTACCCAGACTTGAGGTCTGAGCTGAGAGCCACAAGCAATTTGAAATTGTAGTGAAGACCCTGCTACGTCCTACAGTGAGGAACTTGAATTAAAATTCCTTTCTGAAAAAAACCAGAGCTGTAATGCTCATGAAATTAATCCGGTCCCTATGTGTACTCACACTTGGCATCTGCTTACTGCAGTGACAAATTGAATCTAATTACTTTTTAATTTCTGTTGCAATGTATACACAAAAGAGGCTCAGGAAGAGCAAGCTGGTTCCCACTCCAAGTTCAGAAAGCAGCAGACTCAATTAAACTGAAGTTGTGTTCCCAAGTTCTGCTCTTGTTCACATTGTACAACCCTGCATATGAAACCTTGTGTTTTCACAGCCGAAACTGTGTAGATGGACAGATGATAAAATAGTGTAACACAAAGGCTATCCAACCACTATCCATGGTGGTGGTGCCTAGGACACCTGACTTCCAGGTCCCATTTAGAAGACTGTCCCTCCAGTGCCACTCCTATTAAAGCACTCAAGTTGCTAAGAGGACGGTGAGGAACCAGTCACAGAATCGTAGGGGTTGGAAGGGATCACGAGAGATCATCGGGTCCAACCCCCCCTGCCAAAGCAGCTCCCTAGCTCATATTACACAGATAGGCATCCAGACGAGTCCTGAATATCTCCAGTCCTGAATATCTCCAGTCCTGCAACACCACCAGCTATTAAAGGGTGACGTCCCCCAGGAAGAGGTGTGATGCACCCTATATCAGCTCTCTGTGACTTATAAAATACCAGAACACAAGAGACCGCATTTTGAGTGGACTGTGATGTACATTGCTCCCACCTAACTGTAGGCTCCCACACTGCGACTGAAGTCATCATAACACCGCCTGTATGGGCCAGTGGAAAACCGGAGGTACTTCAGGTGGTAATAGAGTTCTCTCAAATAGACATCACCTGAAAGCAGGTCATGAAAATCTCCACTGACAATAAACAGTTCTGTTCCCCAGTCAGACATCCAAACTGAATCACAAATTCCTTTTACTGTGTTACATCCAAAGAACAAAACAAACTGCGATTCCGGGGAACGCATTTCTTACACGTACAGCGAGACAGGCTTCCCAAGCAGCTAGCTCTTCCTCTAATGCTACTGTTAACAGAGAATATTCCAAATGTTCCTACAGAGTATGATCGTATGATTCATCCAGTTCCTTCTCTACTAAATAGCTTGCCACAGGCCACTGTCAGTTCTTGTCTGTCCCGTCGCCCCTTTTCCCTGTTTATTTATATCATAAAGCCTGGCAGTGTGGGGGTCACTTCTGTTAACGTACCCCGTACACACAGAGCCAGGGCAAAGCAGTATGAGAACGTGTACTGAAGAGCACAAATTCATCGCCTTCAGCACCTCAGGGTGCTTTGACAGTGAGTACTGTCAAGAGTTTGTGCTCTCAGCTCAGGATGCAATGCTCTGGAGACAGGAAGCGTTCATGCCAAAAGCTGCAGGGGGTCAGCGGCAGAACTCCTGCCCTCTCACTGACGCAGCTCACACTGTTTGCACCTGGTTGAGGGATGGATTTTGTTACCTGCATTTCAGAAACACATACTCAGTGCTCAATTAACAGATGACAACATGTTTAGGACTATATTTAAGGATTTTCTATTTCAGGTGCTTTCCCATTTTCTTTCCTTTTGCTTTTAGTTATTTTGTCTTTATACAGCTTCCACCTGGGAACAGCATTAGCCACAGCTTAAATGCATGGCTTTTTGTAAATTCTCCAGTTAAACTAGTATTTAGGATTTTAAAATTAGTTTTCTTTAACACTGATCTCTATACATCAATGTATTTCAGATAATACTACACCCTTTTAAGATGATCAGTTTTAATGTATCATCAAAAAATAAGCAAAAATATTGTTCTATGCAAAGATATTGTTCTATGAAACTGGATATAAATAAGATAGCACTGCTTTTTATATTAGATTTGCACATTCTCTGAACATTTGCAAAACTGCAGCATTTTGGTAAACATCAACCAGTGTCAGTCATTGTGAAATAGTCTCTCGCATTCTCTCTCCAAGTCCTACGCCAAGTTTTGAAAGCTGTTTAGTTATTGCTGTGGTTGGTGCTAAAGTCCAGCTAATTTATGACGTTTATTATGCTTAATAAACAAAGTCTAAATATATGTAAGAATACAGGACATAACATTCTAGCATATGAATAAAGAAGAATAAATACATGAGCAAGAAGCACAAAACAACTATCTAACATAGGAGAACTTGCATCTTGCACATTTTTTTTTTTAAACTTAAAATCTCCTGGGTTGTTTTTTTTTAAAGAAAAAGAAAATTAGGGAAAATTAATTTCTGATCATGAAGTATTGATCAGAATTTAAAAGAAAGCGAAACGTCTTCTTATAGAAAATCATTTAGTAATGTAATCACTAGCCCATAAGTACAGTTATATAACAAAAAGCACAGCTACTTATGTCATACATAGATGTCCATGTGATGTGTAGTAAAAATACAGTACACGCACAATCTTCTCAAAAATAATTAACATTTTGTCCCCTGTTTAAATAGAAACAGTTAACAAAATCATCAACAAACCCCAAAATATTGGTATTACAAAAACAACTTCAAAAGCCTTGTTAGGATTGGGGACCATTTCTGGTTGGTTATTTAACTAAACATGCTGATTCACTGGGGTCAGTCAAGAACAAATTTTCATCATTGTTACTGGGTCACTTTCTGCTATTATTAATCCAAAGTTATAACTCGGTTCAAATAAATTTTTTAAAAAATAATATTAAAGGCAAACAGCAAACCGTAAAATCCAAAGCAAGCACAATTCAGAGACCATTATGAAACTCTCTTAAGAATCTGAATGTGAGGCAGACGATTGTAAAAAGGAAAAGGAAAAGAAAGAAACCATGTAATAAGATTAAAACCTACCTACCACAGGCATTCAGGGGAAAAAACAGCCCCGAGAAGTCAGAGATGACAGTCAAGAAAAAGAAATATGAAGAGCTACGGCTAGAAAGGAGAAAGGAAATGCACAAATACAACACGGAATAACTGGCTAGGTAGCAGAACAGCAGAAAAGGATATGAGCATTAGAGTAGGTCATAAACTAAATATAACCCGGGGCCTGAAGTTATTCAAAAGAGGATGGATTTGAATCTAGGTTATTTTAATAAAGTGCTGAGTGTGAAAAATAGGAGGTCATTATACCGCTCTAGAGGGTGTTAGAAGAGACATGATTATCCAACATTGGACATTACCCTTTCAGGAGTCTCAAAGAGAACAACAAAAATATAAGGTGACTCCTAAAGAAGAGCTGAAGAAACAAGAGTTTTAGTCTTGGAAAGGAAGGGCTGAAGGTGGACAGCATCACACCAGTTTTCCCATGTGCAGCAGACTTTTCTAGGGACAGGTGACCACTGCTTTCCCTACTGAAAAGAACAAGGACAAAAAGAAACTTGCTCAGTTTCAGCAGATTAATTAAAATCTCCAATTACTAAAGAGATGAAACATTAGAGCAGGTTAATGAAAGAGACCAGGCATCTCCTTCACTGGCTGGACAAACATCTGGATTGTTCCAAGGGCAATGCCGCACCAGAAGCTGCAATAGTAAGTTCTGCTCTTGATATGCTGAAGCCTTCTGCATCCTCACATATTTATCTCTCAAGTAATACACAAATTTATACTTGTCTCACTGACATCAAAATCTGTGTCACAGGAGGAAGAATTACAGCCTGAGAATTACACTGAGGATCCAGCTGAAGGACTGTGTGACACGAGAGGGACTGTAATCAGCGTCATGCTCACTTAATCCAAATCACTACCTGCTCCTACATTCTCTGACAAACAACAAAAATATACTTCCCACGAATGAATTAACCTCTAAGTGTATTTCATAGGTATGATTGATAGCTCCCACGTTATTTAAAGAAATACCCAGGCAAGTCATGGGTGCAAACTGGGTTAAGCTTAGCCATATTCGACTCAAACTTGTTACTGATGCAAATCTAGTTAAATGACTTGCATTTTGCTTATCGTAGCAATTAATTTAGCCTGTGAAATACGAACAGAAAAATCACACAGTCATGGATAGAGAAGTCACCTCTTGTGTAAAGCGTCTTTTCTTCACACTGGGTAAGACATCTTGCTGGCTCCCTGAACCATCACAACCAAGTGAGGTCTGTTTCCGTTTGTTGGAATCCTGCAGGCAAGTAACTGCGCCATCCAGTGAGTGTTTCTCAGCAGATCTGGATGTTACCGAGCAGTCTAGAGCTTCATCTTCATTTTCTGTTTCTACTTTCACAATATTTTTTTTAGGAATATTTACTGGAAAAAGAGAAGGTTTAGAAAGATAAAGCACTCTCTCCAGAAAACCACGACACCCTTAATTCAATCTTTTGTGGTTTTTTTCTTTTTATGAAAATATGTTTTGCAGAACATAATTATTTTTTATGACTTGTACGGTAAGTGTCTGCTGAGGCCACCCCAAAGTCAAGTTCTTATTATGCTGGGAACCACTCAGTCATCCAGTAAATGACACTTTCTTCCCCAAAGAAGAGTCTAAAGCATAAACAAATAAAGTTACAGTAGGAGGAATTTTTTTTTGAGGGGGAGGAAGGACGTAGAGCAGAAAACATGAGTAACAAAGATAACGGTGTGTTTTAGATAGCTTTTTAAAAACCATTAATGTAATTTGTCTTGATCCAAGTGCAAGCTTTATCAGGTTACAAAGGCTTTCATTTAATAAGATTTTTTTGCCTGATCATAATTACACAAAGTATAATATTTTACCTTCATCATCATCAGTGATTTCAGCTGAATTCATCTTCTATTTCACTAAAGAACAAAAAAAAAAACCAAAAATAAATATCAACATCATCTGGAATCAGGAAATACCTACAATCTGGTCTTATAATTACTTTTCATCTGCAGCTACTGGGCATGAACAGCCCATGGATAATTTCCAGTCAGTACATTTGTAGAACCTAGCTATTTTCAATAAATTTCATGGCCACCTACAGCCCTGTCAACATGAAAACTGTACTGCAGATTACATGCAACAGCTAAACAATGTAGTTTAAACTATGTCTTTTTCCGGCATGGAGAAAAGTAAGTGTTATTTTAACCCTCTAAAGTATCTTGGCAGTATATAAAGAGAAGTTAACGGTATTAAACCCTCCATCCTGCAGCATGTCACTATGTCTTATTGCAGTAAAATGTTTTTATAACGTCATTGTGGGTGACCCAAAGTCATCGCAGAAGGAAAACTCACGATAAAGTGGAATACACAGGCTTTCATTTCACAAGTTTTCATTTAAAAATCTTTGCTCCTCGGATATAGGCTGCACTGACTGAAGCAAAGCAATCTGTAGATTTACAGTAACTACTCTTTTTTTTCCCTGCCAGCTTCTAAAGAATGTAACAATGTTATTTTGTAAGGAAGAACAAATACATGTATTATCCTAGCACAATTTTAGCATTACTTCTCACATGAAAGTAACAGTTTTTCCTTGAAAAGTAATTTTTCAAATTCCTTGGGCAAACACTGACCTGCCAACCTGTTCCTAAAAGATACTCTGTATCTTTCAGAGACCTACAAAGCAAACAACCTAATGGGATCTCACTGCCTGTTACAGGGCACACAGCTGCACAATGACACTCTCAACTGGTAAACTGGTGACTTGCAAACTGTCACATGCCACTCACGCTCATCTACACATAGCATCACGTTTACTTGGCCCCAGGATGTTATGAATTTACATTTTCCACAGTTAAATTCTTCTTTCAAATAGTTTCCTTTCAACTGCCCCTGCCTATCCTTCAGCCAAGCTCTGGAATCAGGACAGGTTTCTCTCTGGCTGGAGCAAGTGAATAAAGCAGCCAGTCAATCAAAAGTACATATAATGGGAATTGCCATGAAATTTCAGAGAGAGATGAAGAGAGAAGGGGAGGGTGAATCTGTTCTGGAGTGAAAGAAAAGTCTCTACCTTACTTTTGAACACAGTCCAATAGAATTGGTTTTTATTATGACTCAACTTAGTGTTACAAACCTCTGCAAACACTTGAATCCTGTGTAGTTACGGTAGTTACAATTTTTTCTCCATCAGTAACTGATGGCAGCTAACGGTAAGTAACGTATGCAGGGTAAGATTGTGTAGGATTGCAACATGCATGGAGTTGTTAAATCAGCTCACACCGGGCCATTCTATAAGCCAAAATATCCACCAATGTGCTTATCTTCAACATGGCCCCTATATATACCCTTATAAAGGGCATCCTTAAGAGGATAACATGAGATTGCTTTCATCATCATGTCACCAAAAAACTCTCTCCCAGCTGAACACAGAGCTACTACAAACCTCTTAGTACCTACACCTTAATTGCGTATTTCAGCACTTGCATTTATTAATTGACCTACATATAAATTACGCCAGCTTATAATCACTTTATTTAAACTTCTGCAAATGCCATACAGAGTCTTAAGCATGTAACTTTAAATGGCCCACACCAACCAGATACACTGACATTCAGTTTTCTAGATCTTTCTTACCCTTCTCCATACTGCACTAGGCTCAGCTCTGAGGGATGTGGTACAAGACCAACTTGTGTCAGTGTCCTGGCTTTGGCTGGGACAGAATTAGTTTCGTGCCCAGTAGCTGGCATAGTGCTCTGCTCTGGATTTAGGATGAGAATAATGTTGATAACGCACTGATGATTTTGTTGGTGCTAGGCCATGTTTACACCAAGTTAAGGACTTTTCAGCTTGAGGGGGCACAGCCAGGACAGCTGACCCCACTTGGCATATTCCATACCATATGACATCATGCTCAGTGTATAACTGGGGGGAAGCTGGCTGAGGGTTCAGACTGTGGCGCAGGAACTAGCTGGGCATCAGTGGTCTGCAGGTGGTGAGCAGTTGTGCTGTGCATCCCCGTTCTGTATATTCTTTTATAATTATTGTTGTTATTGTTGTTATCCTCTTCCTTTCCTGGCCTATTATACTGCCTTTATCTCAATCCTCGAGTTTTCCTTCCTCCCCCCCTGGCCCCGATTCTCCACCCCCATCCCACTGGCAGGGGGGAGTGAGCCGAGGGCTGTGTGGTTGGTTTTGCTGCCAGCTGGGTTAAACCACCCGTGTCAGTGCTGAAGAACCGTGACACGGAGTCTCTTCATGAGGGCCTGTGGTGACAGTAGGCACATCAGCCAATACCACTACAGAATACTCTGCAATGGAAATCAAAAGGGTTTTCCAGATTATTCTAGAATGTTTTGCTCTGATAGAGCGTTCTAGGATGGTAAACAGAGTCAGAAAGGAAGAATATAAAGGCAGCAGTGGGGAGCATCAACACAAAATATTTAGGAGAAGATCTAGAGAATTACATTTTCCTTCTAACTCCTCCTACTACTGCTGTTCAAATAGCAGGAATGCTTTAGGAGAGTTCCTCTGAGACAATACAAGGAAACTGGAAGGAGAAGATAAATGTGGACCTGAAGAGCCACTCAAACACTGGAGAAAGTGGAAACTAAAGTGAAGTGCACACTCTGGCTAGCTGATCAAAGGATGCAACAGCAGAAAGACCAAAGCTATCCTAAACTCAGGTCAAATAATATTAAATCCAAACAGAGTTTCACATTATTTACAGGGAAAAAAAAAATTCCAAAACTGCCAGATTTCAGCTGAAAGTGAACAAGAAGTCTAAAGAGAAGAGTATCAGAATCAACAAGGCCAGGAAATAGTGGGTTGTATATTTGAACTCTTTGGTGTCAAACAAAGCATAAGCTCCAATCTTTTCAGTTTTGGGGGCCCTGGTAATCTCTCTCTCATTATCTGGTATCCTATCTTCCTTGTGACATTTCTAAGAACTTAGATGTTGAAGCACATGTAAGCTCCTGTCAAGAGACAGGAGCCAACTGCCCCTCTGATTTCCTGCCCCATAGTCCTACCTGCTCCCTCGGTCAAGCATGAGTGCCCACCTTAACCATCAGTGAGCTCTGTCAGCTTGATAAACCTACAGAAAGCAAGTCACTTTTTTCTTTGCAGAGTTATTTTTCTTCCAGTTCAGAGAAGTAAATGGTAAGACAAGCAATCAGACCCAACTCAAGAGCATGCATGGGGTTTGGGACGGAAAGGAGGTATTAAAATCTCGTATCAGCAAGCCACTAGCTTGGTTCAACCACTTAATGAAACTTCATTTATCACCTATTTATACCACCATCTTGCTTTAAATTTGGCTTGCAGTGGACTCACAAGTGGGTAGTGAGCAGATTCGGAGATATGAACAGAGCAACTATACCATCACTTCCACAAGGAATGAGATCCTACAGGTACAGGACATGCCTGTGTGTCCATGTCCATGCATGTAAGCCTATGTAACATTAACATAGTTTTGTTGATTGTTTAAAGTCTGCTAAAGATAAAACGTTTCAGATTCTTTAAAATACTGTTTGCAGTGAATCAGTACTTAAGAATAGTAATTATTGCCTCCACAGAAGTGGCAGCAGTGTCAAAACCTGTTTTGAGGTAGCATTCTGCCCCAGATTGTGAGAATAAACAAAGCTGGAAGAGGAGGGAAAAAAAAAACCAAACCTAAAAGAACTTGAGACAAATTAGTGCAAAAAGCAATCAAGAAACCTATCCAGTAAAGCAAGCACCTGACAGTTGCTCCTTGTCATGTTGAGTATACAAACGTATTTCACTCTTATCTTATGTGCCTTTTTCCAAAGCAGCAGATAGATGTATTCACATCCTTAGCCTCATTGTGACTCAATGCTATCTACAGGACACAGCGAGCTGGTTCTAGGAAAGGATGAACACCCTGTGCTGGAGTTGGGAGCCCAGGTCCGCAGCCGTGACTGGCTGAGCAACCAGCCTTGGCAGCTTTATCTTGCTGGGATACAGATGGATGCTGCAGTACATCCCACTTTCTGGTGAAAAGAGGATCTGGAAGGATGATTCTGCAATATACCGAACACCCACAACAGCAGCTGCATCAACACTGAGGTCCTGATCCTGGTGAAGTTGATTGGTGCTATAGCCTGAGCACCATATCTCTAAATTTTAACTGAAACTTGTGCTTTACAAAATATGAACATAAACCTTAAGGCAAAAAGGATGGTTCTCCTATGGTGATTAAAGCCTTGTTCTTCTAAGAGACAGGAATAAAAAACCCCCCTAGATGTACAATCCTGCAAGTGACAACTCTATCCTTTCTAAACTAATGGACAATGAGCCCATTTGCACAGAACCAATGTGATACACAGCATTGTGTTCCCCTGTTTCTACTTAAGCTAATTCTAATAAATCAAATATCCATTACAGTCTAACACTAGACAGTGGTGTAATCCAGGCCCCCAAATCCCAGAAGAGTGATCTAATCACCAGGTTATGACACACCACAGGGCAAGTAGGAAGAGAAATGGTGGGCCAGGGCACAAGGGGGCAGAGGAAAAGGAGGAGATAGGGATCCCAGCACATCCTGGCTGTCATTATTTGTGGAATCCCCTTCCCACTGATTCCACTCTCCCTTCTTCTCATCAGATCAGATGGGGAATGAGACAGCTCAGTGAAGGGACTTAACACTGCCCACCTCCATTGGTATTGCTCTATTCAGAACTACTAGGCTATGATACTTAACTGTATCATCGCACAACTCTCCTAACAGTGTTCAACACTGACATGGTATTACCGGGAGCAGACAGCAGCTTGGTACACACCACAGCATGGAGGAAAACACAAGGTTCAGTGCTAAGTACCACCCTGCTGCTGCTTTCGCAAGTAGAGCAAAAAATGTGATTGACTGATAAAAATGTGCCTACTCAAAATATGCACCAGCGCCTTAAGGATTTAAAGCACTTAGGTACAACAGATTTCATGAGTAAGGGAGCAAACTGCAAATCATACTCTAAACATATTTCAGACTCATAACATCTACTATAATGCGCAATGATTCTTAAGAGTATCATAAAAGCGTACCTAATTATTGATACAGAAAACAGAATTGAATCACAAGCCTAAGTTACATCATCCCATGATGTGTATTCTCCTCCTATTTACCACCTAGCAATTACTCGTGTGTCAGCCTCAGAGGATGCCTTCCCTACCTGTCTTATGATCTTGACCATTGTAAAAGCACCATGCAAAGAGAAAAGATCTTGCTGATAATGTAAGATCAAGGCAGCTCTCCGCCTTTGCAATCATCCTTAAAGAAAGCCTGACTGATCAGAAAAAAGTACTGCTGTTCTGTTGTTCATAACTAAAAACGTAACTCTCTACTCCTCAGGCTCCCATATCTAACACAGTAAATTCTGACAACCAGAAAAGAGTAGTAGTGTGAAAGCCACGTAGGAAAGTGTAAAAGTGTACGCATCCGGTAGGCACAAAGCAATTCTGATTTGCTAAGATTTGTTAATTATGGCTTGAAATGTAAATGAATCATTATCTTAACTCTTATACTCTTATGATAATAAGAATGCCTGCTACCAGTTTTATAAAAGTTTGCTATTTATCATTTAAATGCTTGCATAACACTGTGCTGCTCAGTTCATTAGTGCGGGGTAGACAGGTAGATGCTGCTTCTTGAATGCACACCATCCCACTAAACATCTTAGCATCTTCGTGGTGTGGGTTGCAAGGAATGCCTCTAATCCTTCTTTATTGACTGCAATGATGTCATGAAAAATAGAGGGGCTCAGACATTGTGTGCCATTAGCTGTTCATTCCTTTTAAAGCCTCATGGTGGTACATTGCTTCATATATAAAACTGAGGCTTCAGTGAAAAGTGTTCTACTTCATTCTACTTGAGAGTCTGTCCCTTCTGAAGGGATGAACTCTTCTTTACATCTTGGTCAAAGTTCTGACATAGGCGTTTGCTAGTTAACACTAAGCATGCGTGTAACAGCGTATGTGAAATAAGCTGCTCAATTTCCTTGCTTTCAGCATGCAGAAAGACACAACGTTCCTCTTAAAGCACAGGTGACCTAGTAAAGTTAAATAAATGATGGGAATCCCAAAGCTGATGTTCTAAGGAGGTAACATGGGCTGAATTTTATAAGAGCTGTAAATTGAACTGCTGTTTAACAGCCAGAAGTAGCACCCACTCCTCCATGTGCCTTCCTGTATCATGAAACTGCAATGGCAGTATGCTAGGTAATTAGGGTGTTGTTTACCCAGGGCCAATCACAACTATTGTGCGTATAACTTCATCCTCAGCGTATTCCGCATGTAACGGGCACTGGACAAACACAGAAAGCAACTGCTGCTTCTCAAGGGAAGCCCACAGCCTTCAAAGTAGGCATGGGTAGGTGGAAAGCGCCCTGTCCCGTGCTGCAGGTGGGCTGCTCTAACCACTTGGTGCCTACTGTCCCTGGCGATGTCTGAGAAGAACCATTCCTGCGTTAATGCTTTGAAGTGAGGAGAGCAAACGGCCATGCTCAACAGGCAGCCCTGCAGCCCCAGGAGGAAGACAGGACCGAAGGCACACGCCTCTGCTCAGGCTGCCCAGGGAGCTGCCTCCGGCTCAGGCTGTGCAGTGCTTTCCAGGCTGCCTCTTGGAAAGCTCTCCTGCTGGGCTGGAAGCAAATGGAGAGAACTGTGAGTTCTGGGTTCTGCTTCGGGAGCCAAGTAATCTGCATCTTTCACTTCCTAACTGTAGAACTGGGTTCAGTAATTTCAATATTGCAATTAATCTCTGAGTACATTTGATTCCTCCAATTTGTAAAAGACAATGCAACTAGAATTCAATTCAGCTAAATTACACATAAATACCACACCAAAATTGAGCCATAAAATGTATTTCTTAGAGGCAATGTTTGCCTTCTGTTCAGCTCCATGGGCCAGTGATTTGACTTTAAATATTACAAAATACAAGGCCTCATCAAAAAAGGGAATACAATGCAAATTTTTTTTCTGGGCACTTTTGCATTGTCATTCATATTTGTATTTTTAAGTATCCTTCTATCAAAGTATCCTTCCATTGCTGAAAACATCATCACCACAGTCACTGGTACGATGTCCAGGATAAGCAAGCAACTAACTAGCAAGGGCTGTTCTGAGTACGCTGCCTGAAACATTACTACTAAGGCTACAAATGACACCTAAGCCCATTGTGACAGACAGAAACTGTGGGGGGAGGAGGGAATCTGTGTTGCTGGATTTGCACACCTGGCTGTAGTTTGTATATATTTAGTCAGGTTTCCTTATAACCTGTGACTTTTCTGAGGAAAAAAAATGTGAAAAGGCCTGGGAAGTTACTTGAAAAGGCAGCAGGTTGAAGAGGTCTAATACCTGAAAGCACCTTACTTAAAAATACAATCATTGATTTCAGATTGACTACCCATCTTAAAGAAACTGTGAAATAAGAATGTTGCCTCAGTTAACTGAGCAACAAGCAAAATGCAAGCAGACAATATAAAGAATGGTATAAGCAGATGCTTTCTACCCTTAGTGATTTTGAGATAGTAGGGTGCTCCAAGTGACCCAAGAGTGAAGGTTCTGAGTAAAATTTGTTCTTGATATCCAGGACTGACACTTGAAGTATTAAATACCTCAGAAATCAGTATTCCAACATTACAATCATCTTCTGACTGTAAATACATGCGTAACAAGTCCCAAAGCTATGAAAAAAAAAAACTTCTAAAGGACCAGCAGATGTTGTTGGAAGCGTTACCCTGACGAACAATAAAATCCCTATACTTAACATAGTTTGAAAACCTCCTCTGCTGCCCTGTGGAGGAGGGCAGGAAGCCTCAAGTCTCCACTGAAGCCAGCCTGCAACAAGGGCATTTTGCCAATAGGACTGAGAGGGCATGTTCTCAATTTGGGTCTTTTTTTATTTCATTTTACTGACGTCTGCAGATCAATCTTAAATTTAAAAAAAAAAAAAAAAAAAAAAATTAAAAAGCCGTCTCCTCAGCCTTCCCACAAGTTGCCTAAAGCTTAAGTTTTCCCAACTTGTACCTTTATCTAACTGCAATTTAATCTTGCACCGGTCAGCAAAACACTAACCTAGTTTGTTTCCAGCGTTAATGCATCAATTTGGTTTCACTTGAGTCAGGTGTCTTCCCCCTGGACTACTGGAAACATTTTGCTCTCCTCAACGCTTCGGCCTCTCTTCCTTCATATTCTTAGCTTTTATTTTAAAACACCGCTGCACCCGACCTTTGCACAGGCAATTTAGAATCTGCCCCGAACTGCAATCACCTCTCCTTTACTTCCACCCACCGGATTTGACGCTACGAAAACACGCAGCAAAAATAGAAAGCGTGGTGGGTCCGGTGCCGAGTTTGATTTAGCGGGAGAGAAAGGGAAAATGCACCAACATCTGTGGACAACTATTTGTTTTATTAGATGGGATCATGCAGATTCGTAATCTGACGACCAGGCAGCGACCAGCAGCGGAGAAAAGGTGTTTTGGCTGTCGTCCCCTCTGCCCCTGCTGCTTAAAAGCGCCTGCCCCAGGGGTCAGGGCTCCACTGTTTTTTTCATAGGTGGCAGCGACACGCTCCACCCGCACTTCACTCCAAAAAAGCTCTGGGGCTGCGTCAACGCTATGTGGAAGCCGTCACATGGCCGCTGGCCTGCCGCCGGCTCGCATTCTGCTGGTTCAGAGTTTGTCCCCGTCTATTTGCGAAGGGCTGCGCGGACACGCCGCAGCTCTAAGTAGGGTAGAGGCAGCGCGGGATCCGGGCACAGACCGGACCGGACCGCTCCCCCGCGGCGTACCACCCACCACGGAACCGGTATGAATTAGGCACAGAATCACCCGCCCGACGCCGCCACCATTGTTATCACACAGGGGCCGGAGCCCAGCGCGCCCAGCCCCACGCCGCTGCGCGGACTCCCGCGAAGCCACCGCGCGGCGCGTCCGCGGGCACGGCGGGGGAACCGGAGCGGCGGGGAGGGGAGGGGCAGCCTTCATTGATGCCGCCAGGCAGCCCGCGCCGCCGAGGCCCCCCACTCGCCCCCC
>VZTU01001605.1:0-18297 GCA_013400835.1 Zapornia atra
TCTGTGATTCTGTGAAAATCTTGAGGTAGCAATAGGCAGCTGGAGGTGGGGATCAAAAATGAGGAAGACAAATGGTTGGCTCGAGGCAATTTCCAAATCTGGGGGTAAATCAGCAGAGGGATCCATGTTTTCAGATAGAGAGAAGAGCCAGTGCCACACCGTGAGGGATCCGGGCTCTTCATCCTCTGCACAAACCAGCTCCCCCAGCACAGCAGGCCCTCAGTGCCAGGGTACAGCGTGAGGGATATCTGTGAAGTAGAATTTTCCACTTTCCAGGGACAGAAATATGTTTGGGTTATTGCTCAGACACTGTTTTAGTTAGGGGTCAGCAAACCACCTTGCTTTGCTACCAACTGTACTTTTGAAGACGGGCTGAAGGATTGATACGAGTGTGCTTTGCTAAAAAGTGTCCTTGGGGAAGAGCTGAAAGGCCGATAAAGAGTAACTGTCCTGCCCCAGCTGGCGCCAGAGCTGGGGCATTGCCAGGGAGGAATGGAGGCAACAAAACTCCGCAGTAAGGAGGGGAAAGGTAAAGGTGGCAGGGTGAGATTGTGACCATGCACCCAATTAAAGGACTATACAAATGACCCCTCCAACACACCTTCAAGGAGCATGCTAATTTGAATATGCTTGGCCAACAGTAGATGATGCAGTAATTACTATCCAGCTAGTGTAAATTTAGGTGGGTTTTTCTAGTTCTGTAACAGGTTCAATAGCTTGTAAAGGCTGTGTGGGGTGCTGGCTTGTGGAATTACCACCCAGCACCCATCCCTGTGCAGGCAGGGGATAAATCCAATCCCTCTGCTCTCTGCATGCTGGTGTACTGCACACTGGGCAATGACCCAAAAGCTTTTGGGACAAGAAGAGCATCTTCCCAAGCTTGAGAAAATAGAGAGAAGCAGTGCAGCCAACAAGCTGTGACTCGCTGCTTCCTTGTGCCCCATGTTGGGCACCAAAAAAGACTGTGGTGTGTTGACCCAGGCTGGATGCCAGGTGCCCACCATCAATCACCCCCCTCCTTCACAGGATGGGGGAGGAGAATATAAGATGGAAAAACATTCGTGGTCCAAGGTAAAGGTGGTTTGATGAAGTGGAAGCAAAGGCCATGCACCAAAGCAAAGGAAAACAAAAGATTTGTTCTCTACTTTCCATCAGCAGCAAAGTCCGGCCACGTCCTGGAAAGCAGGGCTTCAGTATGTGCAGAGTTGCTTGGGAAGACATACATCAAAATAATGAAAGCCACCACCCTTCTTTCTCTTGGCTTTGTTGCTGAACAGATGCCATTTGGTACGGAATATCCCTTGGGCCAGCTGTCCCAGCTGTGTCCCCTCCCAAGACCTTGCCCACCGCAGCAGTAGCCCAACACGGGTGCGTTACCAACACCTTGCTCCTACTGATACACAGCACTAGGAGGAAAGTGACCTCAGCCAGACCCAACGCCTGTGGTGGTCATTTTCTCTTGAAAGAAAAGGAGTTGGACCTGATGATCTGTATGGGTCCCTTCCAACTCAGGATATTCTATGATCCTATGAAATCTGAACAATGCTTTGCAGACACAGGAGTCCCGGCAGAATGAGGGGAGAGCTTGAGAAATAGCTTTTTAGGTGGTGAGAAAGTGGTGAGAATTGAGGAGGAAGGGAATTCAGTGAAGTGAGGAAAAATGGAAGTTTTGCATCCTGGAAGATAATGAAACCAAAAAGGGGGAGGAAGAATCTGACCATCCTGATTACTTCTTTACACCCAGCACCTGGCACCATACAGACATAGAACGTCTTACTGTTACAGGAGACCTGGGGAGGAGTACCAGCAAACACTGATAAGCGCCCTTTCTTGCATAGCCAAAATTTAGGCTTGTTCCTTTTTCTTCATTTCCTCCAACCCTCCTGAGTCTGAGCTCCCCTCTCGCCTTTGTGTGTTTATCTCTTCCTAATAATTGTTGACAGCTGCCACCTCTTCCCTTACGTTGCTGATGATGGAACTTTAACTAGGGACAGTAAAATGACAAAAAAACCCTGAGCAGACGAGAAAGGAAAGACCCACCAAGGGTGTTTTGCTGCCTTTAGTAACACACAACAACTCCTACGCTTCTGAGCAGCATCACTTCAATCGTACCCACTTTCCAGGCGTGCAGTATAATCCTAACAAGTAACTGCAAAACCAACACAGCAACAATGCAGCAATTGCCTAATGATGCAGTAACAGCCTGGCAAATAATACAGACCCGCTTGTCGTCTGAGTGCATGTTGGCTTGCGAGCGTTGGCATAAGACATCAGCCGTGTAGGAAAGGGGGGAGCAAAATGTGAGTCCCATGGCAAGGTGGGTACCATCCATCTTCAAACATCATCATCATCAGTCCCTCTGTCCCAGTAGCGGGATGGAGAAAGCTCTCCTGGGCCAGCAGATGCTACTGGAGAAACAGAAAAACTGTCACTCATTTGCATTAAACTTGGGTCTTTGGAATCCTTTTTTCTTTCTATTTCTCCAATTACATAAAATTCATCACAGAGTTCAAAAGTTATGGAAATGGTCTAAAAGACAGGCTGGCAATGCACCAACAGATGCTTGCTTCCTTAATAAGTCAGCTCTAAGCCTCTAACGACTGGAGAAGTGGCCTCACAGCCTGTTGTTTGGTGGCCACTGACATTTCAAGGTCCCCGTCTCCAATGAGAGAGAGAATCACAGAATTCTTCAGGCTGAAAGGGACCTCAAAGCCCATCTAGTTCCAACCCCCCTGCCATGGGCAGAGACACCCTTCACTAGGCCAGGTTGCCCAAAGCCCCATCCAACCTGGCCTTGAACCCTGCCAGGGATCCAAGGGCTTCCACAGCCTCTCTGGCACCCTGTGCCAGGGCCTCCTCACCCTCAGAGTAAAGAATTTCTTCCTAACGTCCAACCTCATCCTGCCCTCATTCAGCTTGAAGCCAGCACCCCATGTCCTGTCCCTGCACTCCCTGGTGAAGAGCCCCTTCCCCACGTTCCTGTAGGGCCCCTTGAAGTATTGGCAGGACATCCTCAGGTCTCCCCAGAGCCTTCTCCAGGCTGGGCAAGCCCAAGTCTCACAGCCTGTCCTTGTAGGAGATGGGCTCCAGCCCCCAATCACCTTCATGGCCTCCTCTGGAATTGCTCCAACAGCTCCATGTCTTTCCTGTCCTGGGGACCCCAGAGCTGGATGCAGCACTCCAGGTGAGGTCTCAGGAGAGCAGAGGGGCAGCATCCCCTCCCTCAACCTGCTGCCACGCTGTTCTTGATGCAGCCCAGGACACAGTTGGCCTTCTGAGCTGCCAGCGCACATTCTCAGCTCATGTTGAACTTGTCATTTACCAGCACCCCCAAGTCCTTCTCCTCAGGGCTGCTCTCCATCCATTCTCTGCCCAATCTGTACCTGTGCTTGGGATTGCACTGACCCACATGCAGGACCTTGCCCTTGCTGAACTCAGTTCACGCAGTCCCACCTCTCCAACCTGTCAAAGTCCCTCTGGATGGCATCCCTTCACTCCAGCGTGTCGACTTCACCACACAGCTCAGTATTGTCAGGCCAAAGAGAGGATGTCTGCATCCTTCCTCTCTCATAATTAAAACTTATAAGCTGGAGACTCATTTTTAAGGTGCCCCTTTCTATTCATCTTTAATGCCACTTTAGAGGTTCTAACTAACAATATTAGATTTTAATCAACTTGGGTTTGGTCATGGATGCTACTTTCAGCCAGAGGAATTGAGGTAACTGCCTCTTGCCTTTGCCCTACTTATATTTTAACTGTTGTGTGAGAATAGTGTGGCATCTTTGCTCAGACAGAATTAGTCATTTACTTAACGTAGAAGTCTTCAGCATGTAGTAATCTCACCCATACTCAGCCAAGCAGGTAAGCACACACTGAAGTCTACAATTAAAATCCTTAATTAAATCCTTAAATTAAGCACATACTTAAATGTTTTGCTAAAGAGGGGTATAATCTCCAGCATGCTTAAGATAAAGCGTGTGTTTAAGTGCTTTATTGAACCAGCACTTCTGCTGCAACACAAGGTGTATTCACAAAGTGGAAACTACTGTAGGTGCAAACCACAAATACCAGCACTTGGGGGCAGGGAAGCTTGTGCATTTATCAACATAAACCATGCATTATCTGTTCTGCCCTGGGATTTGATGGGATGCTAAAAACCACTGGGATGGGATGTCACCAGGCCAGCAGAACATGATCAGCTATACCAGGACTCTGGCAGCAAGAGCAGCAGCAGTCACAGCTCAGCTGTGGGCTGGGGGAAGGACAATCCCAACATGGATACCTGGCTTGGTTTTGCATGGTTTGCTGGGGCTGAGGAGGTGGCACTTACCTCCAAAATTTAGGGCAGATTTGGTCTCCATGCTGTCTTTGAGGGCTTTACTAAGCTCAGGGTTGAGTATCATTGGTGATAACAGGAGTTATCTGCAATAACCCCTGTGCTACCAGCTCATGGCTGCTCTGAGAGGAGTCCAAGGAGGTCTGACATTGGGTCAGAGGGCCTGTCAGAGCTACAGCAAGACAACAGCCATGGAGGTCTGGCTTTTCCCCCAGCATCACAGCAGTCAGGCAGCCCCTGAAAGCGTGAAGGGAAAGCAAAAGGAGGAAAAGCAGATTTACTTTGTAGAGAATAAGGAAAAAAGGGGTTGGGTTCTCCAGATCTCCTCACCCCAATGGTCTTCAGTCCCGAGGCAGGTCTGTCACTATGGTAGTTCAGCCCCAAGCAGGGGCTGAGCACCACATGCTGCTCACTCATTCCCAGAGGATAAATGGACAGAGCCTCCAAGAGTTGGGACGAGGACAGTTTACATGAAAAGGGAGTAACAACCCACAGCAAATGCCACTCACACCCAGTGATAACACAGGGTACCCTATTAACCCAACAGAAACACAGAGTGCTGCTCAATGCAAGGACCAACCCAACACCCCAGACACACTCAGACTGCCCTGGAGGCACCCAGAAGTACCCCTCCCCAACCAGCCCCTTTTATGAGGGATTGATGTCAGGTGGTGTGGTAACAGCCTGGGCTAACTCAGCTCACCTGGGCTGACTGCTTGGGGAGGGTAACTCTGGCTTGGCCAGAACCAGGACAATTACCCAGATTCAGGTTGGCAGCATCCAGTTGGAAAGGAGCATCCCAGGCAAACTCAGTCCTGGGCCAAAAATGAGACAGACACATCATCAGGCCACAGTTGAGTCCTTTCCCTGCAGACCAGGCTTCACCAGACCTGGCCTGTGGTCAAACATACCGGCGAGATGCTGTGAATATCCCTCCTTCCTGCCAGAAGTGGTATTATGAGGATACAATGAGTGGCAATTACTGTTCCTGCTTCTGATCCCTGCATTTTAGTCCCAGGATGGATGCTGCCTGGTTGATGAGCAGCTATTTGGGATTTTCTTTTAACCTCTGGGCTGGTGAATAGCTTTGGGCTTTATTCTCAGCCTGCTATCCCACCTGGCTCCAGAGACGAGGTCATTCCTTCTCTCACATACTTTCCTATTGGATTTCATCACTCCAGTACACAGGAGCAACACCCATGTTAATGAATTTAGCACGTGGGTTTGTTGTTCTTTCATTTACAGCAACTATATGACACTGTCAAGCAGTAAAGTGTCCCAAGGCTTTGTTCTTTCGGAAATTTAAGCAAGGTGCCGGCACAGCACAGCGGAACTGTGGAGCACTGCTGCTTTGCAGAGTCCCAGAACCACAGAATCACCAGTTTGGAAAAGACCTTTAAGATCACTGAGTCCAACTGTTCGTGTCCCATGCTAAATGATATCCCTGAGCACTTCATCTACCCATCTGTTAAACACACCCAGGGAAGGTGACTCAACTCCCTCCCTGGGCAGCCTGTGCCACATCCCCACAACTCTTTCAGTGAAGAACTTTCCCCTCACATCTGAGCTGATCCTGCCCTGGCACAGCTTGAGGCCATTTCCCCTTGTCCCATCTCCTGTCCCCTGGCTGAAGAGACCATCACCCACCTCTCTGCACCCTCAGGTCAGTGTAGGTGGTGAACACACTCCAGGACCTCAATGTCCTTCTTGGAGTGAGAAGCCCAGAACTGGACACAGCACTCGAGGTGCGGCCTCACCAATGCCCAGTACAGGGGCACAATCACCTCCCCCAAACCTACTGGCCACACTATTTTTGATACAAGCCAGGATGTCATTGGCCTTCCTGGCCACCCGGGCACACTGCTGACTCATATTCAATCGGCAGTCACCCAACACCCCCAGGTTGTTTGCCAACCAACACCCCCAGGCAGCTTCGCGTTGCTCTTCATGAGAGATGACTCAGATGGTATTGACAGGCTTCAACACAGTTTAGTTACCGGTTGAGGCACAAGAGATGGAGGAGCAAAATCTTCCTTCCATCACATGTTTACCACCCTATTCAAGGTAAGTCAAAGATGTCCTGAAGTGCCCAATGGCTTCGTCAGGGCAACAGTAGAATTTACCTCGAACCCAATGAGTCATCATCAGAAAATCCACACCTAATCCCATGGGCACCAAATTACTAGCCATGCCTGAGGTGATTTGATGTTGAGCAGTTCAGCAGTATCTCAGATCTCGCTGTCACTGAGGTTCCCAGATTAGGCATTCTCAATTGAATCCCTCCAAGGGCTCAGCTGGTACTGAGCTGCAGCTCACAGAAACCACATCCACTCCGAGCCCACAGCTGCTGGGGTGATTAGGACAGCTGTTTTGTTGTCTTGGAGTCATCGTACCTGTAAGCAGAGTTAAGTTGATAATGGAAAATGCTGTAGGAAATAGATGGTAAACCTAATTCTGCCTGAGATATGCGCAGGAGGGCTGCTTGGTGGTGCAACGTTATTTGCCTCACCTCCCACCGCTGCTCCTTCTGTTAACCAGGTGAAGCAGTTAAATAGGTTATTCCTGGGGTGCATCACACCTGGCACGGCCAGCTGGGCCAGGGCGGGTTGTCCCACTCCACATTGCACTAGGGCAACCTCACCTCGGGTCCTGGGGGTAGTTTTGGGTGCCTCAGCACGACGGGTACACAAAACTATGGGGGAGTCCAGAGGAGGCACCAAGGATGGGAAAGGGTGTGGAGGGGAAGAATTACAAGGAGAGGCTGAAGTCCCTGGGGTTGTTCAGCCTGGAGAGGAGGAGACTGAGGGGAGACCTCATGGTGGGCTGTGGCTTCCTGATGAGGGGGAGCGAAGGGGCAGCACTGATCTCTCTCCTCTCTTTGGGGACCAGGGACAGAACCCAAGGGAACTGCGTGAAGCTGCACCAGGGGAGGTTTAGGCTGGGTGTCAGGAAGAGGTTCTGTGCTGAGAGGGGGGTCAGGTGCTGGCACAGGCTCCCCAGGGAAGGGGTCACAGCCCCGAGCTGGGCTGAGGGCAAGAAGTGTCTGGACGATGCACTCAGTGCCATGTTCTCACCTGGCTGTGCCTGTGTGGAGCCAGGAGTTGGACTTGATGGGCCTTACAGGTCCCTCCCGGCTCAGAAGAATCTGGCATTCCGTGATTGTATGAAAATAATGCTGTGCAAAACCCCCTCAGTGCCAGTGAAAGGCAAAATCCTTCCGAGCGTGGGTGGCGGTGTTCTGAGCTGTCCTGTGGCATCAGTCACCACATGTCACTGCTGCTTTAGGACTCGTGAAGGCACTTCGACCAAACCAAGGACTACCAAGGAAAGGCTGGGGTTGCCCAGGGCAGGATTGTTCCTGCCCAGAGACAGCCACTCCTGCAGGCAAGATGGAGAAGCTGAGGATATTAAATTACATCCTAATTAAAATCTGACTGCTTTCATTCATGAGAAGTCACTGGGCCGTAGGCATCGATGGGTGACGGTTCATCCGGCAGTTATGAGCATTTTAATTACACGTGTGTCTAATACAAACGCATTAGGTAAACACAAACCCACTTTAACAGGGCCCTTTCTGTAGTGCTGCTCAGGTATATGAAGGCTCTGCTGTTTAATTAAACGTGTTTTATTTGGGTAAAAGATGGAGCCTTTACCCAGTTAACAGGTGCCTTATTTTATAGGGTAGTTTTCACTGTATTCTGCATGATTGTAAATGTGGGAATTTATCCCTCTAAAGGAGTGTTACTGTGATGAAAGCTCTGCTGTTAAAATGCTACCAAGATAGGGCTGTGCAATTCGAGAGGAAGGTAATTTTAACCCAAATTTACCCTTCCCGGACAGACTGTCTGTCCCTTTTGCTTCGCCAGGGCAGTGCCATTTGGGTGGTACTCCTCAGCCCTGGTCCCACGTGAATGCCATCACAGGGACTGCTACATTTATCCCACCCAAACCTCAGAGGATCCTGCTTACTGGTCACAGCTCCCCCAGGAGCTATTTCAGCCTTTACAGGGATGTGGCATCTACAGACCTCTCTGGGCAGCCTGTGCCAGTGTTTCACTTCCCTCAGCATAAAAAACTTCTCATCTCTTGCCTGAATCTCCCTTCTAAGTTTAAAACGACTCCCCTTGTCCTACAGAAACAGCCCCTGCCAAAAGCCTGTCACTTTTATCCCAGACTCCCAAGGCTTCTATCTCAGTCTCGCACCAAGGAGCTAGAAGTACTTCCAGTCTGCAGGTTGTGGGACCGATCCCACACAGGGGAACGGATTGTGTGATTTTGGGGGCCATGGGCTTGGCACAGCCCCTCTACCAATTTTACTTACCAGACAGCAGACTCTTCCAGCACCAGATTTGCCTCGGTCCTGCCTAAATCTGAGCTGCTGAAAGTTTTCTCTGGCCAGCGGTCCTGCTTGCTGCTCTGGGCTGCTGGAACCAAAATCCTATGGCCCATTGTGCCCGGCCAGCATCATTCTGGGGAGATGGAGCTTGCCTGAAACCAGTCTGGGAACTCGGGCAGCTTGCAGAGGTACCAGGTCTGCTCCGGGGGGAGTGTTTCCCTTCCCCTTGAAAGGGATTTGGTTGTTGAACACAGGTGCCCATGTCCTGCTTTCTACTGGGCTTGGGAAGACCTGACTGAACCAATGCTGTCCTAATGAACAGTGCTAACGAAAGGAACGGTAACCTCTTTAAAGAGTAGTTTTTAAGTGTTTTCCACAAGAAAATGAAGACAGTGAGTGCTCAGAACCACAGGGCATTTCATTGCGCCCACCTGCTCCTTCCTAGGTAAAGGCTCGTCTGGGGATGTGCTGCCAGCACGCCAACAGGATGGGGATGCTGGGCGGGACAGGGACATTGAACCTCACTCTGCCCGGGCATGGGGGGCTTGGGAAAAGCATCCCCGCCCGAGCCTGGCCGCAATGCCCTGCCCCAGCCCCGCACCCTCCAAGGTGATCCAGTAACTCTTTCCAGTGCTGATTTGAGGAAGTTTCCATCATGCCATTAAAAACAGCCACACTTCCTTCAAGCAGAAGCGATCAGAACACTTCTTCCCCCCTTTTTTCCATCCGCAGCCAGGCCTCCTTCTCTCACGCCCTTCCCGGTAACGAGCATTGGCCCAATTAAGCCGGTGGGCTGGGATCCAGTGCATGCACAGAGGGGGCAGCCCGACTGATCCTCATCTACAGCAGTGATTTGTTTAAAGAAATGATTCCTAATATTCAATAAACAGCAGTTTTAATTTCTTCTTCATACATGATCTTAAAATGAGATTTTAAATTTTTTTATTTATTCCATAAACAATATAACAAAACTCAGCAAGTTAACAATATGACGGTTCCACCATACAGAGTCAGTCACAAATATTTAAAACCTTTGCAACAAGAACAACAAAACCCAAAATATTACAAGAATAATTTACAAGAGGATCTATAAAACAGCAAAGCGCTCACAAATTTTCCAGTTTCCTTTACACAATATCACTACACTCTTTCACAACATTTCTTTTTATTACAAAATTCCCAACAAAAGTTTAATTTTTTTCTTTGTATTTTGGTTTTTAAAACCAGAAACTTTTAAGTATACATCCTTTTATTAACACCCAAAGGTGCAAAAAAAGGGAAACCTCACACATACAAACACTTCACAGCACTTTCCTAAGAAAAATATACACTTACAAAATATTTTACAAATTGGCACACTTAAAAATATACAAGATTTTGTAGGCGTCTTAGAGTGATCCTTAAGAATTATACTTCAATTGACTCTACAGAATATTTATAAAGCTTATTCTAAAAGAAAAAAGGCAAATAATTTCCAAACATGTTAAAATCGCAGTGTAAAATGTGGAACAGAAATGGATATGTTACATTCATAAAAAGGGCCATTTAATAGTTCTTCAATGCTCAAGAAGTTGGGGGGGGGTAAGGGGGGGATAAAAGTTTTCTTTAGCACCATAAAACAGGAGCAACTTCCTAACGAGGTGCCTCTAGTTCTATGGAAGGGAACTCAAGGAGCAGTACATTCACATCTCTGGAGGCAGCAGTCGAAATGCCCCGGCCGGCGCCGTGGGCAGCGGAACAGAGCAGCTCCTTGGATTTCTACCCTGCTTCCCACTGGGAGTAAGAGACAAAAGGAGTTTAACTGGTACCTTGCTCTGTGTGTGTGTGTGTGTGTGTGTGTGTGTGTGGTTCGGCCTATGTTGACGTTTTCCCTTTGTGCTTTTGAAATGGACGTCTGTCTGTCTGTCTAGAGGAGGGTAGTGGTGAATACCGATCACGGGTCTTGTTTCCTTTTGCACCAAGTGTTCAAAGGCTCAGTAAACGTGTCTGGCAACCCAAGCATCCTGCGAGATGGAGGGCATCCTCCTGCTTTAGATCCCAATTCCCTTAGATGGCTGTTACTCCACTGTCATTAGTGTCACTTGTTTACCTGAGAAACAGATTTGAAAAGCCTTGCTTCTACCACAGACATTGTACTTTGTTTGCTGTTTTTTTCTTCTTTTTTTTTTTCTTTTTTTTTCTGTTTTTTTTGTTTGCTTGTTTTTTGTTTTATTTTTTGCATTATTTCACACGCTGGAGAGATAAAGAGGCACATTCTCAAATAGATGTCAGCGGCTTGAACCATGCAACTTCCACTGGACCCCCCTGGGAGCTGCACAGGCAAAGTCCAACACACCAAGTTGAGAAAGTAAGGACAGAGGACCTGACCCTGCACCAACTGAAGTCCACGTGCCTGATCCTCTTCTCACCTACACTGACCTCAAGGGAATTTTTCTGCTGTCCATGAAAGCACTGGGCAAGCAGGAGCCCCAGGGGGCGAGCAGTAGCCCTGGGGGGCGAGCTCCCACCAAAGTGCTCTGCTGGATCGGGACCGTAGGGCAAGAAGAACGCGGTCCAGCAGACCAAGGATGAAAATGCTTAAAGCATCTTTATTTTGGTTCGGGGCTCATTCGAGCTGCAATGCCGAAAAAAAATTAAACTAAAAGCAGTCCTGGCTGTTTATAAAAGCCACACAGCAATGGTTCAGTAGAGCAACCACCGCCGGGCTGAAGCCACCCTTGGCTGCTTCTCTCCACACAGACCTGGCCTCAGCAGGGCAGTGCAGCGCCAGTGTGGGACAGCCCTCTGTGCTGCTGCTGACTGACCTCCCCCTCCTCCCGAAACGCCTGGGTAACCTGGTCCGTGAGTCAATTGTTCTCAAGCCATTTTGCCCAACCCCCCCCACCTTATGCTTGAAGAAAAGAAGAGCAAGATGTAAACCTGGGAAGTTGGTGTTTTTTTAAAGATATGATTACTTGAATCCCCAGCACTGATATGTTTCTATTTACAAAACCTCTACATGCAAGTACCTCCAGCGAAACTGTG
Source organism: Zapornia atra (assembly GCA_013400835.1). Taxonomy (NCBI): domain Eukaryota; kingdom Metazoa; phylum Chordata; class Aves; order Gruiformes; family Rallidae; genus Zapornia; species Zapornia atra. The sequence continues at coordinate 11,697 of VZTU01001605.1, forward strand.
GCCATTGGGGTGGGTTGACTGCTGCTTGGCTGCTGCAGGACATCATTCGCATGGAGCAATGGCCACAGGGCCAGCAGTGTGCCCCAGGGGCCAGGAGGCCAATGGGATCCTGGGGAGCATCAAAAGGAGTGTGGCCAGCAGGTCAAAGGAGGTGATCCTCCCCCTCTGCTCTGCCCTGGTCAGGCCCAACGTGGAGTACTGTGTCAAGTTCTGGGCTCCCTGGTATAAAAAAGACAGGGATCTCCTGGAGAGAGTCCAGAGGAGGCTACGAAGGTGATTAAGGACCTGGAGCATCTTCCCTAAGAGGAAAGGCTGGGTGAGCTGTGACTGTTCAGCCTGGATAAGAGAAGCCTGAGAGGGGATCTGATCAATGTTTGTAAATATCTCAAGTGTGGGACACGGGGAAATGGCCGGCCTCTTCTCAGTGTCTGTGGGGACAGGACAAGGGGCAATGGCCTCAAGTTGGAGCACAGGGAGTTCCACACCAATCTCGGGAAGAACTTCTTCCTGGTGAGGGAGCCCTGGGACAGGCTGTCCAGAGGGGTGTGGAATCTCTTTCTCTGGATCTGACCTGTGTGACCTGTCCCAGGGAACCTGCTTTGGCAGGGGGGTTGGACTTGATGTTGGAGGTCCCTTCCAGCCCCTAAAAATTGTGAAACGGATGCTTTCCTGTACCAAGGGAGAAATGTGCTTCTGCAGGGCAGCTCCTGCCTCCAGCGTGGAGGTGGAGTGAGAGCCAGGAGCTCATGCTGAATTGCCCCATGCTGGTCTCCTCTCAGACAGGTTTTATGACCTATCTCTGCAAGGTTTCTGCTTTCTAATTTCATTGCCAACTAGAAGTTGTTGCCCAAACTGTGGTGTGCCAGCACAGCGCAGCTCAGGAGAGCAGCATTGCTGACACCAGTCCTCGCACAGGGTGCCTGGTGGAATGCCACCAAAGCAGGAGTGCAATGAGATGAAGGAGAAAGGACATTTTAAGGGATGCTGCAGAATAAACATCTTTTGTGTGGTTCGGATTAGTCACCCCAAACAGCCAGGAGCCCAACTAGATGTGAGAGGAGGCTGGAAGCACACTGGGACAGGGCGAGAGGATGAGTCGAGATGGGAGCCAATGTGGGGAGCCCCGGGGTGTGCAGATGGCAGGCAGGGGTGAATGGGACCAACGTCCCGGTCCTTCCACAGCTGGGAGCAGCGCCCTGAGAAACAAAATTCACCAATGCTGACACGATGGGCGAGTGGAGAACGTGAGCTCATTGGGCAAGGAGTGAGGCAAAGGTGGGATGTGATGAAAACCTTGAGGTAGCGATAGGTAGGTGGAGGTGGACTTTAGGAAAGCAAACTTCCAGCTCTTCAAGGAGTTGGTCAATAGGAGCCCCTGGGAAACTGCCCTTGGGTACAAGGGAGCAGAACAGAGCTGGTGGATCCCTAAGGACGCTTTCCGTAGAGCACAAGAGCTCTCGATCCCCAGGTTTAAGAAATCAGGAAAGGAAGGCGAGAGATCGGTATGGCTGAGTTGAGAGCTGCTGGTCAAACTGAAGGGTAAGGAAGAAACACACAGGCAATGGAAGCAGGGACAGGAGTCCTGGGAAAAGCATAGAGACAACATCTGGTTGCGTAGGGATGGGATCAGGAAGGCCAAGGTGTGGCTGCAGCTGACCTCGACAAAGAGTAAGGGCTAGGTATGTCAGCTGGGAAAGGAAGGCAAAGGAAGCTTACCTTCTCGGCTGGCAAACAAGGAGAAGGCTGAGGCACGCAACAACTTTTCTGCCTTGGTCTTCACGGGCAACCTCTCTTCCCACACCTCTCCAGCAGATGGACATCAAGGCAGGGACTAGGGGAGCAAAGTCCTCTCACTGTAACAGAAGATCAGGTTTGTGACCACCTGAGGCACCTGAACATACACAGGTCCATGGGATGTGAGAGCTGCCAAGCCACTCTCCATAGCATTTGAAAAGTCACAGCAGCCAGGTGAAGCCCCAGAGACTGGAAAAGGGAAGCACTGCCCCCGTTTTGAGAAGGGTAGGAAGGAGGACCCTGGGCCCGACTGAGCTGCCAGCCTCACCTCTGTGCCTGGGAAGGTCATGGAGGAGATCCTCCTAGCGATCTGAGATAGCCAGCACGACTTCACCAAGGCCAAGACCTGCCTGACCAACCCACTGGCCTTCTGTGTTGGAGTGACAACATCAGTGGGCCAGGGGAGAGTACAGATGCAGTGTGGCTGGACGTCTCTTGGGTCTCTGTCACGGTCCTCCACAACATCCTTCTCTCTGAATTGGAAAGATAGGGATGTGACGAATTGGCTGTTCGGTGGCTGAGGAATTGGTTGAATGGTTGCATCCAGGGAGTAGCGGTCAATGGCTCAGTGTCCAGATGCAGATCTGTGACAAGTGGTGTCCCTCAGGGGTCTGTATTGGAACCAGGATGCTTAATACCTTCATCAGTAACACAGACAGTGGGACTGAGTGCAACCTCAGCAAGTCCGCAGGTGACACCAAGCTGAGCAGTGTGGTTCACACTCCTGAGGGACAGGATGCCATCCAAAGGGCCCTGGACAAGCTTGAGAAGCGGGCCCATGTGAACTTCCTAAGGCTCACCAAGGCCAAATCCTGCTCCTGGAGCAGGGCAACCCCTGGTATCGATACGGACTGGGAGATGAAGGGCTTGAGAGCAGCCCCACAGAGAAGGCCTTCAGGAAGAATTTTTTTTACAATGAGGGTGGTGAGACACTGGCACAGGTCGCCCAATGAGGTGGCAGATGCCCCATCCCTGGAAACATTCAAGGTCTGGACAGACAGGGCTCTGAACAACCCGACTGAGCTGAAGACGTCCAGGCTCACTGCAGAGCAGGTGGATCAGATGACCTTTAAAGGGCTCTTCTGACCCTAACCACTCTAGGAAGGTCAAAAGGGAGGAGGACAAACGGTTGGCTCAAGGCAGTTTCCAAGTTTTGGGGTAAATCGGCAGAGGAATCCACCTTTTCAGAAGCAGAGAAGGGGCAGTGAGCAATCCAGGCTCTTTAACATCTGCCAAGGCAGAGATTTTTGGGAAGGCTGTGGGATGCCAACCAAGGACAGCAGAGAAATCGGAGTGACAGAAAGACTGAAGGAGAGAGCAACAAGGCAGCTGGTATCTGTGATTAACACTGTCCTGAAACACCTAGCTGGCTATTCATGGATTTCCACATATAACAACACCATCAATACGTTTTATGCCTCATATTCACGCCCTACTGCACACTCCTGGAATGCAGTGAGTATTGCGGGCTGCTTCCATACACGGGACTTTATTACGAGTCTCACAGTCACAATATTACACACGACAAGCATGGCACAAGCCAGTCGAAATGTGCTTTCCAATGATGGTTCTGGGTCAACAAAGGCAGGCTCTGCCACATCCCAGCCCTGGACCTGACCTGTCTCCATAGGAGCAGCAGCCTGAACACCTGAAAGAAGGGGGCAGAGGCAGCCCCCATATCCTGCAGCATGAAGGAGGAATGCTGAAAAAACAACAGTGGACGGAGCCTGGAGTATCTGATGACCCTATGAATAGAGAGGACAGCTGCCAGGGGAGCAGGGGAGAGAGCATGGTGGCTGCAGGTAAGTCACACACCCAGGGATGGAGCCTTGGCACAGCTCTGTCTCCAAAATAAATCCCGGGTATCTTGTGGATCTCCTTCTTGGAGCCAGAGCAGGGGTGGAATGCTCTACCCTACTCCAACCTGTGGGGCACCCAGGGACCAGTCTCAACCCAAGCAACTCCTGGCAACAGTGGCATTTAATTTGTTCCCAGAATAAATGAACTTACAGGAATGTTTTCAGAATTCCTGCTGTGGGTTTTTTTTATCCCGGAGTTCCTTCTTTCATCTCTTAAACACAATGCAACGCCACCACTGTGCTGTTCTCTCTGGGACCGCAGAGCTGAGCCTGAGCTACACCTCAAGATCTGCAAACGCTGAAAACGTTTTGATTCTACAGTGACACTCCACAACTGCACTTCAACTTCAGGTGTTCAGTCTCGCTTTGCTCCTAAACCACCTTCCAACAGTTCTGCTGGTTTTTGCCTTGCCTCAGGCTGGAAAAAAAAGAACACCCACCCAACCCCCCGACTTCACTTGCGAGGAAACCCAAGTCCAAGCCCTGCTCTCTACGCAACACCACCTCTACGCTCGCAACCACAGCCAGCACGCCATCGGTCCCACTCCTAGTAAGGCTCTTCTTCCTCATCGTTTTCTATTGCATAAGCACGCCCAAGCCTCACACCCCTCTGCTCCCAGTTCACAGGGCTCTTGCATATCAAGGTTTCATAAGAAATCAGCAGCAAAATGCACAGGCTCTCAGTTGCACAAGGAAAATAGAAATTTGTGGGGTTTGTTACTCTCTTGGAGGGTGAGGGCGTGGTAAGTAGGGTTACAAATAAGGCCTTTTTGAGAATACATTTAGCATTCAATACTTAACGCTGTCTTAATAAAAGTCCAGGCATGTACGATCCGGCCCTGATCAGTGAGATCACAAATAGCGCCGTTTTGTTGGTTGGTTTGGTTTTTTTCTCCTTATCTTATGAACTCAATCAAAGAAGGTTCAGAGTTGTATTTAAAAACTAATAACTTTTTGCTTTCCAAAGTTCCAACTACATTGGCATCGCAAGGTTAGACATTTAGGAAACACCGAAGCTATGACAGGAGAGCGCTTTGGACAGGCTCCGCATCGAAAATGGGTAAGAAACTACTCAAAGGAAAAGGAAATAGTGAGCAATGTATGAAACGTCTTAGTTCTGGTTTTATAACTATTTTAGAATTTATCCCAGGTTCTTATAAAATATATAAAACTGAGATACAAAGACTTAGCAATGTAACTTTGCATTTCAAATGATCTTCAGCTACAGGTTTTGCTTTAAGAAAACAGACACTTGAAAAGCAGCTGTTCTGTAGTCTCTAGATGCAGACACTTGAGTTCCTGGCAAACTTACTGTCAGTGGTTTTTCTGAACTCCTCCACCATTTCAACTCTCTCCTATAAATGAAACTCAACATTTCATCGTTAAGTTTTGCGGCTCATGGTTTCACAGAGAGGACGTTACCATTTCCCAGCATCAGTTTCAAAGTTCCTTTTATCTTTTTTTTTTGTGTCGTTTTTCCCCTTTTTTTTCCTTTTTTTTTTTTCCTTTTTTTTCCTTTTTTTTTCCCTTTATGAGCTTTAAACCACAGGGTGAATCCATGAGATGAGGTAAGTAAATTTGGCACACTTTTAGTCATGTCCATAAAACTTTTGGTAAGTTGTATAAGTGAACGGTATCGTTTTCATCGTGAGTTACAGGTGCTTTCAAAGGGGGTTGGAGGGTGGGGGTGGTTAGTACTTAACAACTGGAATGTTTCTAGTAAAACCAAAAGGCATAGCTGCAGAAAACACTCACAACCCAATATTGATAGAGAAGTAAAAATATATACACTACAGTCACTTGTTCATAGTTTGGCACAATTTTTTGTTGTTGTGGGTAATAGTGCATAAACTACTGTACAACAGTATGACTTTGAAACAGTCTTTCACAGAGAATACCAGGTTAGGTTCGCTTCCAAATAATAAGATTCCCACAAGTTCAAACTCTTCATTTCAGCACTTGACATTGCGACATAACCACAAGGCAGATTTCCAAAAGAAACCGACAGGGAAAAGAAAAAACCCCAAAACCCCAAAGAAACCCCAAAGAAACCGCAACCAAACCCCAACCGAGGAAAGAAAAAAAAATATTTAAAAAGAGAATTAAAAAAAGAAAAATAAAAAAAAAAGAAAAGAAACGAGCATCGACCGTCTTTCTAGAAAAGGGAGTCTCTTCTTCAAATACAGGAAAACCCCAAACTGTTGTTTCTGCTTTAAGAAGAATGGAGTCTGATTCCCTGCAGGAAAAAAATCAAACATTTCATGCCATCTTAAGTGAGCTCAGCCTGGAGCCACCACGACGGAGCGAACGCAAGGGCAGGTGCAGGAGATGCGGCTTTAGATGAGGCAGGTTAGGAGATAAAACAGCAGAGGGGGCCAGAAAGCACTCAAAATTGCCAGGTGAAGCTCAATTAGGAGCGAGTTCTCATTTGCAAAGTAAAGAGCCGTTTAAGGTTCCAAGATCTTGGCCTTTCGGATACATAACCTTTTTTTTTTTTTTCTGATTTATTTTTTTCTACAAAATGTGTCCTCCCCCCCACCCAAAAAAGAAGAACCCCCCCCCAAACTCTTTCCTTGTCAAAAATCACTAAAAAGAGCGCGCTGTAATCATGGCGGGTGGTTTGGTTTTGTTTTGTTTCATTTTCTTTTTCTTAATTCCACCCACCCCTAATAAATAAGTAATTAAAAACCGAAGAAGCCAAACAGCAGAGAAGAGGAGCCTTGTTAGTTTTTTTAACCCCAGCCAAGCCAGAAAATCGGTCATTCTTTTAGGTAGCTTGCAAGTAATAAGTATTTTCATGCATTTTTTTTTTTAAAAAAGTAATTAAAAAAAGCCAACCAACCAAAAAAAACCAACCGAACCCCCAAAACCAAAAACAACCAAAACTGTAAAAAGGGAACGTCTTTTTTTTTTTTTTCCTTTTTTTTTTTTTTTTTCCTCAACCTTTC
>VZTU01001605.1:18316-82026 GCA_013400835.1 Zapornia atra
CTTTCAGGAGGAAAAACTGAGGAACAGCGGGCTTAGCAGGTGGGAGGGAGGTTAAGGGGCATTCCAGCCAGTTTGGTGCAGCATTACCTCAGTTTCTCAAAAGCAGCTGTCACGGGGGGGTCCTTGTGGGGCTGTTCGCGGTCCGTTCGCTTGATTTTACAGTTCTCATCCCTCAGCGATTTCGAACTGGATTTATGCCGGTAGAGTTTTTTATGGGTAGGTCCGTTATTGCCTAAAGTGCTCAGGTTACTATAGTTTTTATCAAAAAAGGGAGAGTGAAGGTCCGTGCCGTACCCGGTTGAGCAGTTGGGGCGACTGGGGTCGCAGGTTACGGCTTTGCTGTTTTTGCTAGAGCCCTTGTTGTTCGACTTGTGGTTCTTTGCTGCCCCCGGCGAGCTGCCGTTCGCTTTCTTCTTTGACTCCTGGGACGTCCCTGCCAAAATTTTAAGAGTTTTCAGTTTCAGGCTGTTGGACTCCGGGGAGTGGAAGATGTCTGGGACGCTGTTGTGGCCAACGGGTCCCCACAAGGGCTCGATGGAGGCCATCATAAACCTCTGGACGTCCGCCATCCCTGACGCAATGTTGGATAAAATATTGGAAGGTTCCTCAAACTCCCTCTGATCATCGTCCAGGAGGCTGGTGGCATTGCCCAGGCTGGCTTCCGACCAGCCCGTGCTCCCCTCTTTTCCCAGCGCCCACTCTCCGGAGAGCCCGTTGTGCTTGCCCAGTTTCACACCGGCCGGGCTGCAATGCTGAGCGCTCTCGGTGAGGCCCTTGGTGGTGGTGGCAGTGCCGCTCAGCTGGTTGACCGCCCTGCCGCCAACCACCGGAGCCTTCTCGCCGTTGATTCCCGCTGCGTTTTTTCCTTTCCTGGTGGATTTGGGCGCTTGCCTGGAGTTCTTCCCTGGAGGCTTCTCTGTTCCTTTGTTGGTTTTGGGTGATTTTTTCCGGGTAGCTTTCTGGGAAGAGCTTTGGTTTGTACCCACATTCTTGCTGGATGAACTTTTCCTCTTTGATTTTGACACTTTGCTATTGGTGCTAATTTGACCAGATGGCTCATTAAATGTTGACAAGCATGGACTCTTTTCGAGAAGGCTGACAGAATCTTCATCGTTGAACATATGGAACTGGAACTGGTGATTATTTAAAGCAAACCCATTATCCGCCTGATCCTCGGTCTGCAGGACCCCGCAGTTCCACTTGACCTTCTCGGAGCTGTTGATGGTGGCCTGGGGGCTCTCCTGAAAGCCCTTCAGGGTGCCCAGCGGCTTGGCATCGGAGCCAGCTATCTGCGGGGACAGGTTGGGAGTGTCCGGCGGGGACATCTCCGAAAGAGACGACTGGCGGAACTTATCAGGCGTGAAGTTGGAAATGTCTAAAAGGTCTGTGGACTCCTTCAAAGGGGTGATCTCATCTATGCTCTGCTGGATCACTAGCTTGGGACTGCAGTGGGCCAAGAAATCATCATTAATATCATCCTCGCCGTCCTTCTCACAAGACTTTAAACTTAAAGAACTGTAATTGCTAGAACTAACTGACAATGAACCCACTGAATCAAAACTAATGAGCCTGCCATCATCCGTACTCAGTGTACCTCGCTGGAAATGGAAGCGCCCCTCTCCATTATTGAAATGACATGACTGATAAGAATCATCAGACTGCACTTGTTGGCTATCCGGCATGTAATTTTTTTGGTATAGCAATTTGCTGCTATTCAGATTGACTTGAGTGTATCCAGAGGCGGGGAGGCTGTCTGCACCCGTGGCAGCGCCGCCACCAAAGTCGCTCGGCAGCCCGGCCGCCTCCCGTATGTCACCTGGGAAGTCCTGGCAGCTGCTGCCGGCAGCCTTGCTGGCCGACCACATGCTACCGAAGCTGCTCTGCTCCATCTCCAAGTGACCGGGTGACTGCTGCAGCTCCGACTCGGAGGGTGGGGAGAGCACGCAGCTCTGTGCCGGCTGCAGAGCCGGGAAGGGTTTTTCTGCCGGGACGATGCTGGGGAGGGGGTGCTGTGGCTGCTGCTGCTGCTCGGAGGGGTGCTGGGTGAAGTATGAGATACCGGTGTTGCTCGACAAATCCGAAGCATCTAACAACGTCTGCAGATACCCTCCAGGGATCAGGGGTACATTGGTGGTGATATTAGCAGATGGCAGAGGCTTGTCTGGAGAGGAGGTGGATGGTAGGAAAGGAGAATTTTTAGCAACCTTATCCTCATGGCACTCTGGGAGATGGGAGCTGTTTGAAGCACAAGGAACACTTTCGTCCTTCAGGCGCGCTGCGGAGTCCTGGTTTTCCAGCACCGGGGAGCCCTCCGCCGTGCCCGTAGCAGCTTTGATCTTCTTGCACTTCAACCTGGCTTCACTTTTGAATTTGATTCTGCGGAGCACTTTCCTCTCCGGCCCCTTGTGCTCCCGTTCCTGCGATTTGCATTTCACGGCGGCGATGCCCGTGATGTCATTTACGTGTAATCCGTTGGCACAGCTGGGGGTGGCGATGGCTAATGCCGGCAGCCCTTTCAGGCCCGCATCCTCTTTACTGCTGCAAGGCTGCTTGTGATCAGAGGAGCAAGAGCCCAGCTTGTTCACTGATTGCTCAATGGCTTTAATTCTTTGAATCCGGTGCCTGTTCGCTAGCTTGCATTTTCGCTTCCGTGGGTGAGGGAGGAACGAAGCATCTGAGCCGTTAAGATAGAAATTCTGCTTGTGGTAGAGAGACGATCTGAGCAAATCCAGGCGGCTCTGCTGCCTCTCTTGCCAGAAGCCCTTCAGTGGGGCCAGCTTCTCGTATTTGCTGAGCAGTTCCTCATTTAGGGTAACAGTTGTCTCGTTGGCATCCACTTTGCTGAGCTTCACCAGCATATGCTTCTCCCCTTTAAACCTGTTAATGATGATGTACTTGATGATAACGGGGGGCTCCTTGCGAGAGACTTTTCGCCGTTTCTTGGGGCACCACTCGTCATCGTCCTCTTCCTTGGGCCCGTCTGGGAGCCACTCCTTCTTGTCCAGGATCTTCTCATTCTCAATGGAGTCCACATCGTACAAGTAGTCGTCGCTGTATCGCACTTTCCTCTTCGCCCGCAACCCATAGTTCTGCTGAATGAAGGAGCTGGAGTGGTCCCGGGCCAGGTACCGGCTGCAGTCCTTGATATCCTGCAGCACATCATAGGAGGACTCTGTGCAAGTGCTGTCATCGCTGAACTCCCCGGAGTCCTCTGTGGAATTCACCGAGTCCAAGAAGTGGCTCCTCTTGGAGCCCACGTACTGCACCATCTCTGTGCTGTTGCAAGATTTATTTAAGGCAGCTTTCTCCTCTTCCTCACCGTCCTCTTCCTCACCATCCTCCTCCTCCTCCCCCCAGATGATGCCTTCCTCAGATTTGAATTGAGAAGGGTCGGTGGCACCGCCGGGCCCCCTTTTCAGGGTGCTCCTGCTGTCCCTTTTGGTGCAGTTGCCAAACACGCTGGGGAAGAAGTTGAACTGGGCGTCTTCTTGTAGAGCGGTGGTCTTCTCCCGCACGTTGTCCTGGAAAGATTCGTATCTAATCTTTAGGGAGCAGACATCGCTTCCCAAGGTGGAATCATCATCATCAAACATGTAATTATCCACGTCTTCCTCGGAAAACAGATTTACGGAAAGCTCATTTTTGGAGCAGAGGTCAAGCAGCTCAATTTTACTTTCACTAATGAAAGATTCAAAATAGCCCCATTCCTGGTTGGGATTTGTTAGTAAAGGTTCCTCACCATTGCATTTGTCTAATAGTAATCCCTCGTAATAATTTTTCTGAGTGGGGTCCTCTGAATCACTGTCAGATTTTTCTGCATCTCTTTTGTCCGCTGCCCTCGATTTATGCATAGGGAAGCTTAAAAGCTGGTCTGAAAGCAGTTGATCCCCATATCTCATGGTTTCTCCTGTGCTCATGCAGTGAATCCCTATATCAGAGACTGAACAGGTGTCATAATCCCTATTTATATCCCCCACTTTCAAGCTTATTCCCGGCTCTGCATCAATGCCGTCCTTTGATTCAATAAAGCAGCCCAGACAGGTCCGGCTCGGCTGCATCAAGCAGTCGCCTGTCAGCGCCGACATGCCTCCGGGCTCCATCATGGTGAAGGGAGCCTTCTCGCAGTCGCCCGGCAGCGACCAGGAGCTCATGCCCTTCGTCACGCAGGACGTGAGGGAGATGGCGTGGGCAGAGGAGTCATCCGAGGTGTGCTCAGGTACATCTGTGAGCCTCAGAGGCGATGGCGGGCTCAGCAAGCAGGGCTTCTTTGAAGTCAGGGGCGTCAGCGACCGGTGGCACGCGTGGTTTTCCTTCTGAGCTGTCGTCAAGGCTGAGAACGTGACCGTGGCCTCGGCGGCGGTGCAAGGCCTCTCATCGCCATCCAGGGTGTGAGATTCTGGGGGAGGGCGTAGGAAAAGGGCAGGAGAAAAGAAAGAAAAAGAGAGAGGGTTTACAACCCTTGCAGCTCTGCTTAGACTCGCTGTCCCGCTCCCCTTCTCCCTGGGGTTTGGTGGTGACTTTTCCCAACTGCTCCCTCGGGAAGCGGCGGATGCCCTTCCAGTGAGAGCCCGATCCTTCCCATCCAGACCTAACTGATGTGGTAACGGGCAAGGAAGGGAGAGGTAACCTCTCCCATCCCTGCAGCTAGCTGAAGAGGTACAAGGGTACGTTTAAAAAACCCACCAAACCAAACCAAACCCCATCCATTCTTTCCTCCTCATCTACACATCGTTACCTGGATACTGCCTTCTGAGGCTGACATGGTTATCAAAAAACAAAACAAGTGTAATAAAAACATTCCCATTAACACTAACAAAAGATAATGGAAAAATAAGAAACAAAGCAAGCCCCCCACACCCTGCAGAGTCTGTGGCTTAAACACATACCTGGACTGCGCTACCATGCTGGAATCAGGAAGTTACAGCTGGTTAGAAAAGCCAAGCAGTCTTTTTGTCACTGTCCATGCCAAGGGAAAGGCAAAGGTAACTCAGCATTTAAAGCAATTATTGTTAGAATTACTGTGGGTTTTGCCATTCTTCCCTAATCCCTAAAAATGCCTTTTGAGTAACATAAGGATTTTCTTTTTTTAACTGAAGGATTTTTTTTTTTATTTTCACCTCGTCTCACTCCTTCATGGCAGGATGAAATTATGACTATACTTTTGTCTGACTTCTGATACGACCTTTGAAATTTTAATACGATGTCTTTTCATCCACGAGCACACTCTGATATCTCTCTCTGTATTAAAAATACATATATATATATATATACAGCACACATATATATATACACCCCAATATGTGCATTCACACCAACCAGAGACCTCTGATGACTCTGAGCTGAGCCTGGAGCTTTTGTAGCAGGCTCACATCTTACCTTTCCAGCGGCTCCAGTGAAGGCTGGGGAGGGGGGCAGTGAGAGCGGAAGCAGCGCAGGCTTTCTGAGGAGGGACCAGCGCTTTAAAACGCAGCTGGAGCAGTAGGCTGTTGCAAGAAACGGGGCATCCAAAGGCATTTAGCACCTACACGGTTACTGCGACCCTCTGCGACAAGTGCTTTTGTGAGCCTCCTCCCGCGCCTCCGCTGACTGGCACAGGCTGGGAATGGAAGGCTCATGCAAGCACACGTACCGCTGGCACGATGTCGTACCAGCTGTGCCGCAGTGCCAGTGCTGCTGAGTGGAGCATCCCCATCTACAGGTGGGCAATACAAAAAGGAGTGGGATGGAGCAGAGAGATGCCCACCTGTGCCAAGTGTAAAACTCAGAGGTCAAAATCCCCCTGGTCTCATCCCAAAAGCTCCCTGGAGTTTTGTGCTATGGGAGCCCTGGGGATGGAGCCATCGGTCACGTGTGAAGCCAGCACAGAGAAGCTGCAGTCAGAGACCTGCAGCGCCCTGAGGACTTTGAAGAACTCTCCGAACACACTACAAATCAAAGCAGAAGTGCAACGCATTGTCTGGAAACACCTTAGACATGCGTGACTTGGGAAAGACCAGATCAACTTGCTTGAATTCTGCACTGCTTACCTTCCCTCAGAAAGGGTTCAAAAAAAAGTATTAAAATCTTGGGTTTGAGTCCCTCCCACCAGTTTTCAGATCAGAACTGCAGAGGTGGAATCTTCTCCCTTAAGCACCAAAACAAATTAACCACTGCAGCTCCCCATCAGAAGGAAAATAAAATAAAAATCAGCTTGGAGCTGACAGGAAGCATGGAGAATCTGGGGATAAAAGAATGGCTGTGAATGCTGTAAGACTCAAGAAAGGGGGAAGTAGAAAGCTGAAATTCAGTCTCAAATGCTGCACTGGATACATGGAGATGCTATTCTAGAAAATAAACTCTCTTTGGGTGTAAACTTGTGTAAGTGAACTTAACTCCTCAGAAAAACAAATGCTGAAATCTGATTTCCTAGGGCTTCTATTCTCCTGAAGTCAGGCACACGGTCAACTGATGCTCTAAAGTACTCCAAAAGACTAGATAAAAACCGCTGAAGAAGCAAAAATCACAGAATCGCAAGGTTGGAAAAGATCTTTAAGATCATCAAGTCCAACCGTTCCTGTCCTATGCCAAACCATATCCCTGAGCACCTCACCTAACCGTCTTTTAAATACATCCAGGGTTGGTGACTCAACTCCCTCCCTGGGCAGCCTGTCAGGCCCTGACAGCTCTTTCAGGGAAGAACTTTTCCCTCACTTCTGATCTGACCCTGCTCTGGCACAGCTTGAGGCCATTTCTCCTTGTCCCATCTCCTGTCCCCTGGCTGAAGAGACCATCACCCACCTCTCTGCACCTTCCTGTCAGGTCAGTGTAGGTGGGGAGAAGGTCTCCCCTCAGCCTCCTCTTCTCCAGGCTGAACACCCCCAGCTCCCTCAGCTGCTCCCCACAGGATTTGCCCTCCAGCCCCTTCCCCAGCCTGGTTGCCCTTCTCTGTACTTGCTCCAGGACCTCAATGTGCTTCTTATGGTGAGGAGCCCAGAACTGGACCCAGCACTCGAGGTGCAGCCTCACCACTGCCCAGTACAGGGGCATAATCACCTCCCCAGACCTACTGGTCACACTATTTCTGATACAAGCCAGGATGCCACTGGCTTTCCTGGCCACCCAGGCACACTGCTGACTCATATTCAGTCGGCAGTCACCCAACACCCCCAGGTCCTGTCTACCTGACAGCTCTCCAGCCACTCTGCTCCAAGCCTGTATCGCTGCATGGGGTTGTTATGTCTCATGTCCTCCGTTTAACTCAGCAGCCACCCAAAAGCCCACAAGCATCCTGAGCAAAAAAATACTGACTGCTCCTGCTTTCCATCGGCTCCAGAGGGTGGCCCGTCACTCCACGGGCACCATGGCAGCCCCAGGACTGCTTTGGATTCAGGGCAGCCGGCACCCAGTCACAGTGAGGGTGAGAGGAGGCAAAAAGCATCACCAGCAATGGGGAGGTGGTGGCATCGGAGCTGCTGGCTGGCTCACTGCTTTGGGTGCACCGGCGACTCCTACACAACAAGTTTCATTAAAGCACTTTTTACATCCTGTTTAATTCAATTCCATGGAAGAAGTCTAGAAGTCGCCTGTTCCACTGAGCAGGCAAGCACCAGCTGTGCTGCCTGTTTAGACAAGGGGAGCACGGCTGGAACACCTTGCAGCTCCGTCAGCTGCAGCTCCACCATGTGTCGTCACAAAGATGGGCCAACAATGACAGGCACCTCCAAAACTGTATTGCAGGGGCATGTGCGAGTGTATGCTTCACCTGCCACCAGCACACGCTGCTGGGTCCTCACCGGCACCCAGTGCCTGGAGTCGCTCCAGGTTTTCGGTTACAAACAAGCACAACATTTTGACTCTACACACTTTTGCTGGGGTGAACCTTGTTTTGAGGAGACACAGGATCTGAACACCCCAGACATCAGAGGACGAAGCCCTTGATACCTAACAGGGCTGAGTTTATATAAATATCCATGTGTCAAGACTTATAGGCCAACAGAAAATGTAAACAGCGTGAAATTAAACATAAAAACATGGCGAAGCATGAAAATGTCAGGCTCTGCCTCAGCGCTGGGCCACCGGTGCATTTACTTGGCTAGCAACTCAAGTCCGAATGACTTGAGAAGATGCTCAGAGGACTATTTATTTCAACTGAGTCTTTGGGCGGCACTCCTCATGAGTGACTGCGTTGGAAAGCAAGCATGGAACTGATGAAGTAGGTACAGACAAAGTTGGGCAAGGTGGGCAGGCTGCTGGAAGGGGCTTGTCCTTCCCCACCGATGTCAACAGAAGCTGCAATGACTTAGAAGCTCCCAGGAGGATGATGATGGCCAGCGGCCCTACAGCATGCGCAGAAGTGGTGCCATGGGCCAGGGGATCCCATGCAGAAAAGGCAACAGCGAGCTCACAAGGCCAACCTTCCCTTCCCACAGGTGCTAACTGGGGCTTGCCTCTTCTACCCAAGCTCTGATTTTTCCCCAGTTTGTAGGGACAAATTTTGCTGAGATTGGCTGGTGTGTTCATAAATATTTGCAAAGAGATGGGAAGATTCCCAGCAGACTGAGGGGCTACATAAGCCTTCTAGGATTTTTTTCCCTAAGAAACCAAACTCAGGTCTGCAATTCAACTCACACGTGCACATAAACATTTCCAACCAGGCACATGCATGGGCAAAAGCAGTACATGTTAAAGACTTAGAAAAGGTGTGGATTCATAGCTGGAGTGATATCTGGGCAGAAAACACATATTTACCATCCTGCTCCACATTGCAGATGTACCTGCAAAATGCTAACATTAACTACGCAAAAGGAATTAGGAAAATAAGTTGGCTTGCAAGTTGTCGCTGCTCCCTCATGTACTGTAATTAAGTTCCTTACCATTTTCTTTCACCCCATTAATCAGGATGGTTTCTTGGTCTTCTGAGGCACAATCCTGCTCTTGTTGGTCATCCATCAATTTAACCTCTTTCTGTTCACTCCATGCCCCACTGCATCTGGCCAACCTGCACGTTTCCAGAAACATAACCACAGTCAGTGCAAATCCCAGCATCTGCTCCAGGAACCGAGAATAAAAAATAACAGACATAAAACTCCACCCGCACAACCTCACCACGTCCTGCCCTCAGCCAGTTCACCAGGACAAACACTCTTTATTTGGGCTATGGTGTTTTCACTTTCCCACTCCGAAAGCCAAGCCCATTGTGTTTCACCACGGTTAAAGCGCGATGTATTACCATTTCCTTCCCCAAAGTCCTGCAGGGGGTGGGTGGGGGGTGGTGCTCTGCACCTCTGCAACACCCTTTGCATCGCCCCAAAGAGCTTTGCAAAAGCAGGTAAGCGCTATCATCTCCAGACAGGCGAGCAAAGACGCGGAGAGGAGAGGACTCAGACTAGTTAAGGCAACAGCAGCTCTGCATGGAGAAATGCAGATATCCTGAGGGACAACCGCTCACCCTAGCTGTCAGCTACTGCTCTGGCCTTCCAAACAGTGGGAGGTATGAAAAACTCCCCCCAAAAGCAGTCTTTTTGGGAAAAAAATATCTGTAGTCTCATTGTTCAGTCAAAACGCTTCATCATGAGAGTTCCTTCCTTGGAAACCTCTTTCCTCAGGCACCTACCACCACCTTCACAGTCCCCATCCATCTCGGTTGTATGACCACCAGTCAAGGCTGACTGGACTTGATGGTACTTCCCTACAGCCCCAAAACCAGGACCAGAATCAGGCCCAGATTTTCTCCCTTCCTGGGTTGAAGATCCCCCCATGTTAAAACGATTGCTTGCCTAAGGAGGGGGAGAAGGTGCAAGGGAGACAGATAACCCCCATCAGTGCTCCTGACAGACAGAATTTCACCTCTTCAAGTGCAAATTCAAGTCAGAATCTGCTTTTCCCCTTCCAGCAACTGGAAACCTGCGTTTTCCCACTCACAGAAGGGGCACTAGATTGATGCATTGCTTTTAGGTGGGCCCTCTGGTTTGGTTTTGGTGGGGCTTTTTATAAAATGAACATTTGTCAACGTCTGATCTTCTCAGAGTATTCACTGCCCCAGGTTCAGCAGCCAAACTTCATCTGGATTCAGATTTACAGTGGAGTCCTCTTTACTAACATGGAATCTTTACAACCGTTTCAGTAAGCGAAACCTTCACTGAACTTAAAGATGTTGTGATATCACGAGTAAAGATAAGAATAATGAGCATCAGTAACTCAACTCCTTTACGTGTTTAGAGGAATATTTAACTAACACTGAGAGTTTTCCTTCGATGCAAATCCCTATTTCTAAGCTATTGAAAGGCATGTTTGCTGCAGGAAGACCCCTCTCACCACCACCCCGGACTTCCAGGGTGGTTAAGGAAAGCTCCAGCCAAAGCATCATTGATGTGCTGCAACAGGAGCGACTCTAAAGGCCAAAGTGCAGATCAGGTGTCGGGAATGATTGCCATTGCAACTTGGAGAAGATTAACTTCTATGTGTGAAAGCTGCTCTGCATCTTCCAGTAACGGTCTACAGCTTCATGCCGCCTTGATAGAATCTCCTGCCTGCTAAATGTATCTTGATTAATGTAAACATTAATAAATTCAGTTTTAAAAATACCTATTGAAGAAAATATTAATAAAGTACCTTAAGCCTCAGGAAAACCAGAGACTTCTTGGGAGACCAGCAAGGCACCATGGGGCTGGCTACTGCCTGAAGAAGCTCTGGGAGAAGGACAAGCTGAGTCAAGGACCTTTAATAGACCATGACCTGGTAGGCATGCTGTGCAGACCTGCATGGTTTGCCAGGTGGGAGAGGAACGTGCAGAGATCTTCTGTTTCAATTAACCATGGGCAGGTAGGGCCGAAGGATGGTACATTTGGCTGTGCGCACTTACAGACCTGGCCCTGTTGCTCACTTCAGCACACTCAGTGGGGATGACAGGACCATCACCTTCCACATACAAGTTATAATCAACATTTCTGTGTGTTCTGACCTCTGAAGGGCAGAAGTGATGTTGTGATGGAGGTGGCATCTGTGCACCGCCACCAACAGATGCAACATAAAAGGGGGGAGATCCTGCCATCGTACCTCACTCACAACTATCAGTAGGTGAGGGATTTCACCATTCAGAGACTGCATCCACAGCGATTCTATTAATTTCCCTCATTATTTTCATCCTTGGTGATGCTGCTGGCCTCCACAGTACCTCATGGTAATGCACGTGAGGGGTTTGTTCAGCTGGAACACACTGTCCTCCAAAGGACAGGCCGTGTTTGCTCAAAGAAACACAGCCTCAGCCCCAGCAAGGACCTCAAGTGTGACCATAATTTAAATACTTCATAATATGCAGATTCACAGAAGAATCGTGGCAACATTTCAAGCCACCCAGGCCAAATCAAGGTGCTACTGAACTTCTTACCGGTCAACATTCAACCATGGGAACTAGGCTGAGGGGTAAGAGCTGATCCAGAGCTGCTTCATTCTGCATGTCAAGTCTTTGTTCTCCTTGGACGCTAAGCTGAGACACATGGTTGTAAGCTCAGAAGCACAAGCACCATCTTTGCGCAGCTCTGCTGATCTGATTTGTGCCTGGATGTACAGGGTTTACAGCAACACGGTGTAAAATGCCACAGGTGGCACATGCTTTCAACTGGTGACATCATCACAGCCAGATTAAAGTAACTTGCAATGGCTTCAAAGGAGGGGACCCTCCCCCTCTGCTCTGCCCTGGTCAGGCCCTACCTGGAGTATTGTGTCCAGTTCTGGGCTCCCTGGTACAAAAAAGACGGGGATCTCCTGGAGAGAGTCCAGCGGAGGCTACAAAGATGATTAAGGGCCTGGAGTATCTCCCCTACAAGGAAAGGCTGAGTGAGCTGGGACTGTTCAGCCTTGAGAAAAGAAGACTGAGAGGGGATCTGATCAATGGTTATCAGTATCTGAAGGGTGGGACACAGGGGGAAATGGCCAGCCTCTTCTCAGTGTCTGTGGGGACAGGACAAGGGGCGATGGCCTCAAGTTGGAGCACAGGAAGTTCTGCACCAACATGCGGAAGACCTTTTACACAGTGAGGGTTACAGAGCCCTGGCACAGGCTGCCCAGGGGGCTGTGGAGTCTCCTTCTCTGGAGATATTCCATACCCGTCTAGATGCTGACCTGTGCAACCTGTCCTAGGGACCCTGCTTTGGCAGGGGGGTTGTACCCGATGGTCTCTGGAGGTCCCTTCCCACCCCTATGATTCTGTGACTCTGAAATAACATTGTGGACATAAAACACGAGCAACCTTGCTGAGAAAGTTCCCTAGCTTTTTAAAGGAGGCATCATGCTATTATAAGTGGTGGGATTTCCAGCCAAGGAGGAAGGAGCAGGGTCTCACCTGAGGGTTGTGGGTCTTCCTGCCCTTCCAGCGGAGCCAGTGGTTTGTCCACTGCAAGAGGGTACGGGAGCAAAGGAGGCTTCTGCCTCGCCTTAATTCTCGCTTCCAGTGGATGCGATCCAAAGACTGGAGAAGACAATGAAGGTGATGGAGTGCCCAGAATGAAGGGCACGTACGTGCCTGCAGACAACTATTTGTGTCAGAGAGCTGAGCTCTAGGAACAGGTTGGAAAGAACTGAGAAGAGTTCAGAGAGCGAATCTTCGTGTACAGTCACAGAGAGATGAAGTGTGAATGAGACAATCTGAAGTTTGCGGAGACCTACTGAACAAGAGGACCTCACGGGAGCGGTGTGACCATGAAAGGTCAGATCCCAAGAGGGATAGGGAGAAACACTGGCGACTGCAAAAGAAAAGCTGACAAAGGGGCTTGATGTGATGCAGAACAAGAAGAAACTGAAGGCTGGGAATAACAAAGAGGAGGAGAACAGCTGGGTCCCCGGGAAGAAAAACTAAACCGAGAGGGGTCTAGGGTATAAAGGCAATGGGCAGAGAATACACCGGGTAGCAGGAAAGCACAAAACAGAGCCATCTGCAGACAGAAGAATAAAAGGGAAGGAATATAGATTTCAGATGGTGTCAGGCCATTGAAGAGATACATGACTGGGGTCACGCTATTATGAACAACCGACAGGAGGAAAATCAGTCACCAGCTTGAAGTTTATGAGCTTCACTGGAGCTGGAGTGGATGGAGGAAGAGCACGGCGGGCAGAAGACAACAGTGAAAGATGCAGAGTCAGATGAAGTCCAGGTCTCTGGAGGAGGAGGGCAGAGGCACAGCTTGGCAGGCTGCACATCAAGGATGGTCACAGGTGGTTCAGTCGTAAGGAAGAATTCAGAAGACCTTTCCTTGATGGCAGCACGTACTTTAGGGCATTGGTCTGCAAAGGTCACAGCTGGCATGACAGAGAAAGCTACTTGCTAGGAAAGGAGACCAAAAGAAAGAAGTCAGAGAAGGCAAGCAGTGGAGCTGAACAATAATCCAACTAGTTTTAAGCATGAGGCAGACAAATTCATGGAGAGAAGGACAGGATGCAGACTCCCGTGAGAGCAATACACAAGACTCAGTGATCTGGAGAAATGCCTTTTGGCCCTACGACTCATGTCAACATGTACCTCATGACCGCAAGTACCTCAAAAGCCCCCTCAGCATCACAGCCAAGAAAATTCTTTGTTCCTTGTGGTTCGCATCACTTTTCCCATGCTTATGCTAAAGGGGCTGTCTGAAGCTGTGAGCGGCTAGATCGCATGCCCGGGTCTGGACAAACACAAACACGGCACGTGGCACGGCGCCTGTGCTGTAAGTCTCCCATTGCCTTGTCGGTGCGTGTCCTCGTCAGTGCATGTTCGTTTGGTTTTAAACACTCACATGACACTCAGGCAGTTTTACAGGCCTTGGAACTGCCAGAGCAGAGACAGATGTGGTCGGAGGACCAAAGCAATGTCCCAGCTGAGGCTCCGCTAGCTCCCTCTGCTCCCAGCTGTAGTTAGAGGCAATCTCCGGGTATAACATCCCTTCATCAGTCTGGAATAACCAGATTCTTCCTTTTCCTATAAACTCAGCTGGGTACACAAAGTATCAGCAGCACAAGCAATGCTCCCTACAGGAACTGCAATGGAGTCTGCCAGATATTTCCCTAAAACAGAGGAGGAAAGGCCCCAGTTACAAAGCTCAAACCTCTGGACAGGCTCCCACATTCCTCTCCAGCCTTGCATTCACTGAAACCCATCACTTTCTTGTACAGCTTAAACATATAACACGTACCTACCAACATACATTTTACAAAGGGCAAACACAGTCTTGTTCTACAGCCATGAGGGAAAAATGCATCAACTCGAGTCCCAGTCTCTACGAAGAAAGCAGGGAGTTGCTTTGCTTCTTTCCTGGCCAGAAAAGGCCCATTTTCCCTGGTGTGGTGTTGGCCTGTCCTGGATGGACATTCACAAAGTGTACAGGTAGGGCTCCATCACCTTGCTGCTCTCAGAGATGCCATGGGCAGAGGACATGCCCTTCAGCCTTCCAGCTGGAGAGTCCCAGTTCCCCAGATGTCAGCCCAAGGAGAAACTGCCAAGCGACCTCCTGGAGAGATCTCCTACCCCCCGGAGGACTCTCTGGGGACCCTTCCTTGGGAAGCAGCAGGGATTTGGCTCACGACATTTACCATCAGCCGCACTGCCGGTCTCAGTGATGCCCTGGAAGCACTTACACATCACATGGCCACTCATATACACACACATGAGTATATATATACACACACACGAGTATATATATACACACACACCTGTATCTAGATCTCCACAGGTAGTTGAATATCTCATCTATGTTCTCTGGCCACCAGCATGCTGCTGTTGAAGCTTAATGCACTCTTCCCAAGTGGAGGAGAAAAAAATCCCATCCTACCAGGTAAAAATAAACAGCCTACGAGAAGGAGTGAAAGCCCACCTACACATATGGGAATTACATTAGATGGACTCAATTATGGGTTAGCGATAGCTGTTCCATAATTAAAGTTGCAAGAGTGTTTCGGCTTAAATCTGAATAAACAAAAGGTCACTAGCACCCAGACGACACCTAACGTGCTGGTTCCTATTTACCCACAGCTTCTACATACCAAGTGCTTTTATTTGTTGTCAGTCGTGAGGGTAGATGGAGAGGGAGTATATCCAAAGTGAAGGAAAATCTTTTTATGGAGAAGTGGGGGAAGAAAGCGAAGAAGAAGATGTGGCTTTTTTCCCCGCAGAGTTGTGAATAAGCGCAGGTGTTCTGTATATGCTGTTGTATCTCTCAAAAAAAGAGCTTTAGAGAAATTAATTACATGTCAGAGCCTCTGACAGGTCTTTTAAGAATTATGATACTTTTGAATGAAAACATTATATACTTATAAAGAAATACCATGTAAATGTCTCTGAGATATTTACATTCCATGGAGTAATAGTAGGAAAGAATTCAGCTCTATGAACAGACGCTGAGCTTTTGCCATGCTCTTCCTAACGACAACGTGCCCTGCCCTCGCAGGACTTCATTAAGTCTCCTGCAGAAGCACCAAACAGAGTTCAGGGGCATAGGCCAGGAACCAGCAGCAAACAGAACCAGTGCTCTCCCAAAAAGCCAGCCCCCCTTCCTCTCTGGACCACGTCCCGCCAGCACACAGTTCCTCTCTAAAGCATTGCATCACATGCCTCCTCCTGAGTGGGCACAGCAAGACCTCTGCAGAGATGAAGATAACCATGGGGTTTTCTCTTTGGGGTTTGGGGTTTTTTCCTCTTAGCCCTGACAAAATCTGGGCAGGATCCCAGATGGAGAGCTTCTCGCAGAGATGCTGAGGTGGTGGCAGCGATCCTTCCACATGCCAGGACCCGCTGCAGTGACTCCAGGCTCATCGTTCGCTGACCCAACGGATGTTATTTTCCTACCTGATTCTGAAATACCCAGATCCCTTTCATTCCATGGATTTCACTTGATCCTTGGTTTTTTCACTATAATTTGATAACTGGTGGGTGAAGTGATAAAGATTTTTGCTTGCCAGCAGATGGGGATGTATTTTACTACTAAGTCTCTAAAAAAGAGCTTCTCTAGAAGCACCTCTCTGAGCAAACCTGTTTTTCCAAGAACTTTCATTTTTATTTAGGCCAAGAGTCTAATTTTGCCCAGCACCACGGCAAGAAAATAATACAGAGTGCACGAAGTTTCCAGCGCTGACAGGGTCGGAAAGGTGAACCTCATAAGGAAAGGGATGGTGCGAAACCATCCTCCCACTCTGCCCATCATAAAACATTTCAGCGGTCCACAAAAGGGACTTTGGACTTAGGGGTTTCTGGTTTCACAGTTATTTTCCCAGGGAAATCACAGGAGGAATACATATCTCCCTGAAGTTCCTTGCATTTTTCCCATCAAGGATGGTGAGAACATGGGAGGAAAAGACAAGTGAAAGGGGAAGAAAAAATAGAGAAGGTCTTTGTGGGTCAATCCCACCAGTGAGAAATCTAACCCTTCAAGGACATACAGTTTGACAGAGTCAATGTTAGCCAAGAGTCGGTTCTGCAACCCAGGTGTAAATACAGCTAAAAGCCTCCAGTTAGGAATAAATCTTGGGGAAAATAAAGAAGTTGATAGAAAAAAGAGCTTACAGAAAAAATGAACACAAAAGCCATGAAAAGAAGAAACAATTTAAGAACTGGTGTGTTCCCAGAAGGTGCAAAGGATGGATGGCTTGTTAATATTCATAGCAAGCCTCCACTTCTTCCTCAGCTTAAAGCAGATGCAACAATTACTGCAGTGCCTGAGCCCCAACTCCAGCAGACCCTGAGATACGGTATTAAGAGCTGACTGTCTTAGAGCCGACTCCGAATAAATGACAGTTTCTGACCTGGCTCTGGAAGGACATAAGGCGCAAGTGTTCCAAAGATCTGTCACAAGCAACGTGAAGGAAAAAGGAAGGAAGTGAACAAAAATTACAGCCTTCCTGACAAAGCACACGTAAAACACAGAAGGAGCTTTCTCCGTAAATGTACACTCAGACATCAAGAGCAGCAGCATATCAGAAAGGGGAAAAGGCGGCAATTATCATCCTAGAGAAGCTGAAGCACACGAGGGAATGTCTGAGCTGTGGCGTATTCCTGCACAACATCCACTGCTGTAGGGAAAGAGTAGCTGTGGAACCCAAAAGACAAGAGGACTGAAATGCCAAGAGTGAAGGCTCACTGTGTGCTGGGTGCGAGTCAGGGCAGCAATCGGGAAGAAAACAACTGCGGAGCAGTAATGCGGAGAACAGAGCAACTGAGGAAACGTGAGGAAGGACGGGCCGAGTCCAAAAGCAAAAGCTTCAGACAAGCAGAGCTCAATGCTACAGCCTGAGGCAGCAGTCAAGAACCTGTTAGAAAGCTGATGACTTCGGGGAAGGAATACACAAATACGCCTCTTCACAAGACATGGGATAAATTTACACTGTGGGGCTGGGAAACCATTCCCCTGGGAATACTGAGGGTGAGAGAATCACAGAATCACAGGATCATAGGGGTTGGAAGGGACCTCGAGAGATCATTGGGTCCAGCCCCCCTGCCAAAGCAGGCTTCCTAGCTCATATTGCACAGGTCGGCATCCAGACAGGTCTTGAATATCTCCAGAGATGGACACTCCACAACCTCCCCGGGCAGCCTGTTCCAATGCAGTAGCCCAGGTAGACTCAGAAGGGTTTCAGGGAGTATGCCCCGTTTTACAGTCAAGAAGCATAAGGAGGACTCCCAGCCACCAAGAGCAGGGGAGGACTATTAAGAAGAGGTGCTGGGTTTCTTTCTGCTCATTCTCTCCAATTTAATGTAAAGGGAAGGAAATCAAGCAAGAATTGGTGGCACCGAGCACATAGTTCTAAAAAGCACTGGTAAGCTGAGGGGGAGATTTTAATCTCCTGAAAATGAAAAGGAATAGAAACTTTGTTTTAGCCATGATGGCCCAGAGTAAAAACATTTCTACGGTCATTAAAAAAGATGAATAGCCTTATCCACAGACAGCTTTACAATCGACGACAGACAGACCCAGTATTAAGCCATGGGTACAAGCCTATTAAAAAAAATCAGTGATGACAACTGTCACAGGTACAGCTGCCACCTTGCTACCTAGGACAGGCTTGTGATTTTATGAGCTAAATTCATCCTTTCTGCCTTAGCAGACAGGCTGCTGGATGAGGCCGTCTGGTCCACCCTGACCAAAGGTCACCTCTGAAGAAAATTAACAGCAGCAGCTATCCAGCCAGGGTTCGCTCCTTCTTTTTGCAGCTTATTAGGATTCCTAATGTGTTTAGAGAAGAAGTTATCTTTGTCTGGGATGGGACGAGGGGAAGGCAATGGAGTATTATAGGGATTTCCTAAACTTGGCTCTTGATACATCAAGACCACAAAGAATGGAGGAAAAGGGGATACTTGTTGACCTGACTTGCGTAGACTGAACCTCAAAATACAACCGATGCTTCGTAATAACACACATCTATGCTGCCTCTCAGCACAAGATGCATACAAAGGTTTGCAGGAGTATCTAAGGAGCATCTAAGAGGAGGGAGTAATTAAGTTACGGGAGGCCGGCAAGGCCATGAAGAGGGCAAATAGCTCATTAACAAGGCTTATTAAAAAACCCAAAGAACACAAACCACCGCCAATAGCAATAAACCAGAAAGCAGAACAAGAGAAACCCAGGACTGAGGTTATTCCAACCCTGGGGCACAAAAACTGGCAGCGTGGCCCCAGAGCATCACCCAACACGGGAAATCAGAGGTAAATCAAGTGTTGTGCAAATCAGTAAAGTGAATAAACTTAATTCTCTGCAACAACTATTTAGGGGGGCCAAACAAGCTAAAAAAGGATGTCAGTCCTGGTTATAAGGGATACTAAGGAATGCAGGTGTTTCATTCGGTAGAGAAAACAGGCACTTCTGGACAATTCTGAACAGGATCTCCTTTCTCTACTCTTTTAGCTTGTGTGAGAGGTAAAACCCTGCCTCAGCCAGAACCAGGAGAGAAAGTCCCTAAACAACTCCCCAGGGAAGAGGGAATCAGAGACAGGGAATCCCTGAGGAACAGGGAATGGGCCACTTATCTGAAGACCGATAAACAAGCAGAACCATGTGGGTCTACAGCCCAGTTTTAAGCGCTCTGAAATGTTTGAATGGCTCTGATTAATTAGATTGTGCATGGAGGAGACACTCCCTCCCACCGGACAGGACCAGAGAGAACTGTAGTGAGCACAGAGGTGACAGATTGTACCAACTTTCTGTCCTACAGAGTCACTTCATCAACAGATGTCAACACCAGCACGCTGGCAACGCAGTGTCTGAGTTGGATGTGTGCCGTGGACCCCTCAGAGTTCGGTGCCCATCGCGCGGGGAAGCACAGCGTGACTCAATGTGAGTGACTTAAGCTTCGCTTTATTGTACTAGCACAGGCAATATATAGGGACAGTTACACCCCCGGCATTAGCTAATTGGCTATATTCTTTGCTTACAATTATACAGATTGGTGAAAACTTCTAGTTACCTCATTACTTGTCCACGCGCAAGGCACGGGGGGGATGTGTGCTCCCTCCCCCCAGCCTCTGACTCAGCACAAGCCAGTGCTTTCTTCAAGGCCACAGCACCTGCCTTTGTTTCTTACTTTCAACACTTTCCCATCGCTAAGGCCTCTTATTATTTACAGCACTCTCCTTCTGCCAGGGCCTCTGTACTCTGTACAGAGACTCCGTTCACATGCTCTCCTAGCCATTTCTCCACAGATGTGCAATCCCAGATCCCTCAGGATTCATTGTAAGCAGCCAAACTGCTGCCAAAATTAAGAGAGTACTTAATGCACAAGGTGCTAATTACAAAAATAAGGTTCAAGATAACCGTAGGAACGTCTGGGGCCAACCTGAGCTGGAGAGCAGTAAGAAGGACTTTTCTTTTGAGACGAGTTAAGAATTTCACAGAATCACAAGGTTGGAAAAGACCTTTAAGATCATCAAGTCCAACCGCTCCTGTCCTAAGCTAAACCTTATCCCTAAGTACCTCATCTACCCATCTGTTAAATACACCCAGGGAAGGAGACTCAACCACCTCCCTGGGGAGGTTTGTCAAGAAAAGCTGCCATTGCCATGCTCACAGGCGGGGTTGTCTCAACAGGGTCGGCATTAGCAAGCGGGGTCCATGCTGTGCCTGCTGACCCACCAGCCGTCGTGGGTAGGAGAAGATGCCCAAAGAGAGCCTGTAATGCTGCTTTTCCCCTTTCCTCCTCAAAAGAACCTGTATTCCAAACACGTAGCTCTCACTCCATCTCTAGACACAGTTAAGATAGAACAGAAACACGAAGGGCCTGCATCCCTGAGAAAATGAGGCTGGCATGATTAAAATCCCCAACTCTCCTAAAACTGCGAAGGTTGGAAATTCAGTGCGATACGGGGGTATTAACCTTACACAAACACGAGGACCTCTCCAAAGCTAATTACCTATCAGTCTAGCCTAAAATAACAAAAGCCATTAAAGAATAGTTGGGGAAGGAGATTTCTTGATGGGCAGAATTACTTCATTTAAATGAACTTATTACCCGAATTCTCTCTCTGCCACAGTATTTACGGCTAGGTCTACAAGACAGTATCTTAAAAAGCTCAGCAAACTCTTCCTACAAACCTAATCAGGAACTATGAGAGACCAAGGTCAAGTACATTAATATTACAGCAGCTTCCCAAGAATGGGGATGTTTCACAGTCCCTTGCACACTGGGTATTATCAAATAACTCGGTTGAAGAACAGTGTGTAAAGATTTTGTTTAAAGCTACAGATTAACAGGGAGCCAGCCCAGAGGCACGCTGGAGAAAAGACTCAGCCTGAAACTTCACCATTACCTCTTTTTGTTCGACTTCTTAAGGTTCCCTATCAGAAGTACTCTCCTCTTGCCCCTGCTAACAACCAGGTTTTAAAAAAAAGGATGAAGAAAAGAGGATTTTTAAATTATTTCTTTTCCTGTACAAATTCGTAATATATTAAAGTTTGGACTAAGGAGGGCAATTAAGCTGGCTGGTGCTGGAGGAGGATATGAAAGCTCATCAGGATATTTGCAGTAACCCTGGTGGGGTAAACAGTTCTCTTCTCTATTATCTTCAAATTAGAAATTTTATAGGAAAGAGAAAATCTTAGCTAAAGCCCGTTTGTCTCTTATTAGCAATTAGCCAGCATGGACTCAGGATAAAGAAGTGTTAATTTCTAAAGTATACATAATTTTCATCAAAACACAGATAGAAAGACCAAACAAGTGCTTGGCTTAGGCACAGGAAGCAATTAAGCTGGAGCAATGAGAAGGGCTCACTCCTCCCGTTACTTTTGCTGCATCGACGGTAAAATTGATGGCTTTCAGGAGCTGAGGAAAGCGAGGTGCTAGAAAGGATGCAAAGGTGGGAGACCCTGAAAAACACAGGTGACGTCCCTCAGGGAAGACAAAAATCCCCCAGCCATTACATCCAAGTGTCTAGCCAGATGAACAACTCAAAATTTCATATGGCTTTTTCCTTTTAATATACATATAAACTACCACTTCGACAGCCAACGGGCCTTTCTGTAGAGTTTCCTCTTTAAACTTTCATCTTCACGCAGCCCTCATGTATTCCCCTGGGCTTTTAGCTCTGGACTGCGAAGATGGGTTGCTTCTTTCATTGGCTGCTGCCTTCCAAACTGATAATTACACAACTGGGCAGCGGCTCTGAAATACATCATCACAGCAATTACTTTTTCTTTTCCCAGAGACCCCGTGGGCGTGCTGGGTCTGCCAGGCAAGGCCAATCCAAAAGTGCCTTACACTTACAGAAACTATACAGTACCTCCTGCCTTTTGGATATTTTCCTAACAGGCTGAGTGGTTTCCTATAGCTGACACAGCCGGACCACCGAATTTTACAGGTGAAATAGCTTCACGGTCTCATCCCGTGATGTGCGTCTGAAGGAGCGAATGCTTCTGGTGAGAAGGAGGATAAGGGGAGGCAGGAAAAGCAAATGATCAAAACCACTTACCACACCAAGAAAAGAATTTATCAGGCCCAATAAGGAGTCTGAATTGATGACAATTGCAAGATGCCATCCATTTTTAGCTAACAATTCAGAAAAAGGATGACTTGTTTGAGGAATAATATGTGCTAATTTATTTAAAGACTTAGCATGTATACGCTGGAGGAAGCAGAGTTAAGGTCGTATGAACACTTTAACCCTTACATTTCCAGACAGTTATACTTTACCACCAAAATGCTGAGATTTAATAGCCCTGTGTTTAGTTTTAAAATACAGTGGCTGCTTTGGTTTATAGGGCTCCTGCATTTATAAAACAGCAAGCCGTTTTACAAGGCCACTTTATACTCCACTTCCCCCTTCCCCATTTAATAAATCTGCCAACATTTGCCTTTGA
Source organism: Zapornia atra (assembly GCA_013400835.1). Classification (NCBI taxonomy): domain Eukaryota; kingdom Metazoa; phylum Chordata; class Aves; order Gruiformes; family Rallidae; genus Zapornia; species Zapornia atra. The sequence goes on from VZTU01001605.1 coordinate 40,600, forward strand.
GAACTGGTTCATTTATTTAAAATTCCCAAACATCCCCATCCACCACTCCGCATGCCTTAGCAGTTCACCTGATTAGACGAAAGCATCAATTAAATATAAAGCTATATCTCTTAATTTTCACTGGGAAAGACTGCAGGTTCAGCCAAACGCTGAAGGCAATTTCTGAAGGCAAAATCCCACATTAAGAGACTGCAGCTCCTAAGATATCAGTCCAAATCTCCATCTGTATCCAGGTAACAATCTGGAATGCTGATATTTAAGAGGAAAAATATCTGGACAGCTGCCCCAGCTCCCTGGGAAGCGATGTTTAGTTAAAGTCTTGGATATCACTGAAAGAAGATGTGGAGATGTCACACTGCGGCTGAAGCATTTTTTCAAGTGTTGAATTATTCACCCGTGAATCTCAGATGTGAAATCCAAACGCTCTGGTACTGCCCTGGCTTTAGACAATATCTAATTCTTTTCTGTGCCACTGCGGGGTCTCTTCATCAGCTTGCTTTCATCTATAATCACAGCCAGGTCATGGATTATTAGTCATATTCATTGCAGAATTCAAACCCCGCTACACCAATCAGCCAGCCCGGGACTCCTGAAACACTCCCCCCTCTACCCTGCAATAATAACCATGCAGCTCACTGCCACGCCGGAGGACCTCAATGCTCTTGGTGCTGGTTTACAGGGGCACAAAGACCTAGAAACCCCAGCAGCCACTGGCCCAAGAAGAGAGAGCCCAAGCACCGAACTGGGGAGAGACCACCTGAATAAACCCGCTCCTGCTGCAGCTCTGCCCGCCCGTCCCGCTGGCTCGCTGCTGGGGCCTGGGGACCCTTAGCCAGCTGGCACCACAGTCATAACTCATAACTGCGGTGGCCACGCAGGGACTGCTGGTCCCAGCGATACTCAGTGGGTCCCGCATCCATCTTCTTTCCCAGCATCCGTTATTTTCCTTTTTGTTTAACTTTTTTTTTAACCTAAGGAGGAAGTCAGTATGGTCCCCTGTTCTTTTCTCCATGCAAACATAGAGGCAAAAAAGACCCAGAAGAAAAAAAAAGATTCATAAACAAAGGCATTTATCAGCTTTTGCTGGAGGTGTTACTCTGCATATTGAGCTGCGCTGCTGCAATTCTTTCATTAGGAGGACCTCGGTTATGTTTGCAACGTTAACAAGTCTTGGAGAACAGAGGGAAAAAAATACTACGGGCAATGCTGCAGTGAAGATAAATAGGTAAACATCCCATGCCTGACGTTAGTTAATACATCACAGCTTTATTCACTTAGGGCAGCCGTGAAATCAATTCTTCAGCAAAAATAAAAAATTTGGATCCAAATCCATGCTCACAACACGAGCGAGACAAGGAGCAAGGTGACAGGAGGGAAGCCCAAGACATTTTAAGTCTGCTGATTTGTCTTCGCCCGATGCAAAACCCTGCTAAGTACTTTGTTTTCCGTGAAACATGATTTTTGGTCATTTTTCTTCGAACCTAAACAATCTGTCTTTTTTTTTTTTAAAGCTTTCTCAGAAGTCGGCAGCGCTGTGTTCCCAGCTTCTCAAGGACACCTGGTATTGTTTCCAAAGTATCCTAGCTAAATCCATGGTGGCAATAATGGAAAGTGCTGGAACTGCTAAAAATCATTAAAAAAAACCCAAAACCTTCTCTTTAGTGAATAAAAAAAAAACCCCAAACCAAGGCTTTCCTCCTTCCATCACCTGCCCATGCTTCAAACACACACGGAGATCTAGAGGACAGCGGTGGTGGGAGTGTGTGGCTCAAGGCTGGCCAAGGGGCAGCACATCTCAGTTTTCAAGAGAAGGATGTGAGCAACAGATAACCAGTGCTACCCAAACCAAGTTCTCCATTCATTTAAGAGAGTGATGGCTGGCACGTTACAGATCCCTGCAAACGGCAGCCAAAGGGGAAACACAAAGGAAAACGGAGCCTATGTTGGATCCACACGTCATACAGGCCCTATACAGACACCCTGAATCCCATTTCGGACCTTCCGAACTATTCATCGTATCACAAGCCATCGATCACACAGGGGCCGTCATCTATTTTGGGCACAAGTTGACTGGCAATTTTGAAGAGCACCCTGCAAATTGCTCTGCTAACCACGGTGGCTCCAGCCATGTAACTGTATTTTAATAACAGCAGTGCTGACACAGAGAGCTGAGAACAGCCAAGAAATGCTGAGTTGAGGTTTCCTGCTCTGGATCCTTCATCTTGCCCGCTTGGATCGGGATGCAGCAGCCTCCTTATTTTTCTCCCCCTCTGCAGCAATCTGGTTCCAGATTCCAGATGGCTGCTCGCACCAATTCAACAATAACAACACTCAGTATTTCAGCGACGCTTTATGTTTCCTAAGCGTTGGGGCGCATTTTACAAAAACCCCACCAAACCCGAGTGTTTCCATGGCAGCCGCACTCCAGTGCTGGGTGCTGACTTCCCCAGGCTGCGGGGGGCACCTGCCCGATGCCACACGCTCACCGGTGCAGAGCTGCAGCCCTGTATTTTTAACTCGCAAGCGTCAACTATACCTGGAAAAGGCCACTCTTACAGCTGAAAAATAACGTGTCCCTCCAAGCAAACATCGACAGACGCAGAGTAAGGAGGAGATTTAGAACTCCTCTTATGCCAAGTTGCCTTTAAATCCTTTTAGTGGAGATAGGGAGAGACGGAGCTTATCGACAAGCTGGCAATCTGCTCCAAGCGTGTCCTTCTGCTGCCTGCATCTGCCCTCAAGCCCTGCACAGCTCTGCCTTCCCCCAGGTACCCAGCTCTAAACTGATAGCGCCTTAGGAAGCATCATCTCCTCTGTTTCCGTAACAGCCCGCAAGAGTGGCTGGGTTTGCACCCCCTATAGTGAGGCTGGACAAATCCCTGCCTTTTGTACGGGTAGGGTGAGATCCCAGCATCTCCCATCAGGGTCAGAAAAGTGCACTCAGGTGGGAGGTGTGTGGCGTGTGTGTTATTTTCCAGCTCATCAGTTCAGATTAAAAAATAAGAGGAAATAAAAAGTTTAATCTAGATAAACCAAACGTCATCCTCCAGACTGCAAGCAGGGGCATGCACCTGTATGCTGGTCCTGGTCACCGCCACAGGTTAAGCAAACCACAGTCACTCGGGTTCAGTGCGTGATGCTCTCCAAGCTCGGGCAGTGGGGAGGGCCCTGCCTGCCACAGGGACGTGCCACGTCCAGGCCATCTTCAGGGGACAGGGAGCGGCAGGTGGGACGGACACAGCTCCTCACTGGACATGGATGAAAGATCTTTGGGCAGAGGAATCCAGCTCCCCTGTGCTGATGGGTGTCCCAGGTACTGACAGTCCAGAGCCACAGATAAAAAAGGGAAGGGGAACAATACCCTCGCTGCTGGCTGACAAACACAAAGGTCGATACAGAAGGATAGATCGCCCAATTCTCCCTTTCCACGCATTTCACTTACACTGGTGAAATATCCTCTACAATGGATTAAATCAAAGTCCATCGCCAAGTTCAAGAACACGCTTAATGCAGATCTATTCATTTCAAGGAGGGTCTGTACAATGGATAGCTTTCCCCTTCAAAAATTATTCAAAACTCCACGCTTCCTTTTCATTCTTCTGCATCTTAATGCTTTAGAAAGAAATACGGCATATCTGCAATGGGAGAAACGTGGTGTACAAATCATAGCCTGCTGCAGAAAGTGTATTTCACAAAGACTTTCCACGGTACAGGGACAAGGACCACTTGTTGATAAATTACTTTCACTTGGAGAGTGGAAAGACATATTTGTATGCACTGTGAGTGGTGCTATTGTTGAGCAATCTGATGGAAGTCCAGTCAAATGCATTGTGCAGGCTTTATTTAACCTCATTAAAATCAAATTAATGGGTAGGGATGGTGTCTGGGGACAAGGTGGAGTTCTATGCATACATGCACCAAAGCGTATATTCTGGCTTAAGGAGCATCCAGACCAAATCACTCACTTAGCCTGCCCTTATCCCTTTAGGACTCACCTAATTTTAATAAGCTCCGTGGTGCAGCTTCAATTCTAAACACACTTTTATGTCACAGGAGGAACGGGCAGCAAGGGACATGGCTCCATGATGCCAAGGTCTTATGCAATGCCAGAAACCCTCAATGACAGCAGACTCTGCTCGATGCTCACACATTTGAAGGTGGGAAAAGGTTTGCTACCACTGCAGAAGCTGCAGGAAGACACATGTGTGTAAAAAAGAAAGAAATATAAGCTGAATCCCCACTACTGTAAAGCTGCGGGAGCAGGAGCTGGTGGGAATGGAGGCTGCAAGGAATGCAGAGGGTGGGCTGAGACTCTGCCAGGGGTGGGATGGGAAAGAACTGAAAACCTTTGCCATGACTCAGGACCTGTGGTGAACTCGACCTGTGCCAGTGCCTACAGCTCCAAAGTGGGAACTGATGACATCTCCTCTTCGCTGGACAAAAATGCACTTGCAAGGTGGGAGCTTGGTGAACCCCCAGCACCACGGAACACTGCGGCAGGGACAAAGGTGCTGGGCGCTCGGTCTCATGCTGCCACAGCACCAGGTCAAATGTACAAGTTGCTGTGGCTGCAGGCTTTCTGCTGATGAAATGGGGATGTTTTTCTGGTTGAAGAACAGGAGAGGATCTCCCTCATGGTCTGGCAGACATTGACATAAGCCAGCACCATGAAAAAGAAAGATGAGAGCAACAACCCACTGAAGGAACTTAAGAGTGGTGCATAAATTAAGTCTTAAACTAGTCCTCTAGCCATGTCCATGGCTCTTGTTTAAGGAAAAGGCATTAGCACAACACCTTAAAGTCACTTAGAGGAACCCTGTCCATTACCACAGAGAGGTGATGCTGTGAAGGATGCAGCAGACAGAGACTGGTTTTTCAGGTTGGATCTTAAAAATGGGGCTTGGCATGTCGAAGTATATCTAAAGCACAGGGGACAGGCTGCTTTCACAGCAGGACAAGGCCTGCAGCAATTTAAAGCGATGGCTTTTGGCTTGCCATGCTGGAGAGGTTAATGGAGAAGGTATTGGACAGCGTGTCTCTCAGCCTGTTTGTTAAGCCGACATGATGTCCCAGTGCATGCTAAAAATCTCTGAGCAGGAACTGATAAATGGGCTGCGGTAAGCTTGGGGCTGCAAAGCTGAGAGCAGACCCAAAGAAATGTGAGTTGTTTCAAAAAGAGCCAATTTACCTTGGGCACGGTGAGGTGGAAGCTGTCACCGCATAGATGAGAAGAGAAGCTGTCAAGACCGGCTGGCCCCTCATGCGCTCCTGGGTGCAGAGTTACAAAGGGCTTGAGGTTGCGTTAGAAAAGGTTTCGTCACGAGTTTGTGGCTATTTCAAAGCGCTGTGTGGGAAAAGAAAACTTTCAGCGCCGAGCAGAGTGGAACGCAGGGCCCTGAAGGTGGGCTCACCCCCGTTTAAAACACTTTTACAGGGTGGGTGAGAGCTTTAGGGGTATTTTTGGATGCACTCCCACCCAAGAAGCACAAAGGTCTGGACAGAAGTGGCTTAACACAGCAAAAACTGAGCGCCATAGGAAAGAAGCAATTAAACCATTCAGAGTGATTAAGTCCATAAAACATTTTTGCTGCTATTTGTCTGGGAATAACCTGCTAGAAATGACAGACCCCACTTACGTGTAATAGGTTTAGGAAGCTGCAGAACTCCCGTGGGACAAGACACCAGGCGTCCAGGCATCCTGTGGTGCTGCGATTTTGCTATCAAATGTAGCCCAGGGTGCAGCAAAGGTCGCTACATCTCTACATAGAGGGCTGGGAGAAACCCGGATTTCTTCAGCATCCCCTTTGACAAAATAGGTTCACAGCCCCGATTTCGGGAATCCGCTCCACCTTTCACCTGGGCGCTGATGCTCCGGCTCAGGACACTTTAGCACAGGAACTTGGTTTAGCACAGGAACCTGGTTTAGCATAGGAACCCCATTTAACACAGGAACCCCATTTAGAACAGGAACCCCATTTAGCAGAGGAATGTGCCCTGCTCCGTTAAGCCCAGGGACAAGCAAGAAATTTCCATGCACAAATCCAAGCCCCGGGAAGATTAATTTCTGTGGGGGTGAGTAGTCCGGTTACATGTCTCAGTCTGCCAGGTGACAAATGCCCTCAGCTCCCATTTACTTCAAGATGTGCCGAGAGCCTTTCAGAAATTAAACCTCTTTATTCCAAGGTAAATGACGCATGTTTTGCTGTACAATCTCTTTGCCTATTATCCACTGTGCCCATTACTGAATGCAGGTGTCACAGATGGTGTAACTCCATCGTACTGAAGGGCTTTCGTCCTCCTTTCTCTGAGCGAGTAATATTTTCTCTCAATAGCAACCAGATCTCTGGGTTGAATTGGCTCAGTCGTGTCAGGTCACTGCTGTTAACTCCCCTGCCTACCAGCACAGATTTCTCTCCTAGCTTTCTGTTGGCTTTTCCTGGCATTGATTTGCTAATATTTCATTAATATATCCCTGATATGCGTTCTTTGTACAGCTCAGAGAAAAAAAAAATGACATCGTTACTCTGGCTCTTTAGATCCGATTGTGGGAGGGAGGTGAAGTGCCACTGAATTTATGCTAAGATTTAAAAGGATGCTATCAATTTGAAACTCACAAAAGTACTTCAATTTTTTTTCACCTCCGTTAACAATCTAGCAGCACTGTAGAAGAGAAGGATTTTTAAATGATCTAAATTTAGTGCTTCCAGCTCACCCGATGGGATCGGCTCTGACTGTTTGGTGTTTTTCCAAATGCGTGAGCTTCTGGAGTCAAGCGGTGACATGCCAGTCCCACCTGAAAAGCAAGTATTGACCTAGAGGCTCAAAACCCCAAAGAAATAATTATGATTTTTTAAAATATTAAACATTTAAGCCACTCTTGTGTTACGATTTTGGAGTGTGGAAGGCTGAGCCACGGTCCATACCTTCCACCATTCAGCCACTCCGTCCCTACTCCACTCCTTCCACTCCTGTTCCGGTATCCCTACATGACGTGACCACTGCACCACCTGACATTGATTTGCCTGGAAATGCAGAACTACCACACACCATGTCATCCCCCCCTTCTTTACAGAGCTTCCAACTGAACACAAAAGGGGGTTGGATGGCAAATGAAACTGGAGTTTAAACAGCAGGCAAGTAACAGCCGTGTTTGGTACCAGCTGACCAGGCAAAGCCCCTTTTAGGCACATGGGCATTTTGTCACGCCACAAGCTGAAGAGAAACCGAAGAAGTACAGGAGGTCTCTCTGGAAGTCACATCCTCTCCAAAATCCTTACAACGTGTAGTTGCGTAGCATCATCATCAAAACAGAGCACAGCAAGTTTAAATCCACCCTTTAAAAACACAGCACTAAAACAGCTCAATGGCTGAGTGCCATTTTTGGGTTTCAAGTTTTTTATGGTTTGGGGGGTTTGGTTTTTTGGTTGGTTGGTTTTTTTTTAAATTGCATCTGGGCTGACAGCTTGAACACTGAGTTGCAGCCCATGAGACAGAAATACCAACTCCATCTTAATGGTAGTGCTGCTACCAGTTGCTATAATGATCTTAATCAAAGGGTATTGTGATAAAAAAGGACTCTGGTTTGCCTGCTTTTGGCATACCCAGATACCAGTGTCCAGATTTCACAGGATGCAGTTGGAGAAGCGAACTTCCCTCTATGGTGAATCACTCCCTAATCCCTCCTCTAAGCAAAAGGGTACGTCTGTGGCAACCTCAGTATTTCCCAACTGCAGATGATCTCTCTAACAGCCCAAAGACACAGGGAGCCAAGGGGAGAAACTCCGCTTCTTGCGCCTCTGGCTCCTCCTGCCCTGGCAGCCCACTGCCAGGAGACACCGCACTGTGCCAAGCAAGATGTTAAATGTCCATCAACACGCACTGACCTCGTGTTTTTCAAAACCAGAGTGCTGCTGCTGGGTGACGGTGGGATTTCCACGTGTGTTTGGAGGTGGATGCATGCACGCAGCCAAGCGCCAGCAGTTTTGCTGTCACTGCAGGCAAGAGCATCCACGGAAAAAGCCAGCGCCAAGTCTAAAGCTGGGGAACTTGGCTAAAAGGGCTTTGAGGAACCAAAGCAACAACTTCTTGAAGTCGCTGATGGTACTTCACCATTTCGCCTACGGTTAAAAGAGCAGCCGCTTGTGACCATCACCCCTCCCCAGATGCCTGCCATCACCCTCCCCACGTGGTACGCACGGGCCCTGGGCAGGATCCAGCCTCGCGATGCTCAGAGCCACACAGACACACAAATCATCCTCACTGTGAAGATTTTACCGTGTCACTTGCAGCAAAATGCAACAGGTGCCACAACACAGGCGGGGGAATGTGAGGAGGAGGAGAGTAACACCAACGGGAACAAGCGCCTAGATAGACAAGGCACACATGGGGAGATGCTCTATTTAAATACTATGCCAGTTAAAAGTTAAGCGAAGAAGTTGCTGAAACAAACAATGCACTCCTACCTCCTGCCATCCGAGAGCTGCCACGGCACAAACGGGTGACCTGAGCTCAGGTAATGCAAGCGCGTCATGAAATACGATTTACACCGCACACCACCCCACGTGGCTGGGGGTCTGGCTGGGTGTCTGCCAGATGCAGGCAGCGGTCGCAGGCAGGCTGTGTCTGTGGGCTCTTCCTCTGTCAGGCAGGCTGCAGAGGAAGAGATCTGCCCACAACGAAAAGCAGTGTCTCATGCGGGTCACCCATGTGCCAGCGCTGCAACGCAAGATGTCTGAGAAGTGCCATGTGCTTGGGACACCTCTGCCTGCATAAGCCCTTACAGCGTCCTGGGAAGCTGGGCCACAGGGCAAGGGAGGAGGAGAAGGGTTTGGAAGGCAGCAAGGAAGCTGGCAGCACTGTACCCTGGGTCGAGCCAAGCAAGGAGCCGGGGAGAAGAAGCCACAGTCCACACTCCCTCCTGGGCAGGGGGCCCTTTGTCCTGAAAAGACTTGAACGATGATGCTAATAATAACAACCTCCAAAAGCACGAACATATTTATACCGGGGAAAACTGAAAAACAAAGAGTTAGCATCTGTCACCAGCCCTCACTTGCCAAGATACAGCATCCAAAGTACTACTTCGAGTCCAGATTGGCAATTCTGGACAAGCCTGGACAGAGCGGCACGAGTACGTGATCCGCACGGGTACGTGATCCGCACAGGTACGTGATCCACACAGATATGTGATCCACATGGGTATGCAAACCACACACGTGTGTCACCAGCTTGCACATGGTGCCCGGGTGCCAAACACACCAGCAGCTCCTTTGCCAAAGGGCAGCCTGCAGCTTCCCCTCAGGGTAGGTGAAGGTGTTTCAGCTCTGCGAGGGCATTTCTGGTGTCCTGCTGGAAAACCCACCAGAAAAAGCAGAAGACATTAGAGAAACTCAGGTCCCTTTGTTGGCATCTCTAAGCCACAGATTAATTACTGTGCTTTGGATCTTGACAACAGTTCTATGGCTCCTGCACAGAGGGGCAGAGAGGTATTTCACGGGTAGCCAACAGAGACAGCTGAGAGACCCCAGTTATGCCTGGAAGTCCACGGTAAGTTCCCTCCCTAATGTTATCAAGGCCCAAGCTCTTGGTCACTTTCTAATTCGCAAACCAGGTCTACCACCCCCTTTAGAGCTGACACTTATTTCACTGTATTTCCCACGGCTGCCAATAGACTTTCCTTCTGTGTGCTATTACTGGAGTAAGTAAAGCTCACTGGCTGCAACATTACTGGAAGGAAACCAGTAACATTTCCATTTAAATCCATAAAGGGCCTTTGCTAGACAGAAACATCCTCACCCTTACACCACAACCAGTTACTGGGGACGCAAAACACAAGTAGAAACATGAATAAATGTTCCTGGGGAAAGACGAGTAGGTTTAGGTGCAACTTCAGGCTTAAGAAAAGCATTGATTTACGTAGCTACAGTCAAAATAAGTGTTCCCTCTTTGTTACTTTCCATTAAAGTACCTTTTTTGTTTGAACTTCCCTCCTCTGCATTTCGGTTGCACCAAACCCACAGTATAGTATGAAGTTACATGAGTGGGAAAGACATCACTGGGAAAGTAATGGAACTTGGAAGTGGAACTGGTGGGTGGATATTCATTGTCCACGTCCGGCAAAGTGCTGGCAGGAGTAAATTCCCATCAGCAGTGAAAAGAGAATTGTAGTTTAAAATTTCTTTCATTAAAATTACATGATGCCACCACAGCATTGATGGGAAGAGCTGACAAAATCCCCTCTTTCCCCATTTTTTCCCTCCCAGTGCCGTGTGTTCGTCAGAGGACAAGGTTTGCTGATGCCTGATGCAGGTGAAAGCCCATTGCCAAACAACTGTCACCTGCCAAACCATGTGGCACCAACACAGCTGGAGGAGGTTCTGCCAACAAGGAAAAGAACAGAAATAATAATGATGATGACGATGATAATGATGCCTCAAAGCCTTTTTGACCAGGAAGGGACAAATGAATGCAGGAACAAGGTGATGCAGATGGGTGCAGCAGCAGTGGGTGCAGTTGTAATGGGTGCAGCAGTCATGGGTGCAGCACACCCAGGGCCTGTCCCTGCAGCAGAGATGCAGGCAGGATCCCAACCCATCGCTTCTCGTACCAATACCAGCCTCCAGGAATAGGGCTGCCGGCGGAGCAGCTGAGCTCTGGCTGCTGAACAAGCCCCTCTGACAGTATCTCAGCATCTTCTGTAGGATCGCTACAAACCAGTACTGAAAAAGCAAGCAAGTAATTACGCTACTGCCTCAAGAGCTTTGATTCTGTGCCGATTTGGAACAATCTTAGGGGTTTTTTGTGCGGTTTGTGAGGGGAATGCAACAAACAGCAAAGGTTTGGAGGTGGGGTGGTCGAGCTTTCAAGCTCCCTTGCAAAAAGCAGGTTTCCTCAGAATTTCACAGCCTTGCACGCACAACTAGAGAGGAGCAGGAGATATTTCTGCCCTTTCCTAGAAGCTTATGTATTATTCCTTAAAAATAAAAAGAGGAAAAAGAGAAGAAAAACTTTCAGAGAAACGCGGTGCCTTTATTCCCTCACGTTGTTTAAACCTCTTTTCATGGCACCACACAATGAGCTTTCCTCAGGAAGTACAACAGTGGCTTTCCCTTAGACCACAGTGAAGCGGCTACGGCTTCGGTGCCTTGCATAGGGGCGGATGAAACAAATAAGAGGGAGAAGAAGAAACCGAAAGAGAGAGAAAGAAGGAATGAGGGTACAGTGGAGAGCTTGAATCATTTAGAGAAAGGATTAAAAAAAAAAAGAAGAAATAAAAAGGCACCAAGTGTCAGTATAACTGCAAAGCACCAGCACACCTCCGGCACCGGGGAGAGAAATGAATGGTAGATGATTCAGGAGTATGACAAAGAATCCCTTCAACAAGTTGTCTTTTATCACAACTTTGCTGCTGTGCATCTGCACGGGAACGGGGAGAAATCGCATCATGTCAACAGCAAGTTTATAAAGATAAACGGACTCTGAAGGCAGTGGGAATATGCCGGCAGTTACTCTGCACTTGGTTTATCATGCTGCAATGAATTCACCCAGAACGGCGCGAATGGGGTGTTAGAAACCAAACAGGCCTGAGCCTGAAGGGCCAGCTCTGTGGCGCTTCGAGGCGCAGCCCTGCACGCGTCCCTGCGTGGGGAGAAGGCCCAGCCCAGCAGGGCAGTGGGGAGGGCATGCGCTGTGTTGCCCCAGGATCCCCCAAACTGCAACACCCAGCCAGCAAGGCTGAGGGGACAGTTGTGCAGTGAGCAGCTCCTCATGCCAGCTGTTAAAGTGCAAAGGCATCTTTGCAGCAAAGGCCAAGTCTCCCAGCAGAAGGTGCAGTAATGCCACCAGCTTACGGGTGAAATACTGGCAGTGCAGGTGTGACCAAGTGCCACGCTGTGTTTTTTGGCCCAAGGACAGCAGCAGGACACCAAGAACTGCTGATAGCTAAAGGGACCTTTCCCCTCCCTGCATGGGAGCTCAAAGTGTTGCAGACTTCATCCGCCAGGACCAGGGGAACCCTCGCAAAGCACCCACCCCGGCGCACAGTGGCTCTGCCCTAGCGAAGCCTACGCGACCCACGCGTTTGGAGCTCGGGAACGGAATACTCTCCAATCGCTCGGCCAGGGCGGTCGTGCTGTTGCATGGAAGGGCTTCTCCCTTCTCCCGTGTCCCTTCGTGGGCTCCTTTGCCCTCCTCCCTGGCCTTGCCACTCTCCCTCTCTGCTCCATCCCAGAAACTGGCTGCTGGTTTAAATGCAAATAGTGCACATGCGGCACGGGATCTTTTTTTAAATTCTGAAAGCTTGAGACTTCTAAGTTTATCTCAGAAGGACACTGGAAAGATGAATAGGGAGAAATTATGCAGAGAAAGAGAAAATATTCAAAGAGTAGAATTATGTATGCATAATTGCCTGGCTCCCCGGGGTGCATGGGCGAGTACACCAAGTCACTTTGTGAAATCATTCCCCACAACTCCTGTAGCCTAATTATAGTACTGTAAGTGGGGAGAAGCTAATTTTTAAACAGTCCTGATGGGGTAAACTGGAAGATACATGAAGATGCTGTTAACCCCTTGCCTACTGAGGGTCTTTGAGCAAGGAGGAAAGACAGAAGTAATAGCTCGTTGTCCTCTGGTTGACAACTTAAAGGACACCAGTACGAGAACCAAGCAAGCACAAACGTTGGGGCCAGAGTAGAATAAGGGCAGACCTGAAGAAACAGGCCAGATCGTAGACATTGGTGCAACACTGAGCAAGACAGGTCAAAGCTACGTATTTTTGATCCACTATCTACACGATGCTCCAACCGTACTTCTTTTACAGGAGAAATAAGAGGCATGAGCCTCAACCCATGCACTCATGCTATCCTGCAATCTCAGCAAGTTTGAGCTAACTAAAACCACTCCTGAAAGTCCCCAAAATTCAGACATTTTGACTAAGAAACTGTCACTAGCATTTAGACCAAATTCCCTTTAGATGTCTCAGCCTGGTAATGTCTGTTGTCATTCACTACAATGCCCTTAAAACATTCTAATTAGCATTCGTTTTCATTATCCGAATAGATGCAGACACATGATGTTCAAAAGGGGAAAAAGAGAAAATACTCCATTCACCCATCGCAAGCAGGCAAAGAAATGGGTTTTCTCTCCAGCACACCTTGGACAATACTGCTCCAAGCATGGGAACACCACTTAGGGCCTCCTTGCCAAGGCTGGCAGGGATGCAGTGCACGTGCAGGGCTGCAGCCCACTCCACGCGATACCTGGACTCCAACATCAGTCACCGAGAGAGAGGAAGAAGAGCAAAGCCTTTTTATTTTGCATCCCCTGGGTATTCAGGTCTTTGTATTTCTACCGTGCTCGCTTGGGGATGGCTTCCCATGGCCTTTCCACCCCCTCCAGAGCAAAAGCCACCCATGGAGATGGGTTTCCCTCAGCAAAGGGATCAGCGTCGGCAATGTGAGGCCAACATGTGCGGTTCCCCTCTCTGAGAAAAGCCACCTCCAAAAATTTTACAGATATCCATGGGATTTAAGACCAGAAGACCATTTAAGAGGACCTCCTACAATAACAAGCAATTAAATCTTACCCAGTCACCTCTTCGGTAAGGCCAATTATTTGTCCAGAGGAGAACTTCCAGGAAGACGTGCCTGACTTCAAGCATTGATCTCAGCCTGTGAAGAACTCTCAGCACAGTCTTACAAGTGATGAACTCTCCGCCAAGCCCACATTAATATCTAACCCTTACAGTCTAAAAATTAAATATTCAAGTCAAATTGAATAGTTATTTTTTGGCCAAAGTAATAGACATAATTTTACTACTTAATCCTCTCACATTGTCTCAAGCTCACTCAAATTACAGCCATTTGAACTGTGATCCAAGCTTCCCTGTGCTTAATGAACTAATTAGACCAAGGACAGCTGAACTTCCCAACTTCCTGAATACTAAAATCTTTGCTTGGCCAAGAGCTGCAGGACGAGTACCACACAGCATGAGAGAGGCAAAGAGCAGAAGCTGGTCCTGGGTGGACAACTTGGCCCCAGGGGCATCCTCATTGCTCCCCGCCCCAGCGGCTCTAAGGCAGGAGAAGCAACGATGATGAGTTGAAATGAAGAACATCAGTACAGACTGGAAGAGAGAGCTCCTCTCCTACGCGTTTTCTGTACTTCTTTGCAAAGCAATGTCCTGTCCACTTGAAGAAAACACACCATTTACAGACCCCATGCGAAGGACCAGGCCTGCAGTGCCACTCTTGGGGGAGTAAGAGATGATACCAGAGGTCAGGGACTGCTTTAAGTGAACTGAGGGACCTGGCCACACCTGCCACTCTTTCAGAAGAGGGCCACAAGCACAAAGATACCCTGCACAAGGGCATTTCATTCCTAAATTTTTGCACTTGGCAAAAACAAACAGACTGTAATATCTCTTCTCTCTGGACCAAAGTTCATTTCAGCTTTCAGAGGAGAATGAGTACAGCCTAAAGGAAAACCTGACTGAAAGCTTTCAACACTTGTTCTTTAGGGCACTTCCCCCAAAAGAGGGGATTCTGGTTTACGATCTTATTTTGCGGGGTGGTGGGATTCCAGCTCTCTCCTGTCGATGCTGCCTTTGAAAGCATCAACAAGGAGTGCTCAATTTGCCCAAGTTGGAACGGCCCCTCCAGTGAGCAGGTTTAAGGGTAAGTTTTCCCCAACAAAGGGACGATGACACAAGCCCGTAAACCTCAGTAGATTTGGGGTGGCATCCAGCTGTGGCACACAAGGTCAGCACTGCAACATACAGATACACAATGCTGTCCCTGCAGATTTACTTCTGGGAGAAGAGAGGAAATAAAACTCACAGGATAGTAACATTTAAAGACAGATGCAAAGAAAGAGTTTGAGGATGAGAAATAGGGCCGGGACCACAACACGATGCCAGGAGCACCTCACATCTAGCTCAGATCTGGACCAAGATCAGCAGTGAACCAAGAGCTTCCTGACAGATGGTTTATTGCCGAGCCCATTTTGGAGACATGAGTGGCATGATGGCCTCCTGCTTGACAGTACAACAGAAATGACAGCCCCTACGCAGAGACTGAAACTGCTGTCTGCTCACAAAGGTGGTCCTGTTGGGACAAAAATTTGTAAATAAATTTACATCACCCAGGTTACTTTCTCTGGGTAAGCCTCAGGGTTGTCCTCAGAAGACCCATCATTCTTATCATTGTTATTATATGTCAAACACCCAAAGGTATTCCCAAAGAAGAAACACGTAGAGACTTCATGATGATGTAATCCTAAATTCAGCCTGATGCAGAATCATTGTGTTTGCCATCAGCAGACAATGGGGACGGAGGTCAGAGCAGGTCACCCTTGTTGGGTTACAAGGGCGAGGTCACAGGCCTACTCAACAAGACTTCGTAATGCCAGGTTAAGTCCATCGTCCAGTGTCCTTTCGTATCGTTACTCCTTGCAATCAAGATGTCGGAGTAGAGTGTATGGAGGATCCATAGGCATGGCAGATATTCCCGCAGCAGCCTGTTAAAACCTCTTTCAGTGTAACACAAGAGCAGGCTTGCAAGTGTCAGAAAGACACAACCTGGATATTCCCCAGGAGGTGCAGGGGTGGTAGAGAGGCAGAGACTGCGGGACCGAGGACTACTGGGCACAGGCATGAAGGAGGAACCCTAGAAGACTGAATTCAGGCAGATTTCTATAACCGGCTCAGAGTGTGTCAGAGGCCTGATGACAAACCTGCTCTAGTTGCTTAGCTGGGTCCTTGGCATCTCCTGGAGACAGATCAACATGCTGAACAGGGACGCTCCGAGGCAGGGAGGTTCTGGGACGGGTGACAGAGTTTCTGGAGCAGGTCATCTTGCAAAGTAAGATCCAACCAAGTCCTACCCCTGAGTAAGCCTCTCAGCAGCAATGAAACACAGGTCCGGAGGAAGAGAGTGCACGTGTAACTCTTCCATCCTTCGAGCTTCAATTTGGTGTGGATGATCTTATGACAAGATTGATGAGTCCTGATATAGCAGCACTTGAGATAAATGTTGCTTCAGAAGGGCTCTTGTGTATTTGGAGGAAAGAGGAGTTTGGGAGGGATGGAGGAGGAACGAGAAACAAAGGAACATCACCAGCAGTTGGAAGCACTGTACCACCTTTTGTACAAACACACCTTCCTTGGGGTGATGCTTAGAAGTACCTGCAAAATTAGCTCTGATTTCCAAGCCTTCTCCCCATGCACTTGCAAAAGCTTTCTTGCATTTGCACAGAGAATGGCTACTGAAACAAAGTCCCTGAAACAAAGAGAGTCCCTACGACATTTGCTCAACCCTGGGGAAGAGGCATCCACAGCAGATTTCACACCCACCCCATCTCCCTTAGCTCTGTGTAGGTGAGTGCTGCGCTCACTCCTTCCTGCGAGCCCCGGGTTCTTCGGAGAGATGCACCCCGAGACCCTGGGCATCACATGCAGTCCTGCCCATGTGCCAGGGTATTGCAAAGGTTAAACACCTCCATGAAGACCACAATGGGCTACATCTCCAAAACGCTTCTAGTTAGACCCCAACCATGTCAAGAGCAAAACAATCATCCTGATGCCTCTTGAGACAAAGCTGCCAGCGAGCGCTGCACAGTGTGTCGGCACCAGTGCTGCAGGCTTACATCAGTGGAGGGCTGGCAGCGAGCGCCCAGCGGCACACGGCATGGAGCAAACCCAATCCCCCCCTACCCAGAGCCAAGAGCTAGCTAGGAGCTGAGGCACACCAGCGCACCACTTGAGCGGGATGCACAATCTAGGACACAGATCCATAGGCAAGAGTCTCCTCAGGGACTCAATTCCCAAAATCCTGGAGTTCTTCATTTCTGCAGCAACTCTTAACTAAAACCAAAACCAAATCTGTTAAAAAAATTAAGAACCTTCCCCCACCCTTCAGCCAGGTTAAAAAAACCATCACGTCCAAGTTCCCAGCTCCGGTTGGTGGAAGGGGCAGCCTCAGGAAGGGGAGGGAATGTTTGGAAACCGTTTTTAAACAATTCAATTTTAAAGCAATCTATGCGCAGCGGCAGTAGGCAGCCTTGACTGCAGCAAAGAGACAGAAGGCTGGATCAATCGTGGGGCGGAGGTGGGTGCAGGGAAGCAGGAGCAGCAGACTGTGGCATGGAGGCTAATAGCTTTGTAGCAATTTATTCAGTGAGAAATGCTGCACAGAGAGAGACGGGGGTCTGCGCAGAAAGTAGGCAGAGAGTATGGCAATGCATGGGAGGGGGACGGTCCCCAACTCCAGAGCAGTGGAGAGCAGAGAGGATCAATACCAAACACTCCAGGAAAAGCAGGAAACTCTTCTTCCCTTACGAAAAATAAATGAATGACAATTAATGGATCCAACCAGGCCATCTGCAAAGAAAAAAAAAGTGGTGAAGAAATGTCACAAAGAGAGAGGAGAAAAGCTTCAGCGCTGCCACGTTCGCCCCTGGTACTGTCCTTCCTGGTCCGTCCTGGTACCAGTCGGCACCCTTAGGGGTTGATAGCCCTGCCACCTCAGCCTGAAATCAAGTCCTGCTGCCAGCGATGGGGACAGGCTCTCCATTTTCGGGACGAATGACAAGGGAAAGCTCATGGAATAATTTCCAATCTTTTCCCCACCTTGGTCCCACTTCAGCAGCAAAGCTTTAACCGGAGACACGCCACAACGGCACCCCCTCCCTGGTGCCCTTCATCCATGCTTCGGATGAATATTTCAGGAGTGGCCAGGGACAGCTGATTTTGGGATGGAACAAAGGGAAATAGCTTTCTGGAACTGGTTTTGACAAACAAGCTGAAATAAATCACATTTGATCGCTCTGCATGTCCTGTGATGCCAGTTCAGGAGCTCTGGGTCTCCATGCAGACAGAATTTGCAGTGAATTGCTCGTGCTGGTGTTTGCAGCCCAAGGATAATGCGATGCTCTTTCCACATCACGCTATCTCCATGGCCAAGCACATATGGTCTGGCTAAATAAGAAGCCTTGGAAAGGCTGTCAACAAGACTAGAGGAAGGTGTGCATCTCTGCAGAAACATATGCAAGCCCCAGCACTGCACAGCAAGCCATGAAAAAGGGTGTTCATGCCCAGAAACCCCCTAAAACCTGCCCAGGTCCAGCGGAACTGCAGTGCAGGAGCAGCGACACTGCTGCCACTGCTTCCAGAAACCAGTGCCCTCGGTCCTTTTGTGCTGCATGACCCATCGGTCTGCTTCTGAGGACTCTTTCAATGGAGTTGCCTAAAGAGGATGCTCGCTCTAAATGCTACCAGCACAAGTTTCTGCAGCATTGCCACCACCCCGATCTGTGTACCCACTTACGTGTTTGCTTGGAAGTATGTGCTTTATGCTCATCTACAAAAATCTCCCCCATGGTACTAAAAGCAATGGAATAATCTACTACTCCAACTCGAAACCCTTAGAGAATTCTACAATTAAAAAAAAAAAAAAAAGGCAAAAGAAAAAAGAAAAAAAAACCTGGTTGAATTTGATTAAACCTTTGGAATCTCTCCAATATTTCCAGTTATTCCATCTGTAGAAACACTCTACTGGCACTTGGCACATTTATAGCATTAACTGCCTTCTAAATCAGCAGCAGCTCTGCCTAACAATTTGGCATTTGCACACTGCTTTGTAAATTACCCACCTTACATCTCTGGGTACCAGGACCAGCCCCTCCAAAAAGCCTATTGCTGCCTCCAAGAAATTCTTCAGGAAGAAAATATCTTCTTATGGGCTTGTCTCTTGACAAAAAGAGCCGGGGCGGGGGGGGATGGCATTCAGCGGGCATGGTATTAACAGTGTGGCTCATGGTGTTACTATGGCAGTAAAACGCAACCCAATGCAACCAGCTGGTTGCTACACTGCCATCAGAGCCTCTTTTCTGTCCGTGACCTTTCTAGAACTCTCCAAAAGGCATTAATCTATTCAAAAATCCATCCAGGATCTAAAGCGCGATGCGAGGTGAAGGTGTTGGCGACGCGGTCCTCCCGGCGGGCATCGCGCAGGGAACAATTACAGTTCCGCCGGCGAGGATTTGCTTGCTTTATTGTGTGTGTGTGTGTGTGTGTGCTCTGGCACGGCGAAGTCAGGAACCAGGCTAGGAACGGCTGCAGCTCCAAATCAAGCCACAGAGCAGCAGGAAACCACTCAGCAATATCAGCAGCGATTTGTGCATTTCTTGGTTGAAAACAAAGAGCGGAGAAGGTCGGTGTTATTACCTCCCTGCTTCCAAGTCGCCTCTCTTCTTTTGTCTACCCAAATGGTTGGAGGTAAAAACCCTCCCCTTCCCCAAACAGCTCCCAGCAATTTTGAAAACCCTTTCTCCTTATCTTTACCCACACCTGACCCATTCTTCTTATGCCTCCCCATCGGCAAAGGGTAGGAAAATCACCAACTTGAGCACCCAGCATGTGCCCTCCAGAGGACCAGACTCCTCCCTTGCCAGCACCTCAGCCCTTGTTTCCTTGCTCATAAGCTGGGCTCTGGTGAGCTGGGTTCTACCCAGCACTGCTGTGGTCTCCAGGCTTTGCATGGGGAAAAAGGTGGGGGCGGGGAGGAGGGTGGGTGGGAAGGGAAGAAAAGGGCAAGGCAAAAGAAGAAAAGCAACACACAGGGTTAACTCTCCTCCTGCCCCTCACTTCTAAAATACTCCTTATTGATTCTCGTACATATGATGACCCCGTGGCATTAGAAAATCCAGGGTCACCCGAGGACTTCGAGACAGTCACCGTGCCACACGTTACGACCACCTGGAGCCTGGCGATGAGGCAGAGCTCTGAGCACTGTGCTTAGAACAGGCTGGCCCCAGCTCCGAGGCTGAGAAGGGATTTCTTAAGTCTTGCTCCACAGGCAGGGATCCAACACGCAGAGCCAAACCGCTCCGATCCTGTCCCACAACGAGAAGCAGTGACTCAAGCTGCCTTACTCATTACCATTCTTTTGGAATTAGCAACTTAGTTAATGCCCCCCTTGTTAGCATTTCAAAAAATGGAATTTTTTTTCTGGTTTTTTGTACTCTCTACTCTTGCCTCACTCGCTGAGGTTCTTCCTTCAACTCCGAGGAGGAACGATTTCCCCTGGCTGCAGCTGACTGCAAAAAGCACCGGGCAGCAACAAGGACCCACAACCTCCTTCACCTGCTTTTACTCAGTGGAGTGGGGTGCCATCCTACATCATGGAGATCCCACGAAAGGCACCCACAGCTCCCTTGCGAAAGCTTAACCCACCCCTCTGTGAGGGGCCGTCGGGGATGCAGTGGCACAGGGACGCTGAAGCATGCTGTTGCCCCCAGTGCCAGCACGTCCCTTGTGCCTCCAGCCCCGGGGAAAGTGCAGGGGCTCTTGTACGGCCTGTGCTGTGCTCCGGCGCTGCGCTGGTAATGCCAGCGGTTGGGGGGGAGGGGGGTGGGAAACCTGCAGCAGAAATAAGGATGGTCACCCAGAGAAGGAGTGATCGGCCGAACACTCCCAACAACAGGGCTGTGAGAATGCAGCAGGCAGAGCGGAGACAACAGAGGAGTCTCAGCTCCACAGCACTTGATGAAAATGTCTGCTCCCTCACACACACACAAATTAAAAAATAAATAACTAAATACAGCTCTCCCCGCAGCCAGCGATGCATATGAGATGACTGCCTTCTCAACACAAGAGCAAAAGGGCAAATGAATCACATTACACTCCATGAATAAAAACAGAGTCTTAATGCAACAGCGACTTAATGATTTCGTTTGCGATGCATGAGGCAGTGTGGCCTCATTTGCAGAGGTGCTGAGCACCCCCGAGTCCCATCGCAAATAAGGGGGCCAGCAGGCACACTGCGCCCTGGGCCTCCCCGCAGACCTCCCCCTGAGCCCCGTACAGGCTGAGGACACTGTCCTACCTGGCAGGGGGCTTTCACCAAGCCCGGTGAACTTAGGAGCTGGCAGCAGGGATGAATCTGGGCCAAAGGCCTCATATCTTGACCTGCTTGAACCTAAATGTACCCCCTCCCACCCTGAGCTTTCTGGACTCCCTATGGCATTTATAACATCTCCTGTTCCCACTTCGCTCAGCAAACCTCGCTGGATTCTTTAACATTTTCCGGCACTGGTAGCATGTCTTCAAGCAAGGCCCGGTGTCCCCATCCCTGTCACGGCCATCAAGCCGGCTGTGCAGACAGTGCAGTGCGCTGCACCGGAGCCTTGGCAACATCCTTCTTGTGAGGAATGAGAAAAAAAAAAACCAACCACAAACCACCCAAAACAACCTTCCCTATTTCCCCCGTCTGTTTGGAAAATACATCCCAGGACAACCTCTCCAGAACAACATCAGTCCTCCGGCAAACAAAAAGAAGTCAAATGCAAACTAGTTATTGCCAAAAACTCTTCCTTCATTGTAAAGTACTGTTTAATTTTATCCCTTAGGCATCTATTATCTCATAGCCCATATTATTTTTTCAGCTATTACTGCTTAATTTTCTCCATCCAAAAAGTACGTACAGACACGAGCCAATTTCCGTCTTGGCATAATTGTTTATGAGAAACAAACAGCTGTTTCACTGGGGTCCTAACAAATAGATGGGGAATCGATGCTTCCCATCTCTTCATTAGCTTCCCACAAGAAACTGGCTGCCATCACGTGTCCTCTGCCACCCAGCATCGTCACCCTCCTGGCCGCAGCCGCTAACGAGCAGGAACCCTCACTCATTGGGGGGGAGGAGAAGCTGGAGGTGTGGGCATCTACCAGAGGCCCTTGCTGAGCATAAACATCTCTTCTTTTTTTTTTTCTTTATATAAAAGCTGCTGAGTTTAAATCAGAGCTTAAAATAAAAAGTAAAAGCCATGGTTAATGGAACGTGCTTATCAAAAGGCTTCTCTTGTAGGATCTGTTCCCTTTACTGTCTGCTGGTCTCATTGGGTTGGTTTGTACCAGCAGAGCTTCTGTGGGCCAGAAAAGGCACGGCACCTTCTCAAGGGACAAACTCCCTAACATTTAGACTAGATATTCAGACAATATTCTTCACTCTGAGGGTGGTGAGGCCCTGACACAGTGTGCCCAGGGAGACAGTGGCTGCCCCCTCCCCAGAAGTGTTCAAGGCCAGGTTGGATGGGGCCTTGAGCACCCCGGTTTGGCGAGAGGTGTCCCTGCCCATGGCAGGGCTGGGACTGGATGATCTTTGAGGTCCCTTCCAGCCCAAACCTGTCTGTGATTCCATAACCCTTGTCTTATGGAGTGTGTGACAATGTGACTGCCCACACAATAGTGTCAGCTGGTGTCGCACCTGGCAGAGGGAGCAGTTTGCACCATGGACCCCAGAAACACCCTCTGCTTCCCAGGTTATAGCAGGGAGCCGCAAAGAGTGACAGACGAGCTTCTAAAATCGGATGAAAAGAAACGAGTGAGTGAAGGAATATGCAAAATTGCAAAACCCCTTGTTAAGGCATACAAGAACGTAGGCAGTGCTCCTAGCAAAAGCTGCCACAAACAAGGTGCATCCATGAGTCCACAGGTGTGGGATGGACAGAAAGCCGGGTGCTGACTCTGGTCAGGGCTTTTCATGCACAAGTATCTAATTCAGCCTAATTCCAGCCTGGGTTTGACATTCCTCTAACCACTGCTACCATTCCTTTACCACAGGTAAAGGATCTGTACCAGGACGCATCTGGGACTCAGCCGACATTGGACACGGGGATGGCAAAAGCCCTTTAAGCCCAGCTCCTCACTCCTACCTACCGTGCATAGCGCAAGAGGCATTTCTTCTATTCCTCCTTCATGTTAGTACTTTATTCATGGTTCTGACAAAAGGCATCACTAACATTTTCCTTTCCTTCACCCACCCTGGCTTTAGATGCTCAATTAAAAAAAAAGGCTCCAAAAAGCCGTTGCGAGTGTCAGTGCCTTGCAACGCTCTCGTCTTGTCCAGGGGGTGTTAACCACAGCAAATAGAAATTGCAAGCAGAGGCTGAGTGGCAATGAGTCAGGAAGGCAGAAAAGCGTGAAAACAAAATGAATGGAAAGGCAATAAACCCGCAATATTTCACCATCGGTACTGAGTTCCTGGATAACCTCCATCTATCAGCATTATCAGCGCCTGGGAGCTCGCCGGAGCTGTACTTACAGTACATTAGTGACACTGGCAGAGAAGAGGCTGCAGCTGCGTGAGCACATCACCATGCCACTGGTCCAGGCCACCAATGAGCCACGGTGAGGGCAACAGCCATCCACCACCTCCAGCACCTCGGCATCCTCCTCCAGAACAAACCCTCAAGCTTTCACCAGCATCCCATGTGAAGCAGAGGAAGAAATGGTGGGGAAGTTCCCGGCAGCAAGATACCCCAGTGCAGGAAAGGGATTGAGGATGGATGGATGGATGGATGGATGGACGGATGGACAGACGGATGATGATGGACATGCTGACATGCTGTCCTGCTCCAGCACCCTGTCCATCACAGAGGAAAAAGGCTCAAGCCCCTTGGCTCAGGCCCCTCCAGCAGCACACCAGGTGCACTGCCTAAGGAACAGAGACCTCAGACGTGTTTTGAGAGGAAAGCAGTTCCCTGTAAAAAGCTGGAGTACAACTCAAAGAATCAAATTAGAAAAAGGAGGCCCTTCTTCAGTCACCCCTGAAAAACACCAGTCACCATTGTTCTCCATTTCTCATGACGCACAAGGCGCAGCAGCTCCTCTGCAGGGTACCGATGGACACCACTCCTTCCTCTGCACCATTAGGACACCGCTAGGAACCAGAGGACGGGTACTGCTCTGACCCATCATTTCCCAGAGCTCTGAGTACAAAACACACTGCTGGTATGTCCACGTTTAGAAAGAGCCACTTGTTTCTTACTCCTGCACAAAACGATGGAGACAGCTGCCTGCAGCTTCTGCCCACCGCTGCCCATCCCTCCCACCATCCCTGCCACGGCAGTGGGAGACCCAGCCGCACTTCCAGTGCGAAAAGCAACTGCGTACTGGCTTTGCCTGCAAGTCAGGCTCACAGCATTCCACAAAGAGGTGCCCCCCTCCCAAAAAACCCCCCAAGGGCTCTGCATTCCCCTCGATGAGCCCCTACTGCTTGGACACAGATTGAGACACCCTCCCAGCTCAGGCTGCGAATAAAAAACACCGCTCTCTCCCTCCCCAAAAAAGCTAATTTCCCATTAGTGTTGCAGCAAAGTCAGGCAGCCAGCAAGAAGCAAGCTTTTTAAAGAGATATAAAACTAGGATTTTTTTGTATTGAAACACATGCCACAGATGGTGTAGCAGACGAGGATTAATTCATGAATCATATTTCTTAAACGATACAATCTCTCTTTTCACTTCCATACTTTCCCTTTTTGACTCAGAAGCAGGGAGTTAAGATGCCCTTCCCAGATATGAATTTTGCATGAACAAACATCGCAGGGGGAGGAAAAAAAAAAAAAAAGAAAGAAAAAAAAAGCAGGAAGAAACCAGAAGCCCCAGATGTTTAAAGCTGAGCTCCCAAATGTAAGCGAATGCATATCCTGTCCATCTACGAAAAAACATGTGTGGAAATGCAATATATGTGGGCACAGATCTAGGACTAGGGTGGTAAAACGCATTCCCTAACATTTGGAGATTACTAATGCTTCAGCCAGGGTTCTGAATTTTGCAAAAGCTGATTTTCTATCTCCTCCTATCTTACTCACCACCCTCGCAGCACAAGAAAAGCCTTAAGGCAAACATTTCCATCGAGAGGCCCTCCTCATGCTGCTGTTCAGGTTCGTCCCTCCTCCAGCCCCCATCAATTTTCCTTCGGAAAACCCTGGTGCAGGCACTGCCAGGTTGCTCTCCAGGAAAATCTCGCGAAGCCCACAAAGCCAAAGGGATTGCGGAAAGCAACAGCAAGCCAAAACATCCTGCCCCACGCAAACAGATCAACCACCGTAGCTGAGTAATGGCTGAAGTTGGAAAAAAACGAAGGAAACCACAAGAGCTCTTGAACAGCACTGAGACACTGAGCCCCCCCAGCTCCTCCTCAACTGGAAAGCCCTTCCAGACCAGTGGAACCCAAGCCAAGCCCAGGACCACATGCCCATGGCAGAACCACTGCTTCCACCCAGGCATGAGTGCAGACCGGACCAGGGCAAGCTGAAAAACAGTACCCAGGTTCAAAAGCAGGCACTCCCCTCCCCTCTCCCCTTCTTTCGTCACCGAATTGGTACTTCATCGTTGCGTTCCGCTTTGCACGCGGAGCAGCCGTGCGTACGCGCTCCTTCACGCAGCCTTGCGCTTCCTCCAGCAGCTTTACACACACAGCTTCAAGTCAGAAGAAGAAAATTACTTACCCTTAAAATTATTTCAACCTTTCCCTGCTTTGTGTATGATGCTGCGGGCTTCTCTTTTGGTTACTATTTCCAGATTTGGTCTTTGGGTAGGTGAATGGAAGAGGAGAATGAAAGGAGTTGTATTTGATGACGATGGAGACTGTAAAATAAAGAGAAGCACTTTAGTGCGGAACAGTCCCCTCTATACGTATGCATCAGATTAAATTAAATTAGTGACACCTACATAAACGCTTCCAACTGTTTTTATGCACACACACAAATATCACAACTGTCAAGGAGAATGCAGCTGTCAGTGATACGGTGGGGGGTAAAGGGGGGGAAAGAGCAATTTCTAAAATGGAAGGGGAAAAAAGAAAATTCCATCTAGCATAAGAACCAGTATTGGAGGAGCAGCGAAAGGGTTTCTGCTGGTTTGCGTGCCATGGGGCAGCTGCCAAAACTGGGCTGCCTGAGACACTGGAATGGGCAGGGGCCACAGGGAGATGGCTCGAGCAGGGGACGGCACAGGAAGGAGCATGGGTAGCAAAACCGGAGCTACAAAAAA
This sequence comes from Zapornia atra, assembly GCA_013400835.1. Taxonomy (NCBI): domain Eukaryota; kingdom Metazoa; phylum Chordata; class Aves; order Gruiformes; family Rallidae; genus Zapornia; species Zapornia atra. Next base: position 66,425 of record VZTU01001605.1, read on the forward strand.
GGGGGTTGGACTCGATGACCTTTTGAGGTTCCCTCCAACCCCTAAAATTCTGTGGTTCTGTGAAAACCCGGCCAACACTTTGGCTTCCCAACGCGCTCCGCCAGTTCAGGTGGCTGGGAGAACGTGGGGGAAAGCAGAGAGTGTCAGGACACACAACTCCCCCAGCCTGTATCACCAAAAGTACCCCCAGCACAGGAAGGAATTAATAACATGGTCACCTTACCAGCACAAACCGCCCCCCGCCTCCCAACCCAGATTAATCTCCCACCATCTGCTTTAACAGCAGAATCTCTGCTGAGTGGTTTTCCCCCGCATACCCACGTAAACACACACCCCAACCGTTTGGCTTCCCGCAGTGGCAGGGTACGCAGCTGCTTGGGGACGGGCTCTGTGCCTTTGACAGGATGCCATGGTTGAATTCCTGCCATCCCATTTACTCCTGCACCTCTCCCCGCCCGCCGGCGCCGTGCCCTGCTCCCAGTTCCCCGCTCCCATCCAGACTCCTCAGCCTTGGGCTACCTACCCAAACAGCCGCCCTCTTAACGTGGCACCTTGAGATCCTTAAAATATAATTTTGTCATAAGGAATGGGGAAGAAAAGAGGAATTGACCTTCCCATCGCTATTTCTCTCACGACAACTCTCCCATCATCTGCGTGCAACTGGCATCTCTGGCACTGTGAGCCCCAGCCCAAACACCAGGAGCACCCCACCAATGTCCTCTCTCCCTCCCCGTGCTCACAAAATCCATTAGAAGATGCTGCTAGTGAGAAGAAAAACCGAACACGAGTCAAGGACTGTCCCTGTTTGGTTGGAAAAGCACAAAGGTCACGCCAAGGCACATCCAAAAACACCTGCCAACACTGAAGAGGTATAAACATCATGCCGAATGACGCTTCCTCACACCAGCTGGGTATTTCACGCGCGCCCAGTGGCCTCTGATAAAGCCAAGGTGCCTTAACAAAGGAAGGAAGCTTTTCATTGCTATTTAGCAGAACAGGGAAAGCAAAAGCACGAGAGAATAAAACTGCTCGAGACATCAAGGATGGAGGCAGAAACAAAAAGCTGGGTCTCCTCATAGAGCTCCTCCACTGCCAAACGCCCGGCGAGGCTGCCGTGCTTAAATAGAAATACTATTGTTAGCCGTAAGCAAGGCAGGCTCATTAGCATTTATTTTAGTGTTATAAAATATATTTTTAAATACTTGAAGAAATGATCTAGAGGAAGCGCTAAAGCTCGGAGCGGATTTTTCAATATGTCCCAGGTTTTCCAGAGATTTCAGAGCTCCTGGAAAGATGCAGACTGCCTCTGAGCCGCAGCTGGAGTGGGGCGGATACCCCCACCCAGCCCAGCAAAGCCTCACGTGCAAATTCCCTGCCCTCACTTCTCCTTCCAGCCTGTTCGCTAAGAGGTAAATCTAAAAATGCCAGGGATTTTAATTACTCATGGACAGCAGAAACCTGAAACTATCATTTCCCACATGTTTTTAATGCGTGTGGGTGTTTATATGTGAATAACACTTGGAAACAGAGGAGCCCGACGCCTGCGGAGACACCTTCTCGCGGAGCGCACCAGCAGAAAACCCTGCCAGCACACACAGCTGCTGCTGGGACAACTTTCACTGAGCCCAAGGAATGGGCCAGACTGCCCCTCATCCCAAAAGCTAATGGAAACACCTCGTTTGCCATTCTCTGTTAAGTTTAATGCTGCAGAGCAAGCGTTTGGCTGGGGAAAGGGAAGGCAACCTCTCCCCATCCCTAAGGGCTGGAGGCAGCTCTCGCCTGTCCTGGATGCTGCCAGGAAAGGGTCTGGGGGGGTTGCTCAAGGGGAACAGCAGCTGGCAGTGGGTTTGCTACAGGTACATCCAGAGAAAACCAATGCAGGAGGATGCTGAGCTATAGGGCCAGAAGGTAGACTCAGGACAGGACAGAAACCAGTGGTGCTCACTGACATACAGAGCACTATTTTTCCCAAACCCAAATGGATCACAAGTACAGCATATGCATTTTATCTTGTGTATGTGTCTTACAAGACAACTCCAGTTCTCCATTCCATCCTGAGTCCTCTCTGAGAAAATACAACTGCAGGAGGCAAGGAGGGAGAAGAAATAGCTCTCTCCTCTTTCACTATCAGAGAAGTTATCGCACAGTTAGTGTCTCACAGGTTCTCAATAACTTCAGAGCAGGGGAAAGGAAGAACCGAGACTGTTTCTGCCATCTCAGAGTGCACCCTGGCCTCAATTTGCCATTGGCACCTACCCCAGACCGACCCACCACGACGCCACTTCACCCCCAGGCATGGGCAGGCGGCTGCAGCATGTCATGACTGAGCTGGAGGAGCTGATGCTCTGATATTGAAGAGCCCTGTATCTTTTCCCCCAGCACGGAGACGGAGACAGAGGGACGTGCTCTGGAGCTGAGCCACGGTGGTCCCTGGCACTGTGCAGATGGCAGCGGTTTGGTTACCCGGTGCTAAGCACAATCTGCACAAGCTATGGCATACACCAAGTTCAAAGTCGAAATGAACATTTGTTCTACAACAAAACACATTGCAAATGATCCTTAACAAATTTTAACTGTTGGTACAGCCAGATAAGAGCGTGGTGGCATCTATCATACCCTGTTGTTACTGCAAGCTCTGTGCTGCGAAACGTGAGCGGCAACGCAGAGATATCTATATTCTGTATTTCGGTATAAATTATAGAGCAGCACAATAGACCTGAAGAGGCAGCTCTGCTCTTCCCTGCACCGCTTCCCTCACGGCCATACACCCGTTCAATTTCTTCCCATTCAGTTGCTTTATGGCGGTTCCTTGCTGCATAAAACCGCTCAGTGCTCGCCGAGGCTGAATAAACAGTCGCAAAACTTCCCCGCAAAAACTCCATGAGCCGTTATGTAAAGCAGAGGGCATCAGCAGATAGAGACAACTCGGAGGCAACCTGAGGTTCGGCATTCTGTGTCAGCCTGACACACAAGGGAAATAACCCTTTAATCCAGTGCGGTGTATTTCATTTACTGTAGTGTTATCCAGTTCGAAGATGTTATGAAAGGAATCCCTGGAGAGACTTAAGACTTCAAAACCAGCCTGAGTTTGAACTTAATTCCACCGTTGCGAAAGGCTGCAGCCGCGGCAGATGACCTTTTCCGAACCTGGCATGCCAGGAGCCGCTCTGCCTCATAATGTCATGCCAAATTAGAATATTCTCTTTTTGTTTTACTCGGGATTTTGTTTTGTCTTTTCTTTTTAATTAAAAGCATCTGCCACTATTAATGAAAGGGAGGGAGGGGGGGAGAAAAAAAAATAACGCAAACAGGTGAAGAACGGTGACGTCAAGAGAGATGGGGAGAGCCAAAACACTGGGTAATTAACTGAAGGGCTTTCAACTCTGTGTGAGCCCGGGTCAGGATGGAAGCAGTGTGGGTGCCACCTCCTTACCGCTCATCGCCTGTCTGAAACAGAGGGATGCTCTCTCCCCACCGGCCTCCTCCAAGAAACATCCCCCAAATGGGTTGCCCAGGGAGGTAGTCGAGTCACCGTCCCTCGGGGTGTTCAAGGAGAGGTTGGATGAGGTACTCAGGGACATGGGTTAGTGAGTAATAGACGGTAGGGGGAGGGTTGCACTGGATGATCTTGGAGGTCTTTTCCAACCTTCATAACTCTGTGGTGCAATGAAATCCTGCCGGCAGCGAGAGCCTGGGTGGTCCCTCTCCTTGGGGAGAGGGAAGGAGAAGGGAAAAATACCTCTGCGTGCAAATCTCAAAGTTGCTCAGGTCTTGTCAAGGCCACCCTGAACAGGAGCTCAGATGTGTTTTAAAAACGGACCGTAAATCCCCGTTAGCGAAACGGAAGCTGGTGTGATGGCAGGGATGAAGGCATGCGGGCTCCTATTCAACCAACTGCGGGAGCTTCCTGGACCAAGGGGTGTTTTGTTGGTAATCCTGCAGGAAGCTCATCAGACAAGGTACAAAAATCCCAGGGAAAGCCGTTCTCTGGTATTAATCGCGTCCGTGAGCCCTACCAGGCCAGTTCCCACTCGGTATGTCTGCCATTTGGATTGTGAATGTAATTAAATGTAAATTTGGATTTAAAAAAAAAAAAGAAGTGGTTCCCCCACAAAATGCTAAATTAATTACAGAATGTTTTCATAATTATTGAGCATGTTAAAGTGGTACAAACAGCTTTATTGTATCGTTAATAGTTAGAAGTGTTCAGTCAGCACGGTTGAAAAAAAGTAAACTGAACATAGGGAGGATGCGTTCCTTTCCACTCTCACCATTTTTTTATGTCTTATTTCATGGTAGATAAGGGAAAAATCTTTTTACCTGACTTGGTGAGAAGCTCATTTACTCATGCAAATTTAAAACCAAGTGTCATAATACAATGAAATTATAAAAACATATCAAAGAGAAGTTAGCAAGTCACTAAATTTAGCTCCTAATGGAGTTCAACCTGTCTTATGCAGTTGGATGTTAATGGGAAGAGCTGCAGCACTCTGTAAACATCAGAGTGCAGCCTGGAAACCATCACTTGCATGCAGGTTTACAGCCTTCCAGGCCTCGATCTAAGGGAAACCTGAATTTTGACCCCAGCCAAGGCTGTGAGCACACCTAGCACACAGTCAGTTAAAATGCATCACCAACCCCTCTGTCTCCGCGCCAGCGCTGGGTCCCGAGGAGCCGCTTTGCAAGTCAGGGGATACCAGGGCAGAGCTGGGATGACTCGCAGGCTCGATACTTCACATGCATTGGGATCTTCTAAAGCCGCTGGCATGGGGAAGCGCTGACTTCAAGGGCTGGAAGATGCTTGGTAATTTAAGGGCTTGGCTCTGAATCTGCATAGATCCAAGTAGCAAAGAGAAACCAGTGCAGCTGAAATAAGGGCGGCAAGCCACGTGCCGAGGCAGGGCCAGGGTTACAACTTGCCTTCTTCTACTCACCAGTATTCCAAGCACAGCACGGACGTCAAGTCTGTCATCCCAGAAACAACCTCTTATTCCAGGAGTAAGCCACAGAGATGAAAGGGTTCGAAGAGAAGGAAAAGGGAGGCCCAAGGTTAAGATATGACCAGTCCAACTGGTCAATAGTTGATCAACCTCCAATATTCATCAAAACCAAAGCACCGATTGGGCACAGTGGGAAAAAAATGCCTCTGCAGAGAAACTGGCTGAAGATACAGGGAGGTCTTTTCCTGAAGATGATGATGGCCATTCCTCTGCCCATCAGGCAGGGCTCAGGTTCGGGTCCCAGCCATGAGACCACCAGAGTTCACCAATCACGGAATCTTTAAGGTTGGAAAAAGCCTCTAAGATCATAAAGTCCAACTGTCTGTCCAACACCACCATCTCAACAGAACCATGTCCTGGAGTGCCACGTCTACACACATTTTGAACCTCTCCAGGGCTGGGGACTCTCCAGGGCTGGGGACTCTACCACCTCTCTGGGCAGCCTGGTCCAACATTCTTTGCTCTTTCAGTGAAGCAATTTTTCCTAATTTCCCTGATGGTGGGGCTGCAGCAATCGCAGGCGGGGAAGGGAGCAATGTCGCCCCGTGTAATCCCTTGCCAGCTGCCTCCCGCTCAGCTGTGGCAAAAGCATGAAGCCGGGGCCCGACGCCCCATGAAAGGAAGAGACAAAGATTCCCCATGTTTCCTGACCTGCTGGAAAATTGTGAAAACAAGACCCTGTAACGAGAAGAGGCAAGGGAACGAATGGAAAGCCATCAAATCACATTAAGGGCTGTGTTAGAGGTTTACAACACAGTCTCCTGACAGGCCCGCTGATATTCCTGAACCTGTATCGATCCACAGGTCAAACCAGAAGCCAAAAAACAATATACCCATTTTAGAAGATATCTCTTTGTTGTGAAGCTTCTGTGGATGTCTCCAGGCTCCCCGCCAGCACCCCGTCCCCGTGCACAGGTAAATACACCCTTCCACGTGAGAGAACAATCTGCCGCAGAGCGATACTGTGCATCCCTAACCTGTCCCACAAAACACAACGGCTCGTACGAGGAATTAGGGAGATGTCCTACATAAATGCTTTAATTAATTGGTGAAATCTGGCACCCAGCTCAGCGGCTTGCGACACGGCACTTTTGCTCCCTTAGACTGCCACCATTCTCGATTTTATTTTTATCCTGAGTTAGATATGAATCAGGATTTGCAAAAGACAAAACAACACACTGTAATCATCCAGCATGCCAATTAAACTAAAAGATACCCTGGAAATTAAAATTAAATGCCATATCTATGAAAAGAAACAGACAGCTTCCTCAGAAACAACAAAAAAAGCCCATATTACAGGAACATGACTGTGTCAGTCCAAAAACCGTAGCCCAAGCAGTTATATAACTTACTATCATCCTTCACATCTGCATACTGTAGATCTTCATCAAACTGTGTATGTTTTTGCACATTTATCATCAAGATTTATTGAAGTTGATGCCATAAATTTCATTTAGTTGTTCACTGCTGCTATTTGTTTCCAAGGCAACAAATGCACTTTGCCCAAGCTGCACGGTAAATCACGGCTGTTCGGAATTTGGGGGTCCCTGCCCCTCGAGTCACACAACGGCTGCACCTCCCGACACAAACAACAGCACCAGCTCAGCGCCGGCAGTAATTAGCAACTGATTTGCAAAGAAAAATAATAGTAAGAAAACAAAACTAATCCATGCTAGGGTAGAAAAATGCGAAGCTGAGCAGGCAGACATTGGGCTGCCAGCGGGCAGATCGGACCTGTGCACAGCCCCCTCTCCCATCTCATTTACACCTCGGATGGCTGGAGGTTGAGAAATCCATTCGCGGGTTCAGGAGGAGTTGGAAGGCTCTTCCTGCAAAAAAATAATGATAATAAAGTAGTCTTCTGTCTGCAGTTGCCGCAAAAGGGACAACTAGGGTAGCAAGGGGAACAGGAAAGCAGAGGATCTGCACACATTTGGACAGGGGCTGCATCCGACAGCTCTGCCTCCTCAGGCGCAGGCAGCAAGAGCCCCAGGCACAGAAAGCTGGCAGGTAATTTCAGAGTTCCACTCAGGACCGGGAAAACTCCCAGTCTTGATGGCAACAGCGGAGTGTCAGTGTTTCAGCTTTCAGCCGCTGGACCACAGGAGGTGGATGACTCCAAGCGCTGACTTGGAGGAAACGTGGTCACCCGATGTCATGCTGTTCCCAAAGTGGCAACAAGGCTGTCCTGTCCGCAGCGGTGAGGATGCTTCAGAGCCCCCCAGGAGTGCATCTCCCTCCGCACTGCAGTAAAAACCCACCGCGTCCCACACCGCATCGCTAAAGCACTTTTTAAATCAGGGGTAAGGGAAAAAGGGACCACAATGGCAGGAAGACAAAAATCAAACCAAGAGACCAAACTCAAACAGGCTCTGCACTTCCAGAGGCTCCTCTGGGGAAAGGCCTTGCACAAAAAGCCACTGCTTCAGCATTTCTAAAAACAAAACTGGCCTCGTGCGTGACACTGGTATTTTAATGGGACACGATGCTTTCTGAAAGACAATGTGGTTATGTGTGTTTACCTGCCAGGAGCAGACACCCATGGCTACAGAACCACTGCCTAAGAGGCAGCTGACAAACTCCACGCTCTAATGCCAGCTGGAATAGGCCAAACCGGAAACTTTACGGCATCAATCAGGAAAACCTACGTTCAGCTCCCAGACAAACCCAGACACCGGAGTGCCACGTAACGGCAGGGGCTGCCGAGCAGTCAGCCCTGCTCATCCCATGCACAGGAAGGTGCAATCCTTTCCCTATTTTACCTTGATTTTAAAAAAAAAAAAAAGAAAAAAAATCACTCTCAAACACTCTTTGTTGGGTAGCACATTCCCTTGGACAGCACATTATTCCCAGAGTGATCAACAAAGACTGCATCTCCAGTGACAAAAGCCACCGGTTTTGCTGCTTTCAGGCTCAGAAGTGTTAAAAGATTGTTTGCTTTCTAAGCGCAAGTTCACATTTGAGAGGACTGAAGCATTTGCTGTAGCAGGCTGGATCAACGCTGCAGCAAACCAAGCATGCAGGGTGGCTGAGTCCAGCGCTCCTAGGAACAATGAAAGGACCTGACGCTGCTGCCCAGCCACTGCATGATGCAGGAAACAGGGTGGGGGTGGGGAGGGAATCCTTGCTCCTGACTCTTGATGAAACGAGGTACCTCCTTGAGCTACCTGAATGGACTGTGCTTATTACCACTGGTGTTATCAGGCATAAAGGTATCCATCCCTGTCTTCCTTTCACTGCAGTGAGGCAGACGAGATGCAAAGCTGGCTTCTGGAGCCATGACTGCCATGATGGGAGCAGGACAGATGGAAAGGAAACAGCATCACCTCCAGCTCAGCTCCGAGGAGGAAGAGCCCTCTCGCCATGATGTCACTCTGATGGGAGCGTGGTGGCAGCATGCTGGTAAGTAGCTACGTCACAGGCAGCGCCCCGGATGTAACGGCCATCACAGGCAGGGATGCTTCCTGGGGTGAGCAATGAAATCCACCCTGTGAACACTGTCATCTCTTCTAACAAGAGACAAAGGCACCATCGTACTGCTCATCAGGCGCCAAAGAGACAAACCGCATTAACTGCACCAGCGAGAGGAGAGCTGCAGCATCTCACCCCTCGCCCGCAGTCTCCAGGGTTTACGCCAGCATGAAAAATAACACGTTCCAATCATTACACTACAATAGATGAGAAGCAACGCAGAGGTGGCAGTCCACGAATCGCCCTCTTCCTTCAGGAATGCATGGTCCTGTGTCGGGGAAGACAGCTGGTTGCCACAGTCCTGCACTTGTACGATGCTTGGAGAACATTCCCGTGCCGATGGAACACCAAGTAGGAGATATTCTCCAGCCAGCAGCACAAACACAGGGAGAGATATCAACAGCCTTTGAGGAGGACGTATAAATAGCTATAGGGAACATTTCTGTGCCATATAAGTCCTCCATTTTTGGCCCAGGTTTCCTTTCCCAGAGCTTTGCTCGTGCTTTGAAAGGCCAGTTTCCCCTTCCCTTCCAGCCGGCATATCCTCCAAATCCCCAATCACACCCACAGAAGAACGGCAGGCGAGTGCACTTCCCTTGCTGGCTGTTTAGAAGAGATCCTACCAAAGCTGACAGGACCAAAAATCAGCTATGTTGGGCTAGATCCTTCCAGGGGATAGAGGCACAGGGCGGCTAGGGGCTGGAGGAGGGCTGTGAATGAATATGTCTCCCTCCGACAGGAAAACAAGCAACTATGCGCATGCACACGGGTGCACGCACATCTCGTGTTCGCTTGCTCACTTGCTCTCTCTCAAAAATAAATACTATCTGCCCTCTGAAGTAAAAATTGTGAGCTGCCAGCCTGAGTCGGGTGAAAACACATAGAGGAGTGCAGCCGGCGCGTGTGCATGTGACACAGGCATCTGCATATCACGCCACCCCTCTGCTTCCCTCTCTCCCTTCCTCCCCCCCTCCCTCCCGCTCGCCGGGTCCATTCTTACCAACCAGTAGAGGATAAAAATGCTCTTGAAAAGACTTAATTTTCCTCCCCGGCTATTTGTCAGAGATGGAGCCCACGGGTTCGTACAGCCAAAAGGAGCGTTCCCCACTTAGAGGGAGAATCTCATGCAGTGACAGGCTCGGCTCGGCAAGGCTGTCCCCTCTCCTCCGCCGCGGCATCACCATCCCCAAAGATGCTCCAGCCCAGCCTCATTGCTCTCAACGATGTTTCCTCCCTGGTTCTTCCTCCCAGCCAAAGAGATGTCCTGGCACATCCGTCCGGCCACAAATTTCGCTTTGGATCCCTCTCCAAAAAATCTCTTAACGAGGGCAAGAGCAAGGCCAGGAGGGAGTGACCCCCCTCCCGCGCTGCCTCCCCCAGCACGCCGGGAAGCAGAACAAGGCTCAGCAATGAGCGCTGGCAAAGCTCGCTTACCACCCGGTGAGCAGCTCCCCGTGGCGTGCAGGTGGCTCCTTTGATTCCTGTTTATTTGTCAGCCTTGCTTCTGGCTGGCACCGTGCCTAGGCCAAACTTTGCAGCTAGCGGGACAACCCACTGAACAGTCTCTCCAAATGGGCTCTTGCGGCTCCGCATCCCGCAGGAAGGGAACAGATAAAGCAGGCACGGCTGTGCCGTGGATTGCCCCGTGGTGGATGGGACCCACAGTCCCAACCGCCTTCCCAGCGAGGAGTCCTCACCAGCGAGGAGTCCTCACCAGCATTTATTGTTTACTGAATGATGCTCGTCTGAAACCCCACACCGCAGGGCGAGCACAGGAGAGCTACAGGAAAAATTCCTGTTGGGAAAAAAAACCCCAAACCAACTTCATGTTGAAAAACACTAATTCCTTGAGGCCAAAATCACAGAATCACAAAATTGGAAAAGACCTTTAAGATCATCGAGTTCAAGTGTTCCTGTCCTATGCTAAACCATATCCCTGAGCACCTCATCTACCTATCTGTTAAACACACCCAGGGGTGGGGACTCAGCCCCCTTCCTGGGCAGCCTGTTCCAGACCCTCACAACTCCTTCCTGGAAGAACTTTTTCCTAACATCTGATCTGACCCTGCCCTGGTGCAGCTTGAGGCCATTCCCCCTTGTCTTATCTCCTGTACCCTGGCTAAAGAGACTGTCGCCCACCTCTCTACACTCTCCTGTCAGGTCAGTGTAGGCGGGGGTAAGGTCTCCCCTCAGCCTCCTCTTCTCCAGGTTGAACCCCCCAGCTCCCTCAGCCGCCCCTCATAGGATTTGCCCTCCAGCCCCTTCCCCAGCCTGGTTGCCCTTCTCTGGACTCACTCTAGGACCTCAATGTCCTTCTTATGGTGAGGAGCCCAGAACTGGACACAGTAAAAATCCTGTGTGGGAACACGGTGGTTTGAACAGAAATCCCATCTGAAGTCTTGTCAAGTCAAGACACCCAGAGCAGCTCAAAGCATCATCTCCTAGCCAGGGAGACCCAGGTCCAAGTCCCGGCTGTGTCCAGCTCCACCCAAGCATCCTCTCCCACACCCCTCAAGAGCACAGCACATTGAGCAAAACCAGTGGAGCAAAACCACGCAAGGGAGCTCAGTGCCAGAAAAAAGGCACAAGCATACAGACAAGCCACTACAGAGCCGCAAAATTCCACAGGGCCATGGACCGGCAACAGCAGCTACCCCAGTTCCACACTCTTCAGCAGAGAAAGCTGGAGGACATTGGACCCCGTCAGGGAATTTCAGCATCCTCCAGTTTATCCCAGAGGAGTTGGGCCTTCTTTTACTTTGCAGAAGCCCCACATGAGTCCCCCAGTGCTGTGGGCACGCACGTTTGTGCGTCTGGGTTTGGCCTTTCCACTGAAGCTCCATGCATGCGAGAGTGCCTACATACGGGGGGGCTGTTCATATTTGTTGGAGAATAAAGGAGGTAATTCAAGGCTCTGTCAAGATGAAAGCAAAAACCTTAATTAAAATAAGTTTTTAAATCCATCAAGATTTTTTAATATTTTTTTAAATCTTATTCAGATTAGCAGCCGCCTTAAGACTGCCCTCTGAATTGAAACTAGTCCCACTCTTCTTCAGACGCCGTGGGCTCTGTGTGACATCATAACCCATGCCAACCTAATCAAATAACATAAAACCGGGAGAAGAGTACATCTGACAGTAACTAAAACCACACCGACTTCCTCAAAAACGCTAGTAACGCCCATGTTCTGTAAAAAGATGTCCTTCCCCCATCCCTGGTCAGCTGCAGCACTCCTGGATCGCAGCACTGTTCATGCAGGGTCTAACCCGCTCCTCTTCTCCCAGGAGAAAGGCACTGGCAGAATGGCTGGCTCGCACCCGGGTTTGCAGGAGAAGGACATTACCACATCGATTCTCCTCACCGAGAAGAGAAGCAATCCCATCCTGGGCTGTGGCACAGCTCCTCCTCTCCCCCGGCTTCAGAGCCTCATCCTGGGGTGAAAGCAGAGGTGGGACAAAGCGACGTTGCCACAGTAAGCTGATTTTTAAAGGAAATTCCCAGTAAGATCCAGTGAAGCTCTCTGCACACGTTCACCCCGACAGAGGTGGAGTACCGAGTCATGACAGCGCATGGCAAGCTGCGATGCATCCCCGTGGCTCCCTAGCACACAAACTTGGCTTTCGCTGCCGTGCACAGAAACCCTGGGTGTCCACCAGCACCTTGTGCAGAGGGGTTTTTGTGAGCACCTCCAAGGAGAAGAGCTACAGCACCGGTCTCAACACATGGCTTTACAACAAGGAGCAAGCGGAGAGGGAGGCAGAGTCTCCCTATTGCAATTCCAACTACGAAAATTACATTAAACACAAGGAAAAACCCTTCCCGCTCAGAAATGTCTCCAGTAACCCCCCATCCTTCCCTTCCAGTTACCCCCTCAGCCCCCTCCTGCAACTGCAGCCCTCGCACCCTTTGCACCCCTGCCTTCAGGGCTGCGTGGCTGATGCCACCTGGCTCACTGCGACCTACAGCAAGGATGGGAGGAGGAACTGCGGAGATCCTGAGCACAAACCCTGCCGCTCACCATGTTTTTGCTGGCCCTGGCCCCCTGGCCCTGCAGCGGTCCACAGGAGTGCGGTACCTGTGCCACATACCAGGTACCAGCAGTTTGGTACCCAGTTCGCTTTAAGAAGAACCAAATCAATTTCTTGGGAGGATAAACTTGCAGCTAAAGGGAAAAACTACAATTACACTTTTCAGCCATGAAAAGTAAATCAGATGGTGCTGAAATCCCAGCAGAAAACACAGATTAATTAAAGTCTGCACTTTCTAAATCTGTTATTCAACTAAACACAGCTGTTAAAAAAATGATGCCTTTGCTGTAATTTTCATGTACATTCATAGCACTGAAATGCAGCGAAAAACATTATTAAGTGCATTCAGTTAGCTGCTGAAGTTGTGCAGGAGAAGAAAGCACGCATGTATGTTTACTTCTGATATGGATTGTTTTATTTAAGAGAAAAAAAGAAATTTTTTTTAAAAGGGAATTTTCCTTGGGAGCCCGAACACGGTCTCCAAGGAAGGGGGTGGATTTATTACCAATGTGAAGGTGAAACCAGCCAACATCACTCCGGCCAGGCAGGAGCTCGGGGTGCTCCTTCCTCCTGCATCACTAGTCCATGCCGGCGGCACCCGCCATCCCTCCACCAGATCCCAGCACTCCTTCTGGTGCAAAACCATTTGTACTTCCAAGTGCTTTTTGGCCATCTGTCCATCACAGGCAGCGATTCCCCATTTCACTGATTTCATTAACCCGAATATATCTATTTTAAGATCTTACACCAAAAAAACCCACCCCCCAGAACCAACCATCCCACAAACAGTCTCTTTACCATCCCTCACCCCTCATTTAAACCCCACTGCAGCACAGACAGGCTCGTGCCAAACCCGCCTTACATTGGATCAAGCTTCCACCCAGAGCCTGCCTATCCATCAGGAGACGGCACTGTTACCGACACAGCGCTCAGTGCCAGGGAGATCGCAGGAGAGAGATGAGCAGGTCTCTCCATGCACCCCGATCCCTCCATGGAGGGCGGGTACAGCTGGCAGAGCAGAGCTGCCCTTGACATACTGTCAGGGCTGGGGGGGAACACGATATGCCTGAAACAAAAGCTTTCCTTTTCTTTTTTTACACTCCCCCCCCCCACCCAAGTCTACATAAACAATCAAAGTGGAGAGCTCCTTGCTCTGTCACAGAGGGAAGCGAAATTGCCGTGATTTGAATGCAACCTAAAAGGCACTCTGCAATTCAACTCAATCAGTGCAAACTCACTCCCCAGCCCTGACGCAGCTGTTCCTCCTCTGTGGAAGAGAAAATAATACTTGAACCTTGTCTCCTCTGCAAGGGGGAGAAGGCACGGGAGAGCCCTCGCGGCCTCTCAATCCTTCTGAAATCATTTTGGCTTAAAATATAATTAGCATGAGCTAATACAGTAATATATTACTGTATTGGCAATACCTCCTTGCCTCAGTATCAGCCCGTGGAGCCTCTCGTAAGCTAGACTCGCAATCACTGCAGCCGACGGCATAGCGACAACGATGCCACCAGTGCATGCTCCCAGGTCTTCACATCAGGGGGGGACTCGGACCCATGAGGTCCGAGTCCACAGGCCACAGGCCACAGACCACAGGATCTCTGTGGGACAGCAAGCACCGGCGCGTGAGGTCACCCAGCGACAGCACAGTACCACATCCGGAACCGCAGCTGTGTAACCAGGCCTTGTTTGCATTTAACCTGCAAGAAAAGTCAACACCGTTCACAACCCCTCCGCCTGTTTGGGCAGTTGGGTTTGAGGAAAGCAAGATCGGAAGGGGCAAAAAACTTGGGGTGGCTGTAAACAAAAGTGTCCTCAGGCTCAAGGAGTACCCCAAGTCTCGACGTGTCGACGGTCGGTCGACTGTGCGCAACAGAAAGGCGTTGAATAAACTGCTCTAAGTGACTACTCCCCAACACCACCTACAGAGCCACTTCTCTCAAGGGTTTGCTGTCACCGGCCTTTGCATAAAGCACCTCAGTGCATCTACTTCTCATTACTCCACTACCTCTTCTGTTCAACCACGTCAAGCACGTCCCTTCCGCGGGGTTCCTGAAACATGACCAACTAGAAGAAAAATCAATTAAAGCCAAGAAGGTATCAGTAAAAAAGAGGAGTGATGGGTTTTTTGAGGCTTGAGGATGATGCACTGGTAGCAAAGTCCTCCCTATAATCTCCTGTTACAGGGTGAAGGTTTTAATAAAAAGAAATAAAAAGAGCTCACATTTTGATCTTTTCCCAGAGCTAGACATGGTTTAATTAGCTTGATCTCATTATGTAAACGGGAGAGGAAGAAAGAACACCATTAAAGCAATATCCCACTGGCAAATGAGACAACCTTGACATCAACCAAGATATTCTCTTGGAAAAGTCTCCTCTGCCTGCGATGCAGCTTCCACACCTCTTCCTCTTCATAAGGCCTTCATCATCCCACCTCTTCCAGCTGCTCTGCTTGATTCGAGGACATTTCTTGGTCTCTGCTCCCCTCCTGGCAGCCTGAATAACGCTGGTAGTAAATAAATCAAGCTGGGTGTTGACTTGGGTCTATTCAGCCCCAGATCGTTCAGCGTATTCTTTGGAAAAGATCAACTGGAACTAAACATTGCCATAATATACTCCATCTGTTAAAGTACATACTTTTGTAATAACACATTTAGAATTCAATAAGAAAAGCGAGAATTACAAACAAGGTGTCCATAATGAGCCTCAATATAATTATTAAACCAGATAAAGTAGGCCTGGTTTTCAATGCAAGAAAGTTATTTGTGCCTTAATGATAATGAAATGTAAAAAGCATCTGTAATTTCCGCTGAAATGTATTGCAGAAAGTCAACTCAGTGCACGTCACTTTGTTAAGACTATTCTTATTATTGTGTGTGCAATGACAGCAAAATGCTTCTTAGTTCCAACTCCTGGGATATATAAAAATATGATTAGAGCGCTATAACAATACAACAATGGATTAATTTGCCCAACCATTACATTTGGATCTGACAGACTTTTATAATTTATTTTACCAACTGAAAGGTGGTTATTTTGGGATCCTGGCTCATAACAAAGTAGTTCAGTACAGCATTTTGAATTATTTTTATATATATATATA
>VZTU01001605.1:82086-153118 GCA_013400835.1 Zapornia atra
ATCTAGTCCAACCCCCCTGCCAGAGCAGGATCACCCAGACTAGATCACACAGGAACGCATCCAGATGCAGTTTGAATGTCTCCAGAGAAGGAGACTCCACAACCTCCCTGGACAGCCTGTCCCAGGGTTCCATCACCCTCACAGGGAAAAGTTCCTTCTGATATTCCCATGGAACCTCCTCTGCTCCAGCTCCCACCCACTGCCCCTTGTCCTGTCACTGCCACCACTGAGCAGAGCCTGGCTCCATCCTCCTGACTCGCGCCCTTTACATATTTATAGACATTGATGAGGTCACCTCTCACGTCTCCTCCAGGCTAAAGAGGCCCAGCTCCCTCAGCCTCTCCTCATCAGGAAGGGGTTCCACTCCCTTCATTATCTTGGTGGCCCTGCACTGGGCTCTTCCAAGGAGTTCTGTGTCCTTCTTGAGCTGAGGGGCCCAGAACTGGACACAATATTCCAGGTGTGGTCTCACCAGGGCAGAGCAGGGGGGAGAAGGACCTCTCTTGACCTACCAACCATCCCCATTCTGATACACCCCAGGATGCCATCGACCTTCTTACCCATGAGGGCACATTGCTGATCATGGTTACTCTGCTGTCCCCCAGGACCCCCTATGCTGCTCTCCAGCAGGTCTGGCCCCAACCTATACTGCTACCTGGGGCTGTTCTTCCCCAGATGCCAGACCCTGCACTTGGCCTTACCCCGTGATTTAACCTGGGCTGCTCTGAAGCTGGGCTGCCTCCTCAGAACGGGCATTGCACATCTCATGGTCCCACAGAACACCAGGACAATGGGGATTTATCTGGTAAAACCACAGCCTGAGTAAAAGGAAGGGACTTTTTGGGGGACACTCGACAATATTACCTATACCAGGGAAGGACAACACAGCGTGAAGAACTAATCAGTGTCAAACAGCGCAGCTAACAAACTCAGACCAAAGGATGTTGAGAAGTCTGGCCTGAAGGGCAGATGATATAAAGGAAAATAATTAATAACTCATCTGCTGAATGTCAGTGGGAGCCATCCTCTACAACTGCAAGATTAGCATGGAATAATCGCAGATTATTAGCAAATTCACGTCCTCACTGTCAAGTTAAATCAGTGCCATTTAGGAGGGGGTGGAATTTACCCTTTTGGCCTAAAGCAGGGACCAGAACTGAGGGGTTTTTACAAAGAAAAAACCCCTAGGACCTCAATTCCTTCAAAAGGAAGCTAGTGTGTGCTCATGCAGATGGAGGAACAGCCCCACCATCAGATACAAAGACTAAATGAGAAATGCGGAGAAACAGCCCGATACCGTGGCCAGGACTCCTCTGCTGTCTACTTCCAGGTGCCCTGGTTGCTGTACCTGGAGGCCACCCAGCTCTGAGCAATTCTCTCAGGATAACATCCCCGTGCTGCTCAAACATCGCGTCACAGCCAGCACACGCAGGAATACAAATCGAAGAGCTGGCAGACCCCAGCTTAAGTAGTATTTCAGGAGGTAAACTGTGTATTTCAGTACCACCACCACTGAACCACACATGGGTGGTCCAAGCCAGGTCTCCAGTCACCAGCCTGGTTCATTAAGAGCACGGTTCTGACCCCTGGGATCTTGTCCCATGGAGATCCCAAAGCAGGAGAGATGTCTCCAACCGATCTAAACCCATGACAGAGGAGGCCAAACATCACAGAAGAGACCAGCTTCTGTGGGAACTACTCAACAGCGTAACGACATTATGCGAAAATAAGTATAAATGCTGTAGGAAGAAATTCTTCACTCCGAGGGTGGCAAGGTGCTGGCATAGGGTGCTCAGGGAGGCAGTGGCTGCCCCCTCCCTAGAGGTGTTCAAGGCTGGGTTGGATAGGGCCTTGAGCAGCCTGGTCTGGTGAGAGGTGTCCCTGCCCATGGCAAGGGGTAGGACTTCATGGGCTTTAAGGTCCCTTCCAGCCCTGACCGTTCTACAGTTCCATAAGCCAAGAGTATATGCTCAAGATTATGCTCTTCTACTTGTTTATGCTCTTTGTACTACATCGTGAACTCAGTCTGTCAGCCTCACCACCAGAAAAACAAAGTCTTTGGTCTTGCTTCGAACGCTGACATCAGACATTAGCCTTCGCCGCCCTTTCCCCAGCCCCTCGCCCCATGCTGCTGCTTCTCATCTACCCCAAAGGCACCACATACACCTCAAGATGATGATGCTGCCCGAGTTAACAAGGGGAGAAATTAATCTTGTAATTGCAGCAGCAAGGCAGAGAAAAGGAAGTGTAAAGGGATGCTTTACGTGCTCAACGTCTCTGCTTTTAGCCAACGCAGACTGTCATGCCGTAACTCAACAGCCAGAGCACAATGACACTGTAGAAGCCGAGAGCTAGCGCAGGCCTTCCACAGCCATCGCACGCAGCTAACGCAACAACTTCATTTCTGGATTGTTGTTTCACTAATACCCTCAGCTTTCAGGCTACGAGACTTCTTATGGAGCAATTTGCCCAAATCTTGCAACAGACTTTTTTTTTTCCTAAAGTGAATTTTAAGGGAGGAAGAAATTTATCTTCATCTTCCCACATAAGTCTTGTTATTTAACATGCCAGATAGTGGGATAGCACGAGACTCGGAACAGAAGAGGAGGATAAAAGGCAAACGCAGGCACATGTATGTACAAAGTCGTCTTAAAGCTCTCCCTGCCCTGCTTTCTGTACGGAATCACATGAACTTCCCATTCATCACTATCAGAGCTCTTGCTGGATTTGGATGATCGCCCAATTGCTACTGTTGCCAGAAATCCAAAACATCAGAGGGGTGATTCATCCGATGCCTTGACAGCACTGGTGCTGGGCTAAGGAGGAGGAGGGAACTCAAACCCCCCAATACCTCGATGGGGGTCCTCTCATGTCCCTGCAGGCTGCCACCACAGCAGGAGCCACTAACGGCAGGTATGGCCAAGGCTTCGAGCTGTGCCTCTCCCAGTGCATTACCCAATGACAGCACTGACAAATGCGGCTTCATTTCCTCTGTCCACACCTCAAGAGCTAATTGTCCTAATGGAGCAAAACTGTGTTTCCATACCAGCAAAGCTCTGCCACACAGATGCCGGTTTAGTCTTGTTTATACGGTGCTCACTCATCCAAAGAGTTAGCAACGAGAGAACAAGAGGGGCTTTGTACCTCCGTGCTCTGCTATGTTAAAAATTGATTTAGCATAATGGTTTCAAAGAGATTAAAATCCAATTTTGTAAATCAAAGTAGGAACTGTACTGAGTCACTTCAGCAGCAGCAAAGAACCCGCTGTATTCTGAAAACGACAGTCGCAGCCCTGATCCTCTATTAACGCGGAGAAAGTAATTAGCCAATCCAAACCACAGTTTAATAAGCTGTATTTTACTGTATGCATCTGCTCTTTATCCTCACACCAGTAACAAGATGGGATTTTCATCTGGAGAAGAAAAGGCAGCATCTGGATTAGCTGTGGCTTCACAGGAAGCACCCGCCAGCTGACCTGCTCCAGGAAGGGAGCTCTAGTATGACTGAACCAAGATAAGACCCTTCCTCCTCCAAGTATTTATCATCATTCGGGGTTAAGCTTTGCAGTATTCCAGGTCTGATTGATTTAGCACTGAACTTCATTTTTAAAAGAATCAAACCAACAAACCGCCATCCAACCACAAAATGGATAAAATGAGAGAAACTGTGCTAAAGCAAATGGGCATTGCAGATGGCCTAAGAGCTCCAACACACAAACTAACTCCTCCAAGGAAAACACATTCCCTTTAACATCCCAGATACACAGGCAGAGCTGTAAAGAAACAAAATAAAGAAAATCCACACCTTCAGCATAATTTCTAGTACATATCTTTGATGGCTACGTCACCTTTTGAAGAGAAATGCCAACGTGCTTAACAGGGCCTGGTGGGTACCATGCAGCCCGGAGATGTAATGTGATGCAGGCAACACAGGACCCATCAGATCTTTTAAACAAATTTCACAGCATTTCTTACAAGGAGCACAGAAATCGTTATCACAAATTCACATATGAAAAAGCTTTTGGGATCTGGGAACACCTGAAGTTTTACACAGGCATGTAAAGTAAGAACTTCAAGCTCATGTATTTACATCGAAGAGGTGGAGTCTGGGGCAGGGGAGCAGGGTTGATTTTTAATCAGCCTTTTCCCTGGCTCACTTTTAAACACCAAAGTTAGCCTTGTTTACGCTACTTGTTTCACCCCTGAATCAAGAAGAATCCCTGTGCTGCTACAAAGAAATGTTTCACATCTATCAACGTTCCCCAGGTGCACAAAATCTGTCCTACAAAATCCCCAGGGAAAGATAAGGACTCCTCCCAGGGACGCATGTGGGGAGGTGTGGAGCCACGGTGGGGAAGGCAAGGAGGAAGCCCTCCCATCACAAGACATTACACAGATGAAGACTTTAGAGCAACGAGGAGCAAACGGCCACGAATTTCCCATTGAGAAGAGCGAGATCAAAGAGATTCACGCAGTGATGGGTGCACATGGACACTGAAGTGGCAGCATCAGATCTACACCGTGCCCCTGGGATGCAACAACCGTCCAAGCCCAGACCTGAGATTACAAGATGCCTGAAAGAAAGTGAGCAAAGTTCTTCTTTCCAGCTGCAGAGGTCCTGTCTGCCAGCAGATACGTGCCACCAGAGCTTGTCCACAGGAGGATGGGAGCTGTCCTGGTGTGGCTTGGTTAGGAATGAAGAGGAAAAAGGAAAGAAGAAATTGTTCTGTCTTCTCCCACCAGCATGTGAAACAAAGAAAAACATCCCTTACCTGGTGACACCCTCCAAATCCATCCCTGCTGCAATTCTGACAGGCATTTCACCCGATCCAGCAATTCTTTGCATGATAAGCAACCGCCTTCACCACACTCGGGATGAAGGGCGAGTCAGGTGGATTTCTGCTGGGGTGGAGGTATCTCACTACACTTGGAGCAGCTGGTCCTAGTGAGACAGTAGGCATGGCTCCAGGTGACAGGGATAATAAACTGCCTCGGCTCCAGTACGGGCTTTTCCAGTTCAATTCCAGAGTTTAACAGCTGGAAGAGAACTTGCACTGCTACAGCCAGCAAAAAAAGGCTCTCCTCCTCCTTGTTTTTTGGGGGTTTTTTTCTCCCAGTAAATCATTGAGAAACACTTTAGGAATGCTGCCTCTACTTGCCTCTGTCTCTCGCTCTCTCTTTTATCATCAAGAACCTCCAACATAGAGCAGCAGCTCTCACCTCGCCCGTTTTCAGCCCCATTGCTTTTATCTCAAACAAAGTCCGAAGAAAAAAATGGTAGGCCATTATTTCAAGAAGAAAATGATCTTCCACTCAGTGGCTTTCCCAGCTGCCGCACTCGCGGGAGGGATCCCCTCTGGGAGCCACTGGCTGCCAGATCCAGGCCCAGCGCTGCTCACCAGTGAGGACTGGGGAAACCGGTACCGCGCTGAGAGCCTGCCTGCAGCAAAGAAGTCATGCGAACGAGAAAAATGAATATTTAAATAAAACATTTATTAAGGAAAGATTAGCTCTGTCAATCAATACTCACTCTTGTTTTCCTGTGCGCACACTCAGAGCAGCTGAACAATAACGGGGCTGGGCTATCCCAGGGCAGGTTCAGCTCTGTAGTCACAAGTGCAGCTTCCTCTAAGAGTGTTATATTATTTTTTTTAATGAAGTGCATTTCCTTGTGCTGAGGAGAACAAATTGCTATTTAAACTTTCTTCTATTGTCTATTTGCCTGCAATTTCCACCTCATTTACAGCCTTTTTGTGTCTGCCCTTTTGTTTAGTTTTACCTTTGACATTCCCTTAATTTCTCTTCAGAGATAGGACACCTTTACATTAAACTGCCAACACACCGACCAGGGGCTTTGAGCTCAGGGTTGCTCCTGCTCCCCCCAGGCTGTGAGCCCTGAGGTCAGACAGGACCTGAGCTCTGGAAAATGGTTTCACAGATACAAAGAATAATTTGAAATCGTTTTGAAAAGGGTTTCTCAGCTCTGAAGTTTGCAGGAAGAGACAAAAGCGCCAGCATGAGCGTGAGACCCACCAATGCTGCCGGATTCTTTGCAGCTCCAGCATCACAACACAGTGTCAAGCGGGATACAGGGCAACATCTCACTTCCTCTTGTGCCCATGGGGTCTCCAATACAACAGGAATAAACCACGGAGCTGCTTCAACAGCCAGGCTGGATGTAGAGAGGAAGACAAGGAGTTTGTTATTTAATGCTTTGGTATCTATGGGTGTACGGACTTAGGCTTTAACATTAAGTGATAATATGATAAAGAGCTTTGGGGTAAGAAAGCCTTCTCAGATGAGCATCCTTTGCAGGTTTGCACAGTGTGAAAAACCCACATCGCTCCCCGACAGCACGCTCTACAACAGGGTTACCTATCACACCAGCTATGGATAATGTGAAGAACTGCTTCCAGGCAATCCAGGAAAAGAAGGGGAAGAAGGCAGAGAGCTTTGAGCATTCACGGCAGAAATTGGGAGGATAAGCAGTTGCATAGAATCATAGAATGTGTTTGGTTGGAAGGGACCTTCAAAGGCCATCTAGTCCAACCTCCTGCAGTGAGCAGAGACATCTGATCAGGTTGCTCAGAGCCCCATCGAGCCTGACCTTGAATGTCTCCAGGGATGGGGCCTCCACCACCTCTCTGGGCAACCTGGGCCAGTGTCTCACCACTCTCATATTGAAGAACTTTTTCCTAATACCCAAGCAAAATCTGCCCTTTTCTAGTTTAATCCCATCAACTCTTGTCCTGTCACTCCCTGCCCTCGGGAACAGTTCTTTCCCAGCTTTCCTACAGGCACCTATCAGGGACTGGAAGGCCGCTGTATGGTCCCCCTGGAGCCTTCTCTTCTCCAGGCTGAACCAGCCCAACTCTCCCAGCCTGGCTTCACAGGAGAGGTGCTCCAGCCCTTGGATCTTTTTTGTAGCGTCCTCTGCACACACTCCAACAGGTCCACATCCTTCCTGTGCTAAGGGCTCCAGAGCTGGACACAGCACTGCAGGTGAGGTCTCACCAGAGCAGCGCAGAGCAGAGCAGAGCAGAGGTGCAGAATCCCCTCTCTTGATCTGCTGGCCACACTCCTGGGGATGCAGCCCAGGATGAGGCAGGCCTTCTGGCCTGCAGATACACATTGGTGGCTCATGTCCAGCTGCTTATCCACGAGTACCCCCAAATCCTTTTCCTCAGGGCTGCTTTCCACCTGTGCTTTCCAGCACATCATCTCCTAACCTGTATGGATCCCATTAATATTTAGGTTCGAGGGTGTGTAGGAAACGTTGTGGTTCCTTGCACTGGCCAGAAGACACAAAGCAACAGGTGTGGTACCTGGAGACCACTCCATGCCTGAGCTGATCCCAGCCATGATTGCTAGGAGGAAACATGACAGTGCTTGTGAACGAGGCTATGCTACTAAACCTCACTGAAGCACCTGCCAAAGGCTGATCTGCTTCAAAAGTCCATTTGTTTCACAGCTTTTGCATTTGTTTGAGTGCTGGGGAAAAGCCCAACTTTGCCCGTTCCTTTGCCCCAGTCCAAAGGCATTTCTGGGGGCAGTGCCAGCTCAGGACCACTCCTCCTGCCCTCCCTGGGTGTCCATCAGCCGGACCTGGTCCCAGCACAGCACATGGTGCAGCAGCACCCACCCCATGCACTGTCACCACAAAGGCAGATGACTACAAACCATGACTGCTCAAGCTCCAAAGCTGGGCAAAGACATCCCCTCATCTCCACAACTCACTTCTCTTCCCAGTTGTTTCTTGAAGCGACCATAGTGCCACACCACTGTGAGTGTCCGGGGCAGCCTGGTGCCCAGCTCCCCCTTCTATTTGGGCAGTAGGAGTTCAACAACCATCCAACCGTTATGATGTTCCTCAGAGCTGTCACTCAGCCCATCGCTAATGCTGAGTGGACCCATTAGAGTGGGGATGCAACTGTAGCTCAGGCACAGTCCCAACAGCAGATCCTTGGCCATCCCCACATCATCCCCTGACCACTGGCCTCCTTGGTCCCATCATGGCCTCCAACCCCAGCACTCCTGCAGCCCAGCCACCCAGGTCCCACAGCGGGTCACATAGGAAGACAGGGTGGAAGGGAAACAAAATGAAAACAATATAAACTCCAACCCAAACCCCGTTGGGAACTGGCATCTCCACCACACACACTGTCACGGACAGTCACGCACAAGCCTACAGAAAGATTCCTGGCTGTGCACACACACATATCCCACCAGTCCCGCTGGCTCCCAAGGCCTCAGGACACTCGCACGCCCCATGCATAGAAGCCAAAATAAAGCTCAGCACGCTGTGGAGAGCGCAGCTCTCCTTCCCCAGCACCACACACTTCCTCCTGGAAACGTCCCCGCCGGGACTGCAGAGCGCCGGGTCGGAAATTCTGGGAGCGCCGAGATTTGATTTTCATCTACTTTGTTAAATTTCTGCTAATTGCTTTTAACGTACTTCCTCCGCCAGAGTCTTTATAGCTTAATTCCTCATGGGCATTCATTCTGGAGTTTTACTAAGTACAGAAGGAAAATGAAATCTAACTACACACCAGTGATGTAATCGCTCCCACCCTCTGGAACCAAGGCACACAGGGTTGGGTTTCCCATTTGGTCTCTCTTAAATTTTGTCCATGGATGAGAACAGAGCAAAAGGAGCTGCGGTCCTATCGATCTCAGGAAGTGGCGAGGCTGGATGTGACGTAACACAGCCTGGTGTTCTGTAATCCCTACACGAGGATGCACAGTTAAAAGACACTGCACTACTTGAGCTCGAGTTTTACTAAGACACATCGCTCACTCTGGTTTCATCTAAGACGAGTTGTCGCCGCAAACTAAGAAACTTGAGCTCATTGTGGGTCTGCAGCTAGCAGGAGTTTAGGCGTTAACACTGTTACTCTCCAACACTGAGGCTGTAAGATCTGTAACTCCCAAACAACATTATGCGCAGAGCACACTTTTCATCATTACACAATTAATAGATTTGGGAGTGAAAGTTGGAGGGGTGATGTTACATGTCAAAATTAATTATAATGCCAATAAGCTGAAATTCAACAGGGAAGATCAGGTTGACTAAATTATTGTGTTACCAGCACCGGAAAATCAACTGCAAGAGGCCGTAGCCATTTGCTGCAAACCCAAGGGTGGGCTGGAAAATAACAAGAAGGGAAGAAAACCAAACCCGAACCCAGAGCAACCCATCGCAGAGGGTCTGAAGTGCCTAAGGACAGCTCCGACTTAGCCTGACTCTACCCAGGGTGTGATTCTGCACTGCAGCTGTTAGGGAGTTCAACTGCATCTTTTCACCGCAGGCTTACTAGAATTTGGGATCGGTGGCCACAAAGGATGTCAATCCAAGTAATTCAGGCTATGCGTGTCCTTTGCAGCATAAAGCCACAGAGGTAGCTTCAGCTCCACCTCCGTGAGATCTCCTTGGTAGCCTTCCAGATCAGGAACTTCCAGCACCCGTAGAAGATGCAACGAAAGGGATCCCATGAATTCCACCTGCCAGCTGGCAACTCCATAATACTACAATTAACAAAACATCACTGAAACAAAACAAAAAAACCCAAATCCCACCCCACAACCAACCCCCCTACAAACAGAGACCCCCCAAAAAAACCCTGAAGCATTAGGGCTACAGAGATAATTAAGGGCCTGGAGCATCTTGCCTATGAGGAAAGGCTGAATGAACTGGGGCTGTTCAGCCTTGAGAAGACTGAGGGGAATCTGATCCATGTTTATCAATATATCTGAAGTGTGTGGCACAGGGGGAAATAACCAGCCTCTTCTCAGTGTCTGTGGGGACAGGACAAGGGGCGTTGGCCTCAAGTTGGAGCACAGGCAGTTCTGCACCAATCTGGGGAAGAACTTCTTCCCGGTGAGGGTGACAGAGCCCTGGGACAGGCTGCCCAGGGGGCTGTGGAATCTCCTTCTCTGGAGATATTCCAGATCCGTCTGGATGCCGACCTGTGTGACCTGTCCTAGGGACCCTGCTTTGGCAGGGGGTTGGACCTGATGATCTCTGGAGGTCCCTTCCAACCCCTAAAAATTCTGTGAATTGTTGAATTTAATCATTCGGTACATCTCCATTAGAGCTAGGGTACTAAGAACAAATAAGAGAACAAACAAGCAGGTATCACATGGACATTTAATTCCTACAAAGTCAATTAAATGCTAACAATAAAATATGGGATGAGTTAATGCCAGACAAAAGGATTAAGGAACGAGGGAGGGCTTATTTATAAACAGACAAATGAAAACCTGGTTAAGAGGAAGTCGAGGAATTAATAAGAGATAAAAAGAATGATTTCTATATGGCTAAGAAGGGGAATTCCTTTATTAAAGTTGTCTTCAAAAGTAAATTAAGAAAAGATGCCTGTGCTATCAGAGAGTGATGGCTAGTTTATAAAAATAGCAGCCACCAAAGGAGAGAAAAAAGAGAGTATCTGGAAAACGCAGACATGTGCCAAAGCACTCAATCTGTGCAATTAACCACAGGAATCAAGTGTTGTTATTTGCAAGGAATTATTTTTTAAAAGGAAATTTAGCAAATTCCTTCAAAACAGAAGTCTAATAACTAATTCTGGAAATTACTTAAATGGATGGATGCAATTAGCTTCCATTCCTAGCAAGAGAACGGGAAGAAACCTGCACAGAAGAAGTAGCTGCTGCAGACAGCAGCTCAGCGAGCTGCAAGAAGTACAGCTTTGCTGGGAACACCTCTCCTGAGGCACAGCGGGTTTGGTAGCACAGGGCAGGAGAAACGGAAGGCCATTCTATGATTCTAAGGCCGCGTGGATTACGGCAGCGTTTTCGAGAGCCAGTCCTGAAATTAGAAGCAATAGTCCTGCAAGAATCCAAGCAGCCTCAACTCTCCCTCCTTTAGAAGGGATTAAGATTTAGCACCTGCAAGACTGGAGGCGGCTGTAAACAGTCTTTCCACTCCCAAAGCCTGACCCAGAGTTGGCCGATGGCCACAGGACCCTGGCTGTACGTTCCACGAGACACGGATTAGACCCCAAGCAGAACCCCATCGATTCGAACCTCAGTGTATTTATGCATCTAAAAGCTGTTGAAAGACTCCCAAAACAAAGGAGTTTGAGCAAACTGCCATTGTGGCACCTGGATCCATGTCAGATTTAATCTGAACAGCTTTGTTAACAATCTGGGCAAGGAAAGGATACAGTGTATTAAATTTCACCTACCACATACTGAAACGCATTGTGGGACTTGTTGGGGAACATAAATACATACAAAGGGAGCATTGTTTAGATTGACTGGGACATCTTAAATCAAGAAGGTGCCTATCATCTCTCCAGACCACCCTGGCAACATCATTCAAAGATGACATTGCCCTGTCCTCTTCAGAAGGCCATCCCAAACCTGCCTTATGTGCGAGATGGAAAAGATCATCCAAAGATTTTTCGGCTCAGAAAAAAATAAAACCAATACTGAAGAGATGAAGGAGATGTTGGGAATGCATACATCCAAGCAGGGACCTGGAAAGGCTGGAACTGGGCAGCTCAAGAGGGGATGGAAGAAGGATGTGGCAGCTAAAAAGACAGTTTTGAGACAGAAAACACAGAAACACATATCACATAGCAGGATGGTACAGTCTTCTCTCTCTACAGATGTAATTAATCCATAAATGGAATAATGTATTCACTTCTGGACACCTCATTACCAGGAAGACATTGACAAATTGAACAGAGTACAAAGAAAACAACAAAAATGTTTAAGGGTTTGAAGGGAAAAATTTCTAAGGAATGATCAAAAGATTTGAATACGTCCAGCTCTAAGCAAGAGCATAGCTTAGTAGGACAAGATATCTATCTATGTGTGTTTGAAAGGTGTAAACATCAAGCAGAAAAACCAGCATGGGGGGCTATTAGGAGGAAAAACGTAGTGAAATGACTGAAAGAGAAAACTTAAGATGAATATCTTCTTACTCTATTAGGATGCACAGCTAATCTCGAGGGATGTGGTAAATGTGCCAGCGCATGAGAACCAGGCTAGGCTGGACAGATTCCCAACAGCCCTGCAAAGAAGGACTTGGAGGGGCTGGTGGATGAGAAGCTCAACATGAGCCAACAATGTGTGCTCACAGACCAGAAGGCCAGTCGTGTCCTGGGCTGCATCAAAAAGAGCGTGGCCAGCAGGTCAAGGGAGGTGATTCTGCTCCTCTACTTCTCTCTCATGAGACCCCACCTGGAGTATTGTGTCCAGTTCTGGAGTCACCAGCATAAGAAGGACATGGACCTGTTGGAACGGATCCAGAGGGGACCGCGAAGATGATCAGAGGGCTGCAACACCTCTCCTGTGAAGACAGGCTGAGAGAGTTGGGCTTGTTCAGCCTGGAGAAGAAAAGGCTCCAGAGAGATCTTACAGCACCTTCCAGTACCCAAAGGGGCCTTCAAGGAAGCTGAGGAGGGACTGTTTAGAAGGACATGGAGTGATAGGATGAGGGGGAATGGTTTTAAATTGGAAGGGGGTAGATTTAGATCAGATATTAGGGAGAAATTTTTCACTACAAGGGTNCACGGCTCTATGAACTGTACTGCTCAAGTAAGTGCACAGCGACACAAGCAGGCTTGGGAACTTCTGTTTGTGATCTCCAATGTCTGCTTCTCCTCTTCTTCTTTATACTGAGACAAAGTCCACTTCTGGACTGTCACCCAACTGCCTTACAAGAATCTGAATCGATTTGGAAGGGGGAAAAAAAAGGAAAGGAAAAGGCAAAAACCCAAAAGGCGTATATGCATAGCTCCCCCACACCAGATCAAAACTAAAGGACTCAATCCTGTTCCCAGTTGTTTTCCCAGCCAGTCTCGCAGGGCAACAAATAACACAAAAGCAGCCAAAAGCGGGGGCAAAAAGGCATGTGGTAGACCGGGTGCATGAAGAGGTAATGAGAGCTGATGCATTCCAGCCATTTATCGCTGTGTTCAACTGATGCTGCTTTAAATAGCCTCAACAGCTCCTATACCTCCTGGCAGGCGCCACAAACCTTCCTCAAGCAAACACCATCTTCAAGTCAATCAGACTTTGCCCAAGGAGATCCTGCCAGGTCAGGTTAAGCCTCTGCATCGGGAAACGTCTAATACCAACACGAAGCTCCTCCTCACCATACCGCACAGTATGCTGACGAGCTACAGCCAACGTTATATTGAAAGAAGATAATTAAACAATGACATTAAGCCAGATGCAAGCCTACAGCGCCTTTTAATGACTGCTGCCATGGGAGGCACATGACACGTGGTAGCTGTGCCCGTCTCCCAGGGCGCTATCTGAAGGACTAAACCATGGGATCTTCTTTCAAGAGGAATCTTTCAGGGTGGCAAGTGGGGGCAAAACCCTGAAACACAACAAAACACCCAACTCGGTAGGAAGACACACACCAAAAAAGGCCACTGTAATCCTTCCCTCACTGGCCCAGAGACAATCCCTGTCTAGGCAGTACTTGTCCATCAA
Organism: Zapornia atra; assembly: GCA_013400835.1. Classification (NCBI taxonomy): domain Eukaryota; kingdom Metazoa; phylum Chordata; class Aves; order Gruiformes; family Rallidae; genus Zapornia; species Zapornia atra. Next base: position 95,556 of record VZTU01001605.1, read on the forward strand.
CAACCTGCACTGCCAAGCTCTCCTCGGCAGGTGCTTCAAGAGCGGTGATAACATGAAATGTCTTTCTCCTCCCTAAAGAACATAGATTCCTCACCCAACCTGCAAACCTTCATCCCGCACCGAGCTGAGCTGCAGACAGACGTGGAGCCCAGGGGGTCCCAGCACCCCGTCCCGCACCCCAAAACATCCCTTTATTTCCCTTTTTTTTTTTTTGTATTCCTAGGAACTTCAACAAAAGGTTAAATAAACTGTAAAAGAAAAAACACCTTAGAGGGGTAACCTAACGGCTCTCTGCTGGCACAAAGCAGTGTTTATAGCTTACTGATGTGCTTTGGACTGACTCAAGCGCACTTTCAGAGGCCTCTCTCCCTCCCTCAATCCCTCCCAACAGCCGGCATGAGAACCTGAGGAAGCCACTGCAGTGGCTGGCAGCCTGTGCTGCCCAGGCTCTGCCACATTACCATGACAAAGGGAGGCCTGAACATCCTTCAGCAAACACCAGGGCTCCGACTGACAATCTGGCGACAAACATCTCCAGCGCCTGACATCCTATTTACTGGGGCAGAGGAACAGGATAAAATACATCTCGGGTTCTTTTGCAGTTTTCCATGGAATCGCCCTTTTATCTCCAGGATTCCTCCCAGCACCACAACAGTCCTGTGTGTCCACCCGCAGCAGCTCCAGCGCATCCCTGGCAGTTCAGAGCAAGGACACGGACCTTTTCATCAAACCTTCCCTCCCAAAAACACTACAAAGAGAGATGGGATGGCAAGCTTCTATGCTGTGAAAATGTCAGTGTTTGGTGCTTGCAGAGGCCAGACTTAGAGCGAGCGGTAGCCAAGCAGTTTGTTTCACACCTTCAAATTTAAGGGGAACAGCGTTCTCTGGAAAACACGGCCCAGAAGTTGCTGTAAAGCATCAATCCCGCTGGATGCAGAGCTGTGAACGCTTCCCAGAGGAGAGCGGTTAGGATCCAGTATAGAGCAGCCAACCGAAATGCTGGTAGGGCACTGCTTCCCGCCACATGCCTGCCTGGAGGACTGCCCCACCACACAGCCTGCAAGTAACCCCACTGCAAACCCTGTCGCCACGGGAGTGAGCAGTACAACAAAGAGGAAAGCCCCTCTGAAAGAGAACGGTATTTTGGTAGCTCTGTTAGGATTCTTTGTGCTAATTCTCAGCTAAAACCCACCGAAACGCGACTAAAGCATCCCCCAACATGGAGCCAGTGAGAAACAAGTGCTGTGGTTGGTATGAAAACCCAGGGAGCCTTCAGAGGGCATAGTCCTTCATTAACTCGTCCACTAATGTGAGCCTAATGCTGTCACCTTTGCTGGGCAGGTAACACCACATGAGATGATCGTGTTTAAGAGGACACTCTCCTGAGCAAAAGGGTTTCACGGGTTGGATGAACCTTGGTACCTTGCCTTGGTGGTGAAGTCAATGTGCCAGAGGGACGGGATGCCATCCAAAGGGACCTGGACAGGCTGGAGAAGTGGGCCCAGGGGAACCACATGAGATTCCCCAAAGCCAAATGCAGGGTCCTGCACCTGGGTTGGGACAACACCCGTTACCTGTACGGGTCAGGAGATGATGTGCTGGAGAGCAGCCCTGAGGAAAAGGACTTGGGGGTACTCGTGGATAAGCAGCTGGACATGAGCCACCAATGTGAATCTGCAGGCCAGAAGGCCAGCCCCATCCTGGGCTGCATCCCCAGGAGTGTGGCCAGCAGATCAGGAGAGGGGATTCTGCACCTCTGCTCTGCTCTGCTCTGGTGAGACCTCACCTGCAGTGCTGTGTCCAGCTCTGGAGCCCTTAGCACAGGAAGGATGTGGACCTGTTGGAGTGTGTCCAGAGGAGGCCACAAAAAAGATCCAAGGGCTGGAGCACCTCTCCTGTGAAGCCAGGCTGGGAGAGTTGGGCTGGTTCAGCCTGGAGAAGAGAAGGCTCCAGGGGGGCCATACAGCGGCCTTCCAGTCCCTGATAGGTGCCTGTAGGAAAGCTGGGGAAGAACTGTTCCCGAGGGCAGGGAGTGACAGGACAAGAGTTGATGGGATTAAACTAGAAAAGGGCAGATTTTGCTTGGGTATTAGGAAAAAGTTCTTCAATATGAGAGTGGCCCAGGATGCCCAGAGAGGTGGTGGAGGCCCCATCCCTGGAGACATTCAAGGTCAGGCTCAATGGGGCTCTGAGCAACCTGATCAGATGTCCTTGCTCACTGCAGGACCTTGGACTAGATGGCCTTTGAAGGTCCCTTCCAACCAAACACATTCTATGATTCTATGTACTGCATCCCTTCCTGCAGCCCGCATGACATGGTTAAGTGATGCAGTTACCACTGCAGCTCCCTGGCTTCTCCTCCAGCCCTGCAGTCCAAGAAGCTTCTTTCAGCTCCTCTCACCTGGCAGAGCCTTCTTCAGTGCAATGCTCCAGACCTCAAGATTCACAATGAGGTGTCTTCTTCACCAGGTAGGATTTGAGCAGTCTCCAGGAAAGCAAACAGAAGCCCCTCTCACTCCTTCCTGCAGTATTCTGCCTGCCATGCTTCCTGCTACCGTGTGCACGTCAAACCTGGCTTTCTACAAAGGCTCCAATTTCTTCCCATGCTGCAGCCAGAATGAAGTTCAAGGTGAACCCAAAGCGTTACTCCCCAGTCTGCCCACGCACAGCTCAGAAACGAAGCCTCCCACACACTCCGTGGCTACAGCTACTAACAATGCTAGAGCAAAGTCTTTCCCCGGCCGCTGAGAAGCCACCTCCTCACCATAGAAGCATCTCCTCAGAAATGCCCAGGAATGCTTCAGTGGCCTCTCCAGACAGCATCCCTGCCAAATGCTTCACCCCCCCAGCACAGCGTCCAGCCACCAGGGTTACACCAGGGTTATGTTACAGCATCTCACACTCACATGTCCTATAGGTGCTCCTCTCCAGCATTATCACACGACACTGCCAAGACCCTCTGCCCATGTATGGAAGGATTTGGCAGGGGCTTCTGTGACCAGACCTGACAGCTTTGCTACACCTTCAGCAAAGCAGACAGGCATCCCTCGATGATGCTCTCACCTGCTCAGCCAAGCCCCATTGAGGAAGGGTACCCACTTTTCACAGGCAGACCACGGATGACAAGAGGAAATGGTTTTGAGTTGTGTCAGGGGATGTTTAGACTGGATATCAGGCAAAATTTCTTCACTGGCCAAGCATCAAAATGGGCTCCCCAGAAAGGTGGTGGAATCACCATCCCTGGAGGGGTTCAAAAAATGAGTAGACGTGGCACTCCAGGACATGTTTCAGTTAGCATGGTGATGTTGGGCATACGGTTGGACCTGATGATCTCAGTGGTCTTTTCCAACCGTGAAGATTCCACATTTCTGTGACACCATGCGCTCCACCAGCAAGCCCTTGTCTCCCGAGGCTGGCTTCTCACCCACAAACAGGCTCGTGCCTCTGTGCAAGCACAGCCTACACCCTGCCAACAGCGACGACAAGCCTACCCCAGCTGCTAACAAGGCTCTTTCCGCTCCCCCACCCGCCCAATATTCTGCACAGCAGAACCAAGCTTCTCTGCACAGCCTGTAGGTGCTGGAAAACAAGAACTTGAACTGATTTGGGTTACACTGAGAGAACATCCTACTGCATCCTTCGGAAAAGCACAGCCAGGCCCAAAGCCGGAGTGGTGCTTACACCCTGGCACAGACTGCAAGCTGCCATGGGAAGGGGCTTTTTTTTGTGCCATCAGATTTGTTTTTTCAAAGTATCTGCCCGTTTTTGAGATCTTCATACATTTTTTTCCTCCCCTAAATTTCTCATGGAGCTCCACCAGCTCTGCTCACAACAGCGCTTCTCACCCGTTGGGAAGAGATAGCAGGCATGGATTAATGTTTGAGGAAAGCTGCTTTCATGCCAATGCGCTTGGCAATAAAAGAGTACAAGAAGAGCCATCCCAAAAATGCAGTATTTATGAGAGGAGTGGTTTCTAAAATTGTTTTCACTATGGATACCAAGAAGCACCACCTGATTCCTGACTATCCCTTCATGCACATGGTTCCGTATGAGTATTTTTAAAGGCGACTGGAGCATCGATTTCACAGAACCCCTATCTCAAAGCAAAGCCTCCAGCTGGACATCCAGCACAACCGGCTCCCATAAGTCGCCACAGAGAGTTTGAAGATGGAAAACGTGCCTTTATACCTACAGGAAAAAAAGAAAACGTCGCCTGCAGAAGCAGAGAGATCCTCTCAGTATGACTGCGATTCTAAGATTTAATTATCTCAGCGCAGAACTCCAGGTATCAATGCTTCAGAGATAAAGAACAAACAAGACAATTATTTCCAGAAGTCCTCCTTCTTCCCCTCTAACAATCACAAGGGTTACAAACATGCCAAGGTCAGAGAATGTGTAATATAGAAATTTATTTCCAATTGGAATGCAGAGAAACCTTGCACTATAATGGTGGAAGAGCAGTGGTGTGAAACTCAGCAGAGCAGAGATTAATGTGCAGCTAAAGATCATAGAGGCTACCACAGAACCGTGTCTGAAACGACAAGGAATAAAATTAACAAGCATCTTTCCAACCAACTCCAACTCTTTACCCTGACAACATCCCATGGAGTGGCACGGCGCACGCCCAGCCCAGAGACCTGCCATCCGTCAGCCACATGCCAGATAGATCAGCGCTGGCTCCAAGCTGCACAGTGCTGCTCTGGGTTTGAGCTGTGCTGGGCTTTGCCCTCTCTGAGACCAAGGGATGGGATTCGTGAGGGGAACAGAGATTTGTTTAGGGAAAAAAAAAAAAAAAAAGAAAAAGCCCTGTATGGTGCAAGCCTCAGGAGCTTCCAAAAGCAACACAGAAAAGGACTGAAATGCCTTGTTCAGTTCTTCCTCGACTGCTTGCTTGCCCTAGGACACCCCATAAAGTATTTGTTTGGGGGCCCCTACCCTGCCAGCACACACCAGAGCCACGCGCCCCGTGAAGAGGCTGGGAGCAGGACGCAGCAACTCAGATCCCCGTGAGCCGACATGGGCAACGCCGGTGGAGCTGCTGTTTAAAGGAAAAATATAACCAACCAAAAAGCAGCCAAACTATACACAACTACACTGTGCTTACACCCAGAGTAGAAGCCCTCACGCCCTGCCTCCCATGCTGCAAGCCCCCAGCATCTGATCTGTCTGCAGATGGGAGTGTTTGCAGACACAAAGGCAGGAAAAGTGGAATTTGGTTCAAAAAAAGGGGGAATTACCTCACGTGCTCCAGTGGCTGGAAACCCACTCCACAGTGGCTCACTCTTACAGCCCAGCGTAATCCAGAAGGTATTTTTAAGCTAGCATAATGAAAGTTCCAAGTTGTTTTTTTTAAATCCCACAAAACTCTGATGAGTTTTTCTTCAAATTTCTTGGCTACTCAACAGGCAACAACAATAGTTGACTCAACCTCTCCAGGTGGATTCCCTCTCATCAAAAGCCCAAAGGAAAGTTCTTGCCCTCAAAGTTATTTAATTGGTGCTTGTTGTTTTTTTTTTAAACAGCAGCATACACAACAAAAGCCTTTCCACTTGATTTATAGTGTGCAATTTTAATTTTACACAACAGACGTGTATTTATGGCCACGGTTATGCAGCCTGGTACATACCACAGACCATCATTCTAGAAACTTTTGAGTGGTGAGGATGCTAAAGGACACTATGCAGGAATTCCACCCTTCAACCCCCCAGTCAGGTGAGTACAACTCCTTTATTTTGTGGATAGGCACTTATCAAACAGCACAGAAAAGCACAACAAGGAGTGAGGCATGGATGTGTGAACTCCCAGTCCCTCCAGTCAGTAGATATGCCCTGAAATGATCACACTGGGCAGGACATTACACACGCCTCCCGAGCACTTCTGTCAGCAGCGGTCTGCTGGGTTTTTACGCAGGGAGCAGCGAAGGTGGGATGGTGTTGCTTTGGTTGTGCACACTCCAGCTTGCTCGCCAAGAGATGCAGAGTCTTTCTGCCATGTTCTCAACTTTTTTTTTTAAATCTGGAAAGTCTGAATTTCTTGTAAAAAAATTCCACCCATTGACTACTCTGGGCTTGGCAGTGAAGGCAGACGGAATAAATACAGGATGGAGCATTTAGGTTTGGGGGGAAAAAATACTATCTTTTTTGCTGCCAAATCACAATTTTACTAGAATAATACTGCAAATTTTAAAAATTTAAATACCAGTTGTAACTGAACCTTGCCTGCCTTTCCCACCTGCATGAAGCCAGCTCCTAACCCTGGCTCCTCATGGGCTGGGTCTGCAGCCTGAGCCCAGTGATTCCCCCTCCAAGTCTGCCAGGGCACCTCAGCTCCCTGCAGCTCCCCACCTGACCCCACCGACTGACTCCTCGCCATGCAACAAGCAAATCCAAGCAAAGAAACACAAGGCTTTTAGCAACAAGGGAGGGAGAAAATACCCCAGCATCTCCGAGAGCATGGGAGATGTGCAAAGCTCAGCTGACACTCCGTGAGCCTCTGTTTCTGCTAATTTTTGTGTGTGTACTACAGCACAGGGGCAAGCAAAGTAGGGGTGGATACTAAAATTCAAGTAGGAGGCAAGAAGCTATTTTTTCAGTTGAAATCACCCCTCTCTGGCAGAAGGACTGAGTTATCACCTCTCCCAGGCTCAGCTGCAGGGCTGCCTGCCACGGTCACCTTCCCATCAGCCAACATCTCAGTGCACAGAGGACAAAACAAACCGGAAATGGGTGGATGAGGCAAGGAGGATGAGGAGAAGGACACAAAAGGATGAGGAAAGGTGAGAAAAAGCCATCAGCAAAGGATGCACTACACTGAGCCAGCAACCACTCTGGCTGCAGATCAACCTGCTCACCCCGCACTGCCGGGGCATGAAACAGGGGTGTAAATCTCAACGGTGCGACTGCAAAGCGACTCGTGTTGTGTGAGCATCACCAGTGCCGCAGACCTCCAGGCGCAGGCTCCTGCACGTTCTTTGTATGGGGCAATCACAGAGATGCCACCAGCGTTACCAACAAAGCGAGAAGTAACGATGCGGGTTGCACCAAAGCCTGGCTGGAGAGCTGAGAGATGAAGAGTAGTACTTTACATCGCTGCTGTAGCCAGGCAGCTCCTGCTTCCTTGTTTCCCGGGGAGAGATACTTACTCCTAACTCAGTCTCTCTTATTACAGCGACAATTCTCCACTTCTCCCCAGGGATCAGCCACACTGAGCTCGCTCTCTCTCTTGCTCTCTCTCTCTCGCTCTCTCTCTCGTTGTTGCAGCCGCTGTTAAACTGTGCTTGCCGATCGATCCACGCCTGAAAAAACTTCAGGAAGCGTGCGCTCCTGGCCAAGCCCTGCCTGGAGGGAAGACCTAGCGCATCCTGCCATAGCAATGCTCCTTGGACACCCTCTTCCTATGCCATGGGACAGCTCACACGACCTGTGGGACAGGGAACAGGGTAGAAACAGGTGAAAGGCCCGAGTTCTTCTCATTTTTGACCTGATCTGTTCTTCGTGCAAAATGGGTCCTTGTGGGTGTGATGCCTCAGCCACCCATGTTAGCCATGCCAGGCACTATTAGGAAACCAAGTGTCTCCACCAATTTCCTCCTCCTTATTTTCATCTTTACAACCAGGTGCGTACAGATGAAGGGTCGGGATGTTGGTGTTTGGACCTCAGGCCTGAAAAAGAACATTTTTAAGGTGCACACACTGGCAGGCATCACCACTCCCCTACTCAGGCCATTTTGCCAGTCCTGCCCAGAGGAGAGAGCTCTCACATATGCCCAAGCGCATCATGCAAGCCATCTCCTGCCGCAGCCTCCAGCTTCGCTTGGCTCCAGAGGGGCAGGGGAAGACCATGGCTTCCCACCACAGTCCAGGGAGCAATGAGGGAATAACGACGAACAAGTTCTGCCTTACCCCTGGATGAAAAAGCAAATCATGGGAGGAAATAAACGGCACTGGTTTGCACCTCACAGTGGTCTCATCCAGAGACGTCCTACCACCGTACAGGGACTGCAGACAGGCATTCCCTTCACACATTAACATGGAAAGGCAGTCTCCAATGTAACAGCAACATAGCTCCTGGCACTTCCAAAGGGTCCTTCCCAACCCCAGCGCCAGGCACACCGTGGTTTCTCCGGCCACTGCACAAAAGAGCGACATTTCCTCCTGCTTGCACAGCCCGGGACGTAGACAGGAACAAATTCCTGTCTGCTTGCAACCTCCTCTCTTCAGCAAAACCCTGCCAGGTCCAGAGCTGACCTGATGTCTCCAGAAGTGACTGAATACAGGCATTTATTTTTGTTTTCCATAGGCATTCCAAGCCCGCCTGCCCGCAGCCCCCCACAGCACACACACAAAGGAGGGAGGAGGACCACAGCTTCTCCGAAGAGAACGGAGTTCCTGAGGTCTGAAACAGCACAGCACAAAGGTCACATCATTGCTGCAGCAGCTGGTGACCAGGGGAGAAGAGCTACAGGGTAAAGAAGGAGAAGAAATTTCGGAAAATAAACGCATTTGCTGATTCATTTTTATTCTGCGTGAACATGTAAATCGGGTGCAAAAATAAAACAAACAGAAGAGGCCTAATTATTTATACAGGCATTTTAATCAAACAATGAATAGCACGCAGCAACCTTCTACATCAATTAATAAAGCTGGCTTCTGCAAAACAAAAGAGTTACACCATGTGCCCTAATTATAAAATCCAGCCTGGAGATGCTTTCCTCCCCCCGTTGCCCTTCCCTCCCCCCATACACCTGGCTGAACATATTCCCACCGCATTCCTGAGCTGAGGACACTCGTTAGCCCCACTCTCTATTTACAAATTCATTACTGTACTGCATATTTACTAATGTCTCTGACAGTAGGAGTGGTCATAATGCAGCACTCGGAGGCAAAACAGCAGCTAATTGAACGCAGGGGCTGGGGGGGGCCCGGAGCGGGGGGACTGCCTCCCTTTCTCTGTGCAGGAGGCAGCTGCTTCCACTTAAGCTCAGCACATTTCACGAGATGAGGATAAAATAGAAGCTATTAGATGTTTGCATTAGATTCCAGGGAGCCACCTCTATGCTTTGCATTAACAAAGCACACTTTGCAATGCGTTTCTTCACGTCTTACCTTGGGCTTCACTTGATCAAACATCATTCCCCACCGTAACGTGTGTGACCAACACCGGCTAATGATGAGCCATCTCCTTTCTGACGTACAGGTGCACAGCCCCCTCTGAAAGCAGATACACCCAAAGAAGCCCCGGCGCTTTGCAGCTTCACACAGGTCCACAGCGCAGGGGTTGTGGTCTGCTCTGAAGGCTGGGTGCACCACGACAAAGGAGCCCACAGCATCGCCAAGCAAGCGGCCCATGCTAAACTGCCCAAGCGCTACACGCGTTCCCTGTCACTAATGCAAGAGGGTTTGGGGTGCAGGGGATGCTGCTTGTTTATTTTGAAGCAGCAACAACCAAAGGCAACACAGAATTTGTTAAAACCCCTCTTGAGGCATTAACCGCGAGTTAATGAACGTTTTATGAATCAATCGCTTTGCCAGCGCCCGAAGCCTAGAACTTTCTTTGAGGCTCAGCCACACCTAGTTTGATGTGGGGCACTGGGAAGGTTGGGCCATGAAGCCAGGACAGACTCCTGCACCAGCATCCTTCTGCCGTTTAAAAGCAGAGATAAAGCTCTCGCCCGTTCTCACCTAAATGAACACTAAACACTCATGGGAACTCAGGAAATATCTCAACTCCTGGTTGCAAAGCACCTCTCCATCCTCCCTGCAGCTCATGGGTGGGGAGGGGGCACATGCTTGGGTTTCCCATGAGGGATGAGATCTCACCTGAGGAGGCAAAAACCCCGCACAACAGGGCAAGGGGGGCATCCTGGCAGAGGAGGCCATCCCAGCCAGGGCTTGGTTTCCCATTGTGGCTGATTACACATGTTAGCACCTCCATGCTGATGTACCCTACCACGGGCAATACTGGCAGGGAAGAAGCAACAGTTGAGGTTATGCTCGGAACAGAGGTAACAACCTCCAGGGAGCCAGGTCCATCTCTGGATGCTCATCTGGAGATTGGCACTGTCTGGGCTTGGCAGCTCCCGTTTGTCTAGGGCAAGCCAAAAGCTTTGGGTACCTCCGTATGCCTGACTGCACCAAGGTCTCCCAAGTACACAGCTTCTCAAGGACTATTTCTAAAGAAGGACGGCGCATATGTTGTGTTTGGCATGGCCAAACAGCTCCAAAGGGTGAGGATGTCAGGTGAACATTTCTCCAGGCAAACGGCAGGAAGTTTCTGTAAAATAAAACGAGGCAGAGGTCCCCTCTCTGCTCTTTCAGTAGCATGAGGCAAAAGACTGATATATTAATTTTTAAAATTTCATGCTAGAAAAATCACACTAATTTACTTCATTTGGTCTAAATATAAAACTATAGAAAGTTTTAAATGCTTTAGGAATTTGGGGAAGATCCTTTGAAACCCAAAGGGTACATTTAGTACAGGCCACGTTCCGTACCTCGGCTGGCAAATGGCAACAAATCTGATGGCTCTACCTGGCTGGTGCCTTAGGGCAACCACCCGTCTGTATGTTGTGTACTTCTAGGTCCTTCATCCAGAAGTCAGGCACTGCACCGCCAGGAGCACATGTGGCAATTTCCACAAGGCACAGACCCCCAGATACAGAAACACAGTCACAATTGAAATCTGGAAGAAAATTTGATTTTTTTTTTCCTTGAAACTCACACCAAATGTAATCAGATACTATTGAAGTTCAATTATTCTTTGTTATCTTTTAAAAATTCTGTTAATGTGTATTTGATTCTCCTAGAAGATATCATTCAATTAGAAAGGTCTCCAAATTTCAGAACCGATGTTTATGTGTATTCAGAGAAAATGTTCAGAAACTTGTCAGCACGCATGGCGTAACAGAGCACATTTCAGGGGAAAGCCAGGCACTCACACAGTGTGCCTGCAATTACAAATTACCAACACAAGTCATGCTTTGGGTGCGACTGCACGTAGGTGCCTTACACTCTCCATTCGAGTTGCCAAAGTTGAAACAATAGAGTTTGTGACAGCACTTGCGCCGACGACAACAACAAAAGCCAAACACCGACAGAATGCTTGATAGAGGCTACAGAACGGAAAGCATCCACTTCTCCCTATTCTCTTGGCATTGTAATTCCAAGAAATAATAGAAAAACAAGTACAGCTCGCGAGTTGCTTACTCCTAACTCCTGAGCTGAGCGTGCAGCAGGGTCTGTGCGAGCGGCAGCGGGTGGCTCTCACATCCTCTTCACACCGCTGGCCCGAGCACATGCTCAGGTGCCACCACATAAGAGCGAGACACGTTACAGGTGACAACAATGAGCATCAGGTCTGCTCTGCAACTAAAGGAGTTCACTGATTTGCAGCCGCCAATATCTGAACCTCAGTATGAACAGCAAGAGTAAATCTTTCTTCTTCCCCGCCATCCCTTCTTCCTCACGATCCCTTCTTCCACACCATCCCTTCTTCCACACCATCCCTCAAAATCTTCTTCAGAAACCCAGGACAGACCAGTCCACCACCACAGTCACCATCAGCCAGAGAAACGTTAACACATCATCACCATTGGACTGTACAACCTGATGTCAACCTCCTGTAGGTTCCCGAGCTCTCTGTTAGTAACATTTATTAGTGCCCCTTAACAACTTCTTCAATGATTCACTTAAAATATAAAATAAACTGTTTTTAACGCAAGTCCTCGCGCCTCTTGAGGAAGATGCAGCTCACTGGCAAATAAAACCTCCTGCCTGAACAAGAAGACCTTAGCTGTGACATTGTGAGCAGTGAAATAACACTTGGAGAATAGATGTATTCCAGAACCAAATATCCCTGGGGAGCTCAGATGTTAAAAGTAACAACACTTGCAGTTTTGGATACACGTCTGAAACGGCCTTCCAGGCTACGCCACCAATTACACAAAGAAAAAAGGGAAAAAAACCCCAACCCCACCCCACCCAGCCCTAAATGCTAACCAGAAATGTGATTCAGGAGGAGAGATGCTACAAACAGGGCTGCTTTCTCAGCTAGCAGCATGACTTCTCCTCTCTGTGATTTACAGATACTTAAAAACAAGTAGGTTAATGAAGCAACAATACACTGACTGCAGAGCGCCGATTAATACAAACTTCAGAGCATGGTGATCCACGAGCAATCCAGCACTACACAGTGTCCAAGCCATTTGGCCAGGCTTATTAAAGACAGGCCTTAAAATGTTACAAGAGCATTTATTTAACAGCATTAACTAAATAACTACTGAAAAATAACTACACATCTCCACCATCTGCAGACTACAAAAGCGTCATGGCTGTGCACTTCGACCCTGGCTTGCTCCAGTATTTTCACTATTGGCTTTTTTAACAGTTTAATTTAAAAGGAGCTGTGTCCACTGAAGTGGTTGCACAACTCACCTCCAGGACTCCAAACAAGCCTCTGACACTCCTTCCCTTTGCCTCAGTTTCCTTTTCTCTAAAAGAAAGGCAACACCGCGGGTTGGGGATTGCCCACAGAAATGCCTGGGAAGCATTGTGAGCACTAAGAAACGTGTAATCTCCCTTTCTGTTAGGAAGCACCACTGCATCCCTTCCTCACCCAGCAGTCACGGCAGCCTGCATGTCACCTGCAGAGGACGACAGCGTGACCTNACGGGCTTGGCCAGGACAGCTTGCTTGGGAAGAGGGCAGGTTAACAGAAAATCAGATGCAAAAGCATCTTCAAATTCTTCAAGTCATTTCTTTAGGGGGCAGCCTCAGGAAGCCTCTGGGCCAGCAGGAACCAGGCACCCCCAGCCAGGAGTGGAGCGGGGTCATGCCACCTCGGCTGCTTGTGCTAGCTCAAGAGCATGCTCAGTCCAAGCCTCAGTCCACATGGGTACAAGCCAAGCTTCGCTTCCCAGAGCTGTATCTGAACACCTGATGTTGTGTCCTTCTAGAAAATAGGTGCTGCTGGAGGAGGGCAAGAATCCAGCTTCTGTCCCCACAAAGCCCAAGGCCTGTGTTTGCACCCCAGCACTGCGCCCTTCCTCCCAACCACAAGATCCTGCAGTGGTATTCCAGATTTTCCCTTTTATTTTTCACAAGAAAAAGCAACAAACGTACAAGTTCCCATCTGTACATCGGCATTTCTACCTGCTACCGAAGAGGAAGATGTCCTGAATCACACAACAAACTAAAACCCCCAAAAGACAGAATTGCATGGGAGGGGCCTTGAGCAGGGTTAGTAAGACCATACGAGGAGGTGTTTTCAACCAGCTTTTCCACCTCTGACAATGGTGTAGCCAGGACCAGAAGCGATGTGAATTGCCTGACAGCTGTTTAGCAGCCAACGATACACTACTGGAAGTCTCAACCCAGTTCTCGGTGAACAAACGGTTGTGCAAAAATAGCCATTACCCAAGATGACCATTTTTCTTCCAGAACAAAAGAACATCAGGTTGGAAATAGCAGAATTAATCCCTCGAGATTGCAACCCACAACGTCTCATATTTAATTTGCAGTGGGGGCTTCAGGGAAATCAGAGAGTGGCGACCAAGAACAAAGGCCACATAATAAGAATTAATTTCAACGTAAGTACGAGTGAAGCCCAGTGGCCCAGCACCCTCTGTCAAAAGTTAGCCCAGTGGCTGCTGGGCATCAGCGGAAAGCAGAGATGCTCGCTTTGCTGCTGCTTGAACTGCCATAATCTGGTTTCTTTGCTGCCAGGCTCAGCCTAGGATGGAAGGGGGATGAGACACCGAATGTAGAGATGTTGGGGAAGCTCTGCTCTGGTGGCATTTTGCCTCTTTAGAGCAGGACTGAGAGCGTGATTTTGGTACCAAGAGTCCTCTGCTATGGTGATTGCTCGATCACCATATAACCCAACTGGTTATTAAAATTATAATAATTTTAATTAAAAAGTTAAAAGTAAAAAACCTGGCACTACCATAGCTAGAAACAAAGCGAAATAAAGGAGATTTTTATTTGAGTCCAAGCGTCTCTGCTATTCAGAGGTATTTTGCCCTTTTAAAACGATTTACATCCAAATTTCTGGCAGCAAGTCGGAAACACAGGCCACCTAAAGAAAAGAGCCCACCCCTTCCCTTCCTCCTAGCCCGCTGCACCTCCTCGTTCCTCACCCTAAATCTCACCGAGTTTATGACAACAGAAACCTGTCTTTCCAAACCCGGGGGGGTGGGGNGGGCTACAAATCAATCTTCAGAAAGCAGAAATGGATTAGCACTGAGTTATGGCATCAGACGCGACAGCTTCTTTATAGCGACTACCCAGGGAAACAGGGCAACTGCTTTAACGGAGCTGCAGCTCAAGCTGAATGCTCAAAACAGAAACCCAAAAGAGCAAAGGGGCAAAAGGAAGAGTAAACGATGATCATGATGCCTTTTTTGCCTCTGACTTCGTGACTGAACCTCATGAAAGATGCCCCCAAGCAATGCTGGCATCAAGGCATCACCCTCCACACTCCCAGCTCCATTGCACCTTTCCAACAGCTCCAGCACTGGCTACGTCACTCCCGTCCTGCTGGTGCCACCAACCCCAAAGTCATGCTATTGCAGATGAAGAGTTGGGGGGGGCAGAATAAAATAATAATAATAAAAAATAATCTGTGAACCCATTCTTCAGGGTTCACCGAGAACCTTTTAGGCACAGCCCAAATGTCAGAGTCCCCCTGCAAATGTCGGTCTGCAGGTGGCAGCTGCATTCTGCCGGATTGCGTTAAAAACATCTGAGCACTCTCCTATGCTCCCTGCATATTACCAAGTATTTAGGGAAACGCTGGCAAAGGTTATCCCTACAAGTTCGCCTCTGGATGAATACTGCTAGGGAGGGAAAGCGAGCAGATGTTGGGTGACTAACTTGAGCGCACTTGAAACAGGATTTTGGAGCAGTCAAAAAAAGAAAACGTCCCTAAGGGATTTATCTGGATTTTCCGTTCGGCGGAGTATGCATTCATTCAAAGCACCATCACCACACAGGTACGTGCTGACACAACACTGTTCCAACAAACAGGGCGAGCGGGACTGACGTGGAGCAGTAAATGCCTCCCAGGTGCCTCACCAGCACCCTGGGGAAGGACACAGCCCTGGCTGAGGACAACTGCCCTTGGAGAAAGAAGGCTTTAGGAAGTCTTCCAGGCAGCAAGTTATTGCAAACGTTTTTAAACGCATTTCACTGCTTCTCCCTTGTTTCCATACACACATGGCCGATGCAGCTCTGAAGGAGGTCGCTCAGCTACAAGAGGGAGCCGAGATTCATTTGGTGCTCACTGTCCAACTGGAAAGAGTATTTTACTGCAGTTTTCAATGCCTAAAGAGCAGCTGCTGAAAGGAGTGAGGAAATGGAGACAAGAAGACTGTGGGTATGCATTTTGACTCCAAAGGACTAGTAAATCCTGTGTGCAGCCCCAGCGCAGCGGAAGTGCTGGCTGCAGGAAGGCAGCGGAATGAAGCCCCGTGGGCAGAGCCCATAGCACTGGGCAGCCCTGGGGAGGAACGCAGCTGGAGGAGAGCTGATGCCACCTCAGGCAGTAGGTCACAGCCACAATGGGCCATGCGGGAGGGTGAGAACCAGGGCCAGATCCAGACCACACACACATCTACAGCCAGTCACTTCACCAGGCTTCTCCTACCACGGACATGGGCACAACTCACCTGAACTGAAAGGGCTAACACCATCACATGTCCCACCATGAGATCGCAGCTGTGTGCCAGAAATAGGTTTGGACCCACGGTCCAACTGGAAAATGTTTCAAGAAGCCAGAATTGAACTCAGAGGTCTCCAACTGGAGGGCTTGCTGCTCCTGATTTCAGCCAGGAGAGCGATCCTCTGTCCAGGAGGTTCAACAGGGTCACTAGTATCATCCATCCTGGACCACTCATGGTCTTTACCATGTCACTTCATCCCCACAGATGACAAACAGCACTTTAGCATCATTCCCAAGTACATGCTTTCCTCCTCTGCTGCTGATGCATCCTGACCCCTCAGGAACTTTGTCTGAGAACCTGAGCGCCATCATCGCCACCACAGAGCCTCGCAAAAGAGCACATTTAATCAGCTCAGCCTTGATTTATACGTCTGCCTCTCACAAAGCCCAATTTCCGACAGTGGAATTCAGATTTGCTGTCACAACCTTCAGACCTACAGCCAAAGAATGTAATTTTTAATGCTGGTCATTTGGCAACCCACAAAGAAAGCTCACAAATCCAATAAAAGAGGGTTGGGGGTTTTTTTTAATTTAAAAAAAAAAAAAAATCCCCCCCCAGTTCTGGCCTGGTACATAGCAGTGGGGAAAAGCACACAGTAAATCACCCATCCGACAACTGGGCAAGGGCCAGCGTTCACTAAGAGCCTGGCTGCCCACGGCGCTTTCTCAGGTTCCCCACAATGGGCCACTTGAATTTGCTTTTTAACTACCCAGAGGTCTGACATCAGCCTTTGCTGGCTAAATAGTCTCAAAATGTAAGAAAAAGCCTGAGTAAGGGGTGCGCTGCAGCTGCACACAAAAAGGTTCATGCTCAGCAGAGCCTTGGGGAGCCAGGCTTTCAGTATGGGACCCCACTACCATCGAGTTAGATGTGGAAAAAAACCCAGACCTCGATCGATTTAGAACTGAGGAAGTAAGGATGGAGCAGCCAAGCCTTTAATCAGACGTGAATACCCCACATCTCAGTTCTGACTTGCCATCGTGTTTCTTTCCACCCATTTAATTCCCCAGTTACTCTCTGGAGCGGTGACTGTCACTCCGTGCACCCGGGATCTGCGTCCCGTACACGGGAGGGATGACTGTGGCTTAACAGGGCGAGCATGCCCTGCCTCTGCACTTCTGCAGCACCATGCACGACCCTCCCAATGTCACCTGCAGGAAGTGCGCTCTGGAGAGAAACTGAGGCAGCAGGCTCAGCAATCCAGCTACTCCATTTCCATCTGTGCTTAACCTGTTTCTCTGCTCCTCTCTGACTCACCACAAAACAGAAGTAGAGGAAACCGCTCAGAGATCAGGCTGAAAAGCAAACACAGAGAACAAAGGGATGACTTCATGTGATGGAGCACAGGCAGTCCAGCGACACTGCAAACCCGTAGCTCCCCAAATTTACCCTGGTAGCATTTCTAACCCATCTTCAGTGAGAAAAAGTGGAGGGGACGTGGTGGGCTGCACACAGTGGTTACAGAGAGGACTCTATTATTCTGTTAATGCAAGCCCAGTATTTTTACATGGAGCCTCCAGGCACAAAATGTCCTTAGGACAAGTGGACTCGTAATTGGTTAAAAAAGGCAGAGAGGGTCAATCTCTGAAACATCAGGCTTGTGGCCACCTATGTACTCAATTTCAGCACTAATTCTCTTCCCTCCACAGTCAAATCCTGCTATTTACTCCCACCTACGTAACATCAAGCAGACGGGAAACAGCATAATTCTTAACGCTTATCCCTCCAAAACCTGATTTAATTTCCTATGCATCAAGAGAAAAGCCATATTAAACTACAGGGGGAAAAAGACCCAAAAAACCACCAAAACCCCAAAAACCCCAACCACCCAGCTATGCTACACACAGGATTTGCATCCCATCCCAAATTTCCTTCACACTTGGTGCGTATGTTCTGTGGGTTGCTACCATAGCAGGACTTTCACCCCTCGCTTCACACAGCCACCACTTGTCTCGCGGTAGGAGATTGAAGTAGACAAGTGTGAAAGAATCATATAGGGCTCAACATCATTAGGCTCATCCTGAAAGCATGAGAGCTGACATGTCTGAGGAGGCAACTTCCGATTTTTCCCCCGGGGCTCAGATTTAGGGTCCTGGAGGTTGGAGGAGAGCAAGAACGATCTTCAGGAAATAAGCCCAGGGAGGCTGGGTGTTTGTCTTTTCTTTGCAATCTTGGGGCAGTTGTGAGGCTACAAGGGCGTCAAAAATTATGAAGGATTAAATAACTATGAAAGCCTCAAGTTAAACATAAACCCAAACTGCGAAAACACAATGAAAGTTCAGCCTGTTAGAAATAATGTGCCGGGCAAAACATTAACACATTTACACTTGGAAGTTGTGAAGGAGTCAGAATCATCCTGCTTAAAATGTACCAGTCAGACGAAATCTCGTTTCAGGGCAGAGCATCCTGCAGATACATAAAAGAAAGTACTTGAATAGGCATCATAACACAAACATCCACTTATTTTCTGCCAAATAAGATCAATGTCCTCTCTCCATGAAATAACACTCCCTGTAAAGTGCTCGAGTTCAACTTGCTTACAGAGAAAGAGGTCACAAAACCAAACGCCTCGGAACGCTTCAGTTATTAAGCAGGCTCAGTTGCACTCTTTAGGGCATTTATCCTTCGTTCAGACTGCGGCATTTCTATGAAGTAAAAACTAAAAATAAAACACCCTCACCTTACAGGCTAGCAGCTCAACTCGGCCTGAAAGGTCAAGCCAGATTTCTCCCGACTGAATGAATCGCCAAGCCCAGGCCTCATCCCCTGGCAGCAGCCCAGCGGCTAAAGCTTGTGGCTGTTACGGGTGCACCAGTCACCATGCAATCACTGTGGCCAAACCCCATCCTCCTCCATGGCCTGGGGAGGGAGAAATGGCATCTCCAAAACGAGGACAACAGCTTACAGCAGTGAACATGGAAGGGGTTTGGGGTTTTTAGTTTGGGGTGGTTTTTTTTCCTATTTGTATGCAGAAAGGAGGGTGAAGCTGAAGCTCAAGCACATCCCCCGCAGCTACGGCCATCAAATAGGCAGGAACACTCTGTACTGGTTCTGCAAGGCTCAGAGCAGAGAGCAAAGGTCACCCATACATACCCGAACTAAGGCGGTGCATGCGACTGATCAGCCAGGGGACCCCGACGCATCACCTCCCCAAGCGTGAGGCCTCGGGTGATGGGGAGGCTCCTCAGCAGGATGCTATCTAGGAGAAGCTTCTGCTGTCTCAGATGGACCCATCGTTTGAAACTGCCAGGTTAAACAAAGAACTGTGATTCAGTAGTGCTCTGCTTCCCAGTGCCTCCTCTTCCCACCAGCGCTGCAAGCGGGCTGCTTGCAGATGTGGCGGAGTGCTGGGTTTGGCAATGTTAGGTTTGCAATCGGACTCGGTGACCTTAAAGGTCTTCTCCAACCCGAGCTGTTCTATGCCAACAGCCCTTGGACTGTCCAGGGAGGCCCTGAGCTCATCTCAGTTTGAGCTTCAGGTTCCCCAGGGCAGAGAGACTCCCGCAAAGGTAAGATCCCCGGCGCGGGGCTGTGGCGCTGCCTTTTCACACCGAAACCAAGGCAGACCGCCGCCAAGTACAGGCAACGGCCGAACTCCTGTTCTGCTCAGCGGCAGCGGTGTTCCTATGATTTTTACCATGAGTTTTGTAGTGTTCATCTTAACACTTCTGTTCACAAATTCCTCGGGCTGTACTAAAAAATGCCTTCCCCCCCCCCCAAGTTACGTCTCCAACTCTTGTAGCTGCAAATAAAAGACTGGGAAAGCAACCACTGTGCATCCCAACGGTTCAGAAACTAGGTGAGAAATAAAAAGAAAACTCTGTTTATTGTGTAAAAAGTATGACCTGATTTCGGGGAGCCTACTTCATGACTTTTTAAATAAAGACACCTGGCACACTGGTTACAATGGGAATATATACTCACTAATTTCCAGCCCAGTGTCAGCTTTCCAGCTAATCCCAAAACAATGACTGTAACAGAATACAAACTTTCCGGATCATCATTATGCCTGGGGTATTAAAAAGCACCGATGAATAAAAGGTGGAATGAATATTTCAAGGGGTTGCAGACAGCAAGGGATGGGGACAAGAACTGAGCAACTACTGACCAAAGCAGTCCCAAGGCACACAGCACGCTGCCTTTCAAAAGCCAGGACCAGTCAAAATTCCCAAGGGCGAGCTGCAATTCATGGCATTCCCATTTCTGACTCTGCAAGGTGAGGTATTTCAACTGCTAGGTTTCCAGAGGATGGGCACAGAGCACTTCTGAAACCCTTCCTCCCCATCAATCACATGTGGTGCCCAAACACTGCTGCTCCTGAAAAACTGGGTTTATCTTTTTGTGCCTCAGTTCCTCAACTGAGGGTTGGTCTCAGTGATCTCTTAAGGTCCCTTCCAACCCCTACAAATTCTGTGGTTCTGTAAACTGCAACACCAGGAAGTATCTCCAACCAATGCTGTCATTCCCAAGGTGTTGGGAGGGGTTGATGAATCAGCATGCACAATGCTCCTAGGAAAGAAAACAAGTGATGTATATGAAGTCCCCGCTGTCACTTCCTGATCTCCATGCATCCCGAACCCGACGTACCAAGGCTCGCTTCTTAAAGTGAAAACCAGATGGGAAGAAACTCTTCTTGCTATGAAGGTCCTTGCCAGAAAACTCCACTGCTAATATCCCTGTGCAGCACAGAGAGTCTCTCCCCAAACCTTTCATGTGTCTCTCTAGACATCAGGCTCCCTTTCTTCTTCCTTTTATCTTCATATTTAGATAATTCTCACTAAAAGCAAGGTGGTCGCTCTCACAAAATTACCATAACGTCTCTTGATGGACTTTTAAGATCCGTCCTGCTTGTTACACGGTACTTGGGAATGTGTTTTGCCAAGAAGCAAGACGTTGTTTATTCTTGTATTAGGAAGACAAAGTGTTTCCCACTTCAGGGCTTCATCTCTCTTAAACCCGCGCAGCAGCAGCGGCGCAGAAAGTGAGCAGGGAAACTGGAGGGAAGAGACTCTAACGGCAATTGAATTTCAATTTCATTGATTAGTAGTATCGCCCCCGTAAGGAGATTTAATGCCGAGCCCGGTGTAAATTGGATTCCAGTTGCTGTCCCTGTGTAAAAAGGGGTCTCACATAAAGGATTAAACGAAGGCCAAGGTTGCACAATGAGCCCACTGGCTCATTCACAATCAGCTTTGTGTACTCATTAGAAAAGGGAGCTAATCACCCCAGTTTGTGCTGGTTTCAGAGCTGCCAGCACAAAAGGCTGTGACCTCCCACTGAGAGTCAAAGACAAAATACCCCCTTTCTCCCATGTACCCAAACCTCTCATTCTGTGCCTCCCAAATTCAACCTTCTGATGGGCCTACAATAAAAATTAGCTATGGTCAGCAAGATCCAGCTACCCCTAAAATCCCAATTGTGCTGCTTAATATGGGGGGTGCGTTAGGGAAGTCTAACATCTGTCCAGTAAGGAGTCTACTCATGACCCAGTTTCATCCCAGTGTGTGGCTTGCTTGTAAATGCGTTGGGAGCATGTGGAACACAACAAAGCACCGAAACTTCCCTAAGTTATCCTGCAGGTAAGCCAGATCTTCTCCATTTTAAGCAGCACACAGAAATGCATCCCTAGGCTTGTTGGCATCGCACAGGAAGCCAGAGGAGTTACACCAACGTGTAGCAGGAAGATAGGAAACTCTGCTGGCAAGCAAAGCTTTAGAAGCAGATACGAAGGGTGGGCCAGGAGGTGGGAAGCCATGCGGTGTGTTCCTCACATCACCCCTTTGGTCCTGCCATCACCCCTTTGGTCCTGCAGACAGCTGCTCAGAAACAACAAACGCCCTGAGGCTGCGCCTGATCAGAGCTGCCTGCCGGGGAGGGCACCACACCCCGTGCACCCCTGAGCATCTGTACAGTGCCTAACGCCACAGCATGATCATGGTACAGGTATCAGGAAGCAGCAGCACAGGAACACCACTGAGCGCTTCCGATGCTGGAGGAAACCAAACAGCAGCATTGCCCCGACAGATGCCCCAGAATGGGTTCTGCACAGAGAGGTGGCTCACAGACCAGATACCCAAGGGCATGAAACTCCATCCTTTTCATGGGGATTTCAGGGAAAAGAATAACGTAAGAACAGTCTGGATCAGGAAAAGTTTAACTCTTTTAAATGGTCAGACTTGCACTATGTTAAATTATCCCTTGGCTATAATATAATCCTGGGTTCCCAAATTCTCTTTTACTACAGAAAGCCTCAGGCTAAAGGAAAACTTCCAGCAATTACCTTCTTTCCTATCAGGAAAGCCTGAAATCCCAAGCAATCTGGCAAGACAGGACCGATCAACACACGCTGCTTTTACAACGCTTAATGAAGGGAAAGCAGCAGTCCCTTGCTCTCTCGCATGGGAAACGAACCCGATGCAGAGCCCCACAGCGCTTCTGCAAGTATTGGGCCACATAGCAGATCTGGCACAATAGCACAGTGCAGTAAAATGAAGGGTTAACACACCCCTTTTAATACCCCTCCCCAAGCAGGTGTACCACAAGCAGACGCAACCCAGAACAAGGTCGTATCTGCCCTCCCAGCTCGGGGCTCTGGTGTCCCAGGGAGAGGAAAGCAGGTCAAGGCAACCATGGAAATGCAGAGGGAAAGGTCAGGATGGCATTTTTTATAAAAGGTATAAAAATAATAAACGTTTTTTTAATAGGAGATGATTAATGGGTTGGAGGAAATCAGTGGACCTTTGAGAAGGAGCAGTTCCACAGGTAGACAGCCCAGAAGTGCGCTTAAGGACCACTCTCGCTGATGGGGAAATATTTCTCTGTCTGCAGAGGCCTTTGTCAGGCAAATAAAATCTTCTGTCAGCAGCTGCAGACAAAATCTCCATTGCTGGAGGATAAAATCTGATTGCATGTACATCTGAGAGGATGTTATCTCTTCACTACCTACCAGCGCATAATGCAGTTGGTAAAAACAGTTTGGTCCAAAAACTTGCCCTCCCTTCTCTTTAAAAAAACCCAGCAAACCAGATGCCAGCCGGCCCACGGCACCAGCTGCAGGTCAGATTTCCCTCTCTGCCCACCTCTACACAGATACAAAGCCTTTCATTAAAGGGTAACCTGTTCCCAGTGAGAAGGCAGAGTGCCTGGGATACTTTCCAGGCAGACCAACTTTTTTTCTTGTGAAGGACAGATGAGAAAAAGCCAAATCCAAATGACACACCGAAGTCAGGGAGCATTAAAACTACCTCTGGAGATTTCAGACCAAACAATCCCACACAGTGGAAAAACATGCTTTTTTTTTTTTTTTTTTTTTTGGTTAAGAGTTGCAACATTCAGACCGGTTTCAAGTGACTGTGTCATTTAATAACATTCCCTGACTTACTGTGCCGGGCAGTCGCTGCTTAGCAGCTTGGTTTCTCTGACACAATGCTCTTACGGCGCACTGAAGCGCTGTTCCACCTCGCAGCTGCGCAGCTCAACCAGCACCCGGCAACAAGCGCAGGAACCTCTCTGCTTCCCCGTCAATATATTCACAAGATTCTCCCACCAAGATGATAATACTCAATCTGAACTTATTTTCCAGATCATCAACTGGACTTGTGCACGCCTTACAACCTGGTCTTTGGCATTCTCAGCAAGAGCAGCATTAGGTCCAATGATCGTTATCTCCATGACTTCAATTTTCCTCTCAGCCTCTTGCAATCTTAAACCAATGCTTTCCAACTCCTTATCCACTGCAGCATGAATAGCATCTCGCTTTTCTATAATGTCTGCCAACCACTTAGCAAGCCCAGCACTGCTTGATAAGCCAAATCCGTGCCTCCTGACGGTACGAAGCTGGAAGCAGTCAAGCCTGACCCACCCAGCTAGAAGGAAGTTTGAGAGTGAAATATCTGGTCCTCACTATGTCCAGTCAGGCTCTTTTTTTTTTTCCCCAGCAGTTTTTATCTCCAAAACCAAACAGTAACTAACATCCCATTCCTGGGATCACACCCACCTGCTCCCAGAAGCTGCCCACCTTTGCAAAACAGCCACCAACCGCACAGGTCCGCATAAGTTTATCACTGCTGAACCACATAAATAAGCTTTTCACTTTTAAACACCGGGCTGCATGCAGCTTGTACTATAGCCCAGTTGGGAGGTAATACAGTCAGGCAAACAGAGGGAGGCTCCCACGTAACCTGCCAGTCAGAGCTACAAGAGGGAGAGAAATGCCCCATGCTGCAAGGCACTTCTCAGCGTGTGCTCAGCTGCAGAGAGCCCCAGTGCTGCAGCTCCAGCCATATTAATTCACAGAACCCCAGACTGGTTTGGGTTGGCAGGGACCTCAAAGTTCCTCTAGTTCCACCTCCACCATGGGAAGGGACACCCTCCCCCCAGCCCAGGGTGCCCAACGCCCCATCCAACCTGGCCTTGAACCCTACCAGGGATCTAGGGGCAGCCCCAGCTTCTTTGGGCACCCTGTGCCAAGGCCTCCCACCTCCCCAAGAAGGATTGCTGCCTTAGATTCAACGCGCACAAACCAGCTCTCACACAGACTAGCATCTTCCCATTTCATGGTGAGCTGGAAAAAGATCTATCCCAGTAAAAAATTCACGTGCCATCTCCCTTACAGTAACACGTTCATTGATCTCCCTTCCACAGGCTAATTCTGATCCCCCATGTCAGGGTTCAGGAACACCACGGTTCCCACCACACCTCCCCATGGATTACCCTGCTCTCTCAACAGCAAGGCTGAGCTCTTCTTATTGATTTAAACCTACCCTGCTTTTTGTCAGGGACCTACAAGGACTCAGCTGTGGGCGAAGGAAAGAAATTCTGTAAAAAAAATGTGCTTTGGTTGGGGTGGGGGATGCAAAACAAGGAGGGAGGCTAAAGAAGACATTATCACTCTTAAAAACTCAAAATACAATGGACTAAAACCTCTTTCTTCCATCACCTGAAGAACACAAGCAGCACTGAACCACACACACTGTAGAAAACTAATACCTGAAGGACTCAAACAGAATATTTGATGCATCATCCCCATGTCAGCTCTGAATCGCAGCCTCCTTCACTGGGAAAGAAAACAGGGTAGGATGGGAAACAGATGGGCGGTGGAGGACCAGGAGAGGCTAAGACGACAGCTACCTGCCATTTTTCCCTCTTCCTTCACAGCTCAGCCACCAGCATCTCCTAACACGCTCTTATTCTTCTCCACATGCCTCATACATACAGAAATGTGGGTTGGATTTAAAAGTGAGGACTCGGAGAGGTGGAGAGGGAGCAAGGAACGGGGGAGGACTGTGGTGCTCCTCGAGAGCCACTTCTGGAGATGGGAACAAAGACTGCAATGAGCGGAGGACATGAGGACGACGTGACTTCAGGCTGCCACAGATGCAGCCTCGCACAGCACGTACCCAGTGGGTAAGTCCCTGTCACAAGACAGCAGAATCCAACAGTTTGATTATTTTTTCCCCCATTCTTTCTCCAAGAGCTACATAATTGTTCTGACTAATAATAATGGACCTGTTACTGCTCCCACCATCCTCAAAGGGAGCAAAATCAGGTTTGGCATTTGTAATTATGAATGCTAAACCAGAAGTTATCAAGTCTCATGTTAAGAGAATAGAGGGCATGATCCCGGGCAGTGCCAAGCGCTCCAGCCTCACTCAGTGTTAACGCTTAAGCATCTATTACTTTTTAATTTTTTTTTTTAAAACATACCCAAATTCATTCTGTCTGCATCTAAAGGATGCACTCAGATCACATGGCTGGATCACAGCAGAGAAGAGAGGTCCACCAGCAGCAAGGTAGAGCTCATCTCAAACCGGCTGCAAGCACGAGGGAGGGGCTTGGCCAGCCAGAGCTAGAGGCTAGAGGTGACCCCCCACGAGTCCCAGCCCACACCCTCCTCAGGAGTGTGTTCAGGCGGGCATGTGGCGGGGAGGGACATCAGGGTCTGACAGAACCGACAAGGCTATGAGTGTCCAATCATGAATCGCACCCTTAAGGACTCCAAAGCATTTCCTACTACAGCTAGTGGATGTCTCATCCTATTTACATAATATATGACCTAATTTTGTGTTCACTGAGTATTTAATTACAGCCGATTGAATACAAAAATGACTCAAAATACTCTCAGCACTAATAATTAATGTTATAATTGTGGTTTTTTGTGGGGTTGGGGTTTTTTCCCCACATGTAGCATTTAAATATTTTGAGCACGTACCAAGAAAAAGGAGGAAAAAAAACCCCAAAATATATTGCTCCTTCTGGCGCCAGCTCTGAAGGGATGAGAGCTTCTCTACATGGTGGCCTCCTCTTTCGCAACAGAAAAAGGAATTCTGTATTTCACACTCTCCCTTACCAGAAATATTAATTCCAGCCTATTTTGTGAACTAGAACCTCTGTCAGTTTGCTCTCCCAACTCTGTCCTTCCAGGACAGGACCTTGTCAAGCCACAGAGCATCATCTGCTTGCCCCAGGCTGAGCCAAGACAGGACTGTGTTGAAAAGAGTTTGAGCACATCTGCTCAAGGATTGCTCTCCCAGCACAAGAAAAAGCATCTCTGAGAGTAGCGCTGAACTGTTCATCAGTATTTGTGAGATACTTAACGGGAACCTCCTTTGGAAGAGCATGTTTCCATCCCATGCACGGCTAACCGCCAAATGTGTCACATGCAATCTAATCCAAACCAGTTCTTACGGCAGAGGGGGAATGACCTTGTAATATGCTATCTCAGCTAGTCCAAAGACTTTGCAGAGATCATTTAATCAAACCAGCTCAAACCATCTCCAAGACCAGTCTACACTTCAGAGACAGCCACAGATGAAAATAGTTTCAAAAAAAGAGGAGTAAAAAATTAGCAAAAGGACTAATAATCGTAGAACTGCTCACGCACCTTAAATCAAAAGGGTTTATGTGTTTATAATTGATCAGGAACAAACCCTGTAAGGTGTCACTACCGTGGTGCAACAGAGAAGGATCAGGTTCCTCGCAGGGTATCCGACACACGTACTCTCGCCGTGCTTCCTTCCCTAGGATTGACTCAGAAAATGACAGTGAGTGGCAAACCTCATCACACCAGCGCTATCTGAAAGCTGTAATCCTTTATAATTGGGGGGGAAGGGTTAGTTGGGGCGGGTGGGGGGAGAGAATAAATTACATTTTTAAAGAGCTCATCTCTAGCGTAAGGGCCATTGGTTTTAGACTTTTTTTAATAATGTCAACTTTTTTTAAAAAAAAAAACCATTCAAAACCATACAAACCACCACCAAACTGTAAAAGGTCTCTAAGCAGAGGTTTGCCATACACAAAACAAGGCACCAGCCTGTAAACCACTGCTCCCGCAGAGCCAAGTGCCCACAGCACATGCGATGTGCTAATCCCATGCACCCAAAGCCATCCACCAGTTGTTGTCACCTCAGACCAAACAACTGGAAGAAATTGACTATTATTTCAGGAATCACAGTTTTACTGCAATAATCATCTCCTGCTCCCAATTCTCTGCTTAAAAGATAATTGCACTGTTACACGGACATAGATGCGTAATCAGACACCAAGAAAGCAGAAAGTTCCTGAAAAGGTCTTTCAGCTTTTGAGATCAATAAAAATTATTATGCTCAGCGTTTCCCTCTCAAGATATTTACACCGTGCTCATCACCTCAGTATCCAGATTCACAACAAGAAAAGCAAAAACTTGTTCACACACAGCATATTTAATCCTCAAATGCTTGACAAGCATCAGCCAATAATGGGAACTCCTCTGTGACTACTCTGAAGGACCAGCTGAAGGGCTCGGTGTTGCACTGAGCGGGATGTGGTGCCTAGAGCGGGGCTTGGGCCCCTCTAGTCAAGCAAGATCTGAGTTAAGCAAGCTAATCCAAGAAGCTCACATGCTGTAGCCCCCTGTACCTAGGCTCATGGCCACTTTCCCTGCACCGCTGAGCCTGAAGCTTCCCTCCACAGTCTCCTCAATTGCTCACCCCTCTGGATTAAAAAAAAACAACAACATTGTCCAGTCCTGCCTGGGCACATTCTCCAACTCTGAGCCTGAGCCTAGAGCACCTTCCAAAGCCCCAAGTGCTCAGAGACTTGGATTTCACATTCAGCTCTCTTGGTTTCACTGTTCAGTTGGGTTATTACCATCGTCATCATTGTATCCGGTGTGAAACTCTTCCATGCACTCTGCATTTAACTTGGGTTTGGGGCTCTATTCAGGGATGCAACCACTCAGAAATATGACACTGCACCAGCCAAGTCTTTTATTACATTTCATCTCAAGTGACCTCTGACCTCAGAACCATGGTAACTAATCAAGGAATTATCAGGGAACATCTCTGGGCAACACTCAGGACAATCCTGGGGAAAAGAAAGATCAGAAACAAGCTCAGGATTTCGGATTTGTGGAAGCCTGGCCCAGCAAGCACTGCCCATGCTGATCCCTGGGCGGGATGGCAGAGTGATAACTGTGGAATCGCTTGGTGCCTTTGATCCGAATACAGAAAAGCTGTGGTTAGAGAAGACGACCTGGACCTGGAGGCCTGGGAGACATCAGTGCAGAAAAAAGATCATCACTGCCTATAAACACCTTTCAACACATCGTTCTTATTGCTTCTAATTCCTCAGATTAGATTTGGTTTTATTTTTAAATGGAAATTAGATCTTCATCAACCTTAAATGCTCATTCTCCATCTACTAGTTATACATATTATCTATTCATTCTTGCTGGGCTTTAGCAAGGATTGCTTGAATACCTCTTGGAGATGAACAGCTCTTTGTAATTATCGGTCTTGATTAATAAACACAGCCTCAACCAGTATCTAATTTGACTTCTAACTACAGAGACCCTAAATAATCTTGCATTCTGTAAACGTCCAGAACCTGGCTGGGTTGGGGGTGGAATCTGGACAAATTGCTCCAAGGACTTGCTTT
Organism: Zapornia atra; assembly: GCA_013400835.1. Lineage (NCBI taxonomy): Eukaryota > Metazoa > Chordata > Aves > Gruiformes > Rallidae > Zapornia > Zapornia atra. The sequence goes on from VZTU01001605.1 coordinate 124,188, forward strand.
ATTTTTTTTTTATTTACTACCTTGTATCATTGAATTTCTTAATCAGCCATTTTCTGTGAAGGTTTTATTAATTTTAATAGCAAATACACGATTCGACTCCATATATTCATGTGGTTTAGCCACTAATTAACTCTATTGAACACACAACTTCTGGCTGGAGCTCAAACACATTTTTTCCCCTCAGTACAGCAGCCACGGAACGTTCCAGCCTCTTGCTTTATACAAGGTCCACAAACATTTCCAGGAAAGGAGTATATGCAATATTATCTAAATCATCATACCCACAAGTTAATCTATGAAGGACGATTCAGAAGAGAGTGGTTAATAAATAAGGAGGAATTTCTAATCTCCAACAGTGGTTTGACAGCTGCGCACACACCCCACCCCCCCAATCCCTCCAACCCCTCCCCATTTCCTACTGCCCAGATCAGGATTCTCCACATATGAGGATGAAGTGGAGGAGGGGAAAAAAAACAAATTAAAAATAAAAACCAAAACAACAAAAAGGCTAAAAATAAAAAGTAACGCTTCCTTTGTTTTCAACTGATTCTGTAGTTTCTGTTTAGTATTTTAATGAAATATTTACTGGTCTTGTAATTCATGCTTTAATTATTCATTACTGAAATCAGTTTGCAGAGCTGCTATACTCTGAAACGCAGTTCTACAACCGGTACTTTGGAACTCCCCATTCATTGTAGTTTAGTGACTTTCATCTCAAATCTGCTCTGCTTACAGGCCTTCAAAGCCCCTTCTTCTTTGCAAGGCCCTGACACACTCAGCCTAGACACCAACGTGCAAGATGAGAGCCTTTTCAGTGTCCCAATGCCCCTTCTGCCCACACCATGGTACGGGCTGCCTACGAATGGCAGCCTGAACCATATCCAGAAGTTGGCTGGTTCTGCCCCAGCACGATAGTGAAAGGCCATTGCTACAGTTGGCCGCATGGATGGATAACACTTAAGTAGTAGGGAAAGGCCTTGGTGTCAGCTAGGGTCAACCGCATGAGCAAAAGAGATGATCAGCATCCAAAAATCTTTAAAGGCCAAAGATAGAAAAAAGGGGACGAAGGAAACCAAGTTGGATTCACGGCAGTCAGCAACATGGCCAGGAGCAGGACCTGTGGACAGGCTCCTCCACCCACAGACAACCTTTGCCCTCAGGGTTACCCTCTCCATGCAGTCTTGGATGTGAGGTCTGCAGCACAGCAAGTACCTGAGAGGGGGCTGCTGCAGCTACAGTAAATGCAAACCTGAAGTTCACGTTGGGTGTTCACAGAGCAACAAGTACCGTGGATGACATAAAACCCTGGTGCGTTGGCAGGGCCTAACAACAAAATCCTTGCCTAAAACTTCTCAGTTTGTCTTTGCAAGAAAAACAAGGGCTGTCATCACCTCACCTTTGGTAACAGGGCACAGCTTTCAAAAGCAAAAATCCCAACAGAGGTGGCAACTTTTTGACAAATGACCACAGTCAGACAAGCCTGAGGGTTCCCATCACCTGCCAACACGTCTGAAAACATGTTCTGAAAACACTTTCCTCAGTCCTCCCTAGAAGCGCAGCTCGTGGGGGTGATGGACTGCGAGTCCAAGCTGCTGGTACCATTCAGGTGAATGACCCAGAAATTATTTCAAAAAATAGTGTGGCCTGCAGGTCCAGGGAAGTGATTATGCCCCTGTGCTCAGCACTGGGGAGACCGTACCTCGAGTGCTGAGTCCAGTTCTGGGCCCCTCACCAGAAGAAGGACATCGAGGTCCTTGAGCATGTCCAGAAAAGGGCAACCAGGCTGGGGAAGGGGCTGGAGGGCAAATTCTATGAGGAGTGGTGAGGGAGCTGGGGGTGTTCAGCCTGGAGAAGAGGAGGCTGAGGGGAGACCTTATCCCTACCTATACTAACATTACAGGAGGGTGCAGAGAGGTGGGCGATGGTCTTTTCAGCCAGGGGACAGGAGATAGGACAACGGGAAATGGCTTCAAGCTGTGTCGCGGCAGGGTCAGCTCAGACAGGAGGGAAAAGTTCTTCCCTGAAAGAGCTGTGGGGCTGTGGAACAGGCTGCCCAGGGAGGAGGTTGAGTCGCCTTCCCTGGATGTGTTTAACAGATGGGTAGATGAGGTGCTCAGGGATATGGTTCAGCATAGGACAGGAATGGTTGGAATGGGTGATCTTAAAGGTCTTTTCCAACCTTGTGATTCCGTGGTTCTGTGACTCTTTGAGCTCGCAGGCCGGCTTCGTAGCGCGGCTTAAAGAAGAGGGGCACAGAAACAAGAGGACTCGGCTGCACTGGTCAACGTGACAGCCGTTTGTCACCGCTGTCAGGTCTGGGCCACTCCATTCAGCATCCCGCGAAGGAGAGGATTAAGGAGGACACTGCGGGATGGAGCAGATAGGGAGATAGCTCTGAAGGCAGGCGTTTGTCCGAGCGCTGAGGAAAGGAGCGATGGAAGCTGACAGCTCCAGGCGCGCTCCTGTTAGAAGACAACCAGCAAGGCGAGAATCCGCCACAGCACCCGCTTTGTTAAGCAAACTAGGGTTTATTAGCAGTTGGAAAGAGGGGAAGTGGAGCGGCCGGGGGCCCAACCGGGCATCCCCTGATCGGGAGATAAGAGCAATCAAAGGCTCTCAAAGGTTACTTATGCAGAGCATTGAGGACTCCAACAGGGATGCCACACAAAGTCTGCTCCTGTGAACTCCCATCTCCCAGGAGGGAAGGAGAATGAGCCCGTGGGAGTGGAGGTTGTGGTTTCAAATGAAAGAGCAAAAGGGAAAAACCACCCTAAACTCCTAGTCCCCTCCAAAGGCGTTGTTTAGTTTAACTAATATTTTCTCCTGCTGTACATGTATCTATCTAAATACCTAAATAATCATTTGCTGAAAAATATGCCGCTATTATTTCCTGAACATTAGATACAATGTAAAATTGGACCCTGAGAGTAATTATGAGGTTCAGGATAATGCTACTATTATTTCTGGTGCTCAGTTTCTGTAAATAGTGTCTAATGCATCTCAGAAGCTCGCTATTAATCACAAAAAAATAGTGTCTCTCCACCTAGTTCATAAGCTGTGAATACTAAATACTTTCAGACTGGGTTTTGTTTGTTGTGTTTTGAGGTTTTGGTGGGGTTTTTTTAAAGAACTCCAATCTTCAAAACATCTAGAGGGCTCCTAAGGAATAGCATAAAACAAATACTTCGCATTTTCAAAATTAAAATTCTGGAAGAGGCTCTAAACCTAACACCAAACACTTATGCAACTTGAATTTTAACCATCTTAACGTCCTTAATCTTCATCGTGTTTAGTACATTACATTCCTTTGACAACTTATCAATCAAAGGCATCATACCTTCCGTAAAGCTGCCAATTAGTGTCATTTTGCCCCCTCTCAACAATGATTTATTTTCTGGATAAACTTCCTTGTTTATTTTATATACGGGGGGTGTATATATAAAAATATAGCGGGGTAGATAGGGAAAGCAAGGGAAAGCAAAGGAAAGCAAAGCAGCCAGCACTGCATCACATTACTCAGGGTTGTCAAGAAGAAATCCCTGACTTCCATGGACCCACAGCCTCTAGCCAACAAATCATCCGAGGACATCCCGACCATTCTGTGTCCAGCAAGGGAAAGGCAAGAATTGGCTCTAAAAGGGCTAAGAAGCTCTGGAAAGAGGCCATCAAAGACCCAACAGCAGCAGTAAGCTCTTCTGAATGAGCAGAGAGGCGCAGTTAGCAGTTCTGGCAGAGGAAAAGCAGGAGACAATTTTGAAATGCAGTCTGCTAGCTACGCTCAGCGAGGATAGCACTACCAAAAATAAAACCGTCGAGTACATAACTATTTGTCCGTGATCTGACATAAATGTCATAAAAGATAAAGGAAGAGTGGAAAGAGATCCACAATAAAAACTAACGAAAGCAACAGCATAAAACTACTCATGGAAACGCCAGTTCCAAAATCACAGCACATCTCCCCCAAACATCAGGGGATGCCCACCAAGAGCAGATGTCTCCAGGGGAATTCTGCCTAGGAGAAAGGTAGATCCTTCTGTCAAGTTCTGCTCTTCTCAAAAGCACAGGGGTTTTCAAAACAAGATTGATTTCCTTAATGGGAACAACAGCACAGACTAATTCCATTATATTCAATGGAGCTGAATTTGAAAGGTCTATTCATGTGTAATGGTACCTTCTGGGGAAAAGGCAGCAAGGAATCAATTTTACAAACCACGGTGATTGAGGCCATTTAAAAAATAACAAAAACAATCAAACCTTTCACAGCAATTCAAAGAACCCATCCTCTATAGCATCTGATAGCCGCAAGAGCAGATCATCCCCGCTGCATTTCCCACCCCTGCAGATACCCTGAACCAACAACGGCTCCTGCCCGCAAGGTTTCAGGTCCTCCGGGAAAGGCTTCTTTTTTAACTCTGGAGAACTTCAGGGGGCAAGGAGAGCAGCCTCAGGCCCTACTCCTGCTGAGTGGTGAGCGATGGTGCTGGGCCATCATCCCTGCGGGGCCCTGGGAAAGGCCGTGAGGAGGGAGGGAGGCTGAAAAGGTTGTGGTGGTGCCTGGTCCGCCAGACCCGGCTGGCAGCCCTGCGAAGATGCAGCCAGGCGACAAGCCTGTGGCTCCGCGCCACAGCAAAACCATCCCACGCCGTGCCAGCGCTGCTCTCAGCCGGCCTCTAGAAGAATACAAGTGTTTCAAACCCGCGACTCTGACCCGCTGGTGGAGAGAGGAGGGGAAGGACTTGCGGGCACGGCCTACAGCTCCTCTCATACTCTAACCGCACTGGAAGATAACAACCCACCAGCACTGAGAAAATAAAATGAAGTGGTCCAAGGCACGAGTAGGTCCTACAAGGACCACAGGTACCTCCCACCCCGTTTCTAGAAGTTAGATCAAACACCACTTCTTCTGGAATTCTTGTACCTCCATTTCACCTCCCTGCAGTAAAACAATTACACTCTTACGCTGCACAATTCCAGACACAAAACTCTGTAACACCAGCTATACAGTATGCGCTTTCTCTGCAATAAAATGTATCAGGAGTCCAGACTGAAATATTTTCCTCCACTCCAACCATGTTTCAGGGGTTGTTCCCAAAGAAACAGCAATTCCCACACCCCAAAAATCAACGCAACAAGAGCCTGGGGCTGGGCAGCTGTGCTTTGCCCTGCCTGTCCAACATCAAGAAGCTGAGCCTAGAAGGAGTTGTTCTTAGTTGCCAGTTGAAGGAGAAACATCCTAGTGCTGGGTGTCAATGAGGTGAAGGAGGACTAAGAGATAGGTATCGGATATTAGCCTTCTCATAAAGAAATACACAAACATTTATGAACTCATACTCACCCCTCTCTACAATCTCTATTCTCTGCAGCTCAAGAAGCACCTTAAAAAAGCAAATTTGTCATCTCATAAAAGGTGTAAAGTCAATGCTGCTCTGACTTCCTAGGTCCTGGACCACTGCGCTGGCAGATGACATGTCCCTGCTGTTATTCCTCCATCCCCTTATTCTAACGAATCTTGTTTACTCCACTCCTGCGCACCTCCAGACAAAAACGTCCCTTCAGCTACTGCACATGGGATTTGTCCTTGCTTCCGCAGTAAGCACTCAAATCCATGAGTGTTTAAAACAGTGCAAGATTCAAAAGAAACTCCCCTAGGTGGTCTATGCATACAAATAAGTATATATTTTGCTTTTTTCATAAAAAGACACCCTGCAGGGTTCAAGCTTCTCACACTGCAACAGATATTCTCAGGCAACAATGCTGATTTGGTGTAAGCTGATCTGTACGGCTGGATCCTGCTTTGTTTTTGGCAGTCCCTTTTCAAGGTGAATAAATTAAAGCACAAGTACGGTTCCAGGCAGCCCAACAAGGGAGCAAGGCAAAAGGGGGCAAAATCTAAAAGGCTAAATAAGACGAAGCACGCTTTAAAGTTAAAGAATTAGTTAAAAAAAAAAACCCAAAAAAACCAACCAAACCCCCAAACCAAAACAAGAAAACAATGCAAACCAACACCAACATCCACAGCGCTCTGAGAATGCTGCTGGGATGATGACACCAGGCACAAGAAACCAACACCAAACCTCAGATTCATTCAGAGCATCTCACTCTTAATGGCCAAGGGTATGGGCAGAGTTTAAGAAGGTGCTTCCTCAGCAAGCCTGATTTAGATGAACACAACTGGTTCAGATTGTGTCGGGCAATGCAACGGCTCACCCCTGACCCCAGCGCTTCCAAGAGCAGTACACACGTGGCGCAGGCGAACAAGCAGACGAAGAGCGCACTGACATTCAGTCTGAGTGTATGAGCCTGAAATCACTAAGAAAAAATATTTGCTGTCTGCACCTGTGTGAAACCAAGACTGCGGCTCTAAGTGCTCTCAAGACAGCGCATGCCATGGCACTAATACACTAATCACCGGAGGATGTTCAACAGTCCTGTTAAAATGCAACAGCCAGGAGCAGGCTCCCTGATCTGACGTGACTCCCAAGATTGCCTGATGCATCCTTCCTTCACAGCAAAACAAAGGCTTGTCAATATTGGGGACCCATGCGCACCCTAAGCGAAGATGTCAGTGCATCCGGCCATGCTCCGTGGGAGCGCTGGCCACACTTCATGTGTGCCTGCACACTGTTTTAGCAGGTTTTTGGGTTTTTCATATGGCAAACCACCTCAGGTAGAGGGGTTCTTCAAGACTGTCCTTGACACTCCAGCTCACCACACATGAGCTAAAGCGACTGCTAGAGGTAAGTCCCTTCTGGATGTTTAAAGCAGTCTAATCCCAGCAAAACCTCCAGGTACAGTATCTCCTGTGTCAGAGGTGCCTCAGCCCAGCCTTAACACACAAGCTAGTGTCCTCCTCACCTGGCAAGAACCCTTAAAGAAGCCAAAGAGTAAAACCACGCATGTGACGACATCCACAGCCCAGAAGTAGGTAAATCAGGACAGGCGGCCAGGACATGAGTTAAAGAGTGCTGAGCTCTGACAAAGGCAGAGGAGGAACTATCTGGGTCACAGTATGTTAACAAAGCACAGCAAAGCTTCAGAGCCAGCGGCAGGACCACAGGGAGAGGCCCAGGGAGGTGCGGTGCCTCCTCTGCAACGAGCATGCCTCGCAGACTCAAGGCCAGACTGCTGCAAACTAAAATAGCTGCTGCATAAAAGGCACAGCCAGCTCTGCATATTCAAGATCAGAGCAGAGATAAATGATGAGATTCTCTGTGCGATGCACAAAAGCCAAAAATCACCAGTGCATTTACAGTTCAATATTCTCCTAATCCCATCCTTATTTCTAGTGCATAAATAAAGCTCATTACAAATTATTTTCTTTAGAAACCTACTAGCAACCCAAAATAATTCATGAATGTGCTGTTTGCATTTATACATCCTTGACACCCACAGTAAACATCAAAACAAGGAATTCAGTCAGTCACATTGGTTGTAATACATAATTCCTTTTTTCTCTCTGCAGTCTGTCACAGCCTCATCCAGCAACCTGCTCCAGCAGCATCTCTCACATTACCAGGTACGCACACGCGCAGGCACACACGTCCATGTTACAGGGACTCTCCTCGGTGTCCCACCTTGCTTCCCTGCATGAGGTGTAGCAAACGCCTACGCATATCGAATAGTTTACCTGTACTAAAGAAATAAATAAACCAGAGCAGAATGTTTTCTTTCTTAGCCTTGACCAAATGTAAAGCTACCTGCTTCCTTTGTTCCGGTGTTGTGGGGCGCCTCCGTGCTTCGCTTGCAGCATGCTACACGATTTGCCCACCAGCTGTAGTGAATGGTGGAGCTCTGCCGTGGGTGCATGCACCCGGGATGGTGGCGGAGATGCTGCAGCCTCTCCCCCCACCGAGAGACCCAGAGCATCTGCCAGGTCAGCTACAGGATGCTACCTACCATCCCATCCACCCGTGGGGTGACTCCCTCCCTGTGCCTGGGACAGAGCTGACACAGCGGGGCTCGCTTTGCTTTCGGCACTTCCTTCTTTCAGCGATTAAAGCAGGCAAAGACTTTAACAAACAAATTCAGGGACAGAATTCCCCTTTCTCTTAAGCCATCATTATTAGAAGACCACATGCCTGTGCACCCCCAACCACCCCGAACACATCCCCCCAGAACACATCGCCACGCTGACCTAGCCTGGAACAAGAAGCACAGCCAGCTGTGTGCGGTGATGCACTGAGACACAAGCGAAGCGGAGCCCGGTATCTTTGCCTGGTGCACAGGCCATCGTGGGAAGTGTGTTACTGGGCCTTGGCATCTCCACTGCTGCTTGATGACAAGAGGGCCCAGTGGATCTGTATAACTTCTGAGGCATTTTTAGTCACAGGCCGTCTTTAGCACAGCACACAATGCAAGCACTGAGCGGCAAAGCCCTGGCAGGTGGCAGCTGATCAGACACAGGGGATGCTGGGGAGGGGGAAAGGATGTGCAGTGGGGCTGGAGAAGGAGAAGCCCCCAGACCTCCTGCCCCTTGGGGCTGCACTGCAGGCAAGGCTCTGGTCGGCGAGGAGCAGCCAGTTCATGTCAAGGTGCCAGCCAACCAACCCACACACTCACAGCGGGACCGATGGGGCAGGAGCTTCCAACCCTGCAGCCTTTGGCCCCTTCCTGAACATGACCAGTGTAAGAAACACCCACACAGCATTCCCATGGGTGCCCAAATGTGCAGAACCAGGCCCCTCTGCTTCCAACACCTGACAACATCCGAGTTAGCAGCTCTGACTTGGCCACCCTAGAGACAGCAACAGCCTGAGCTGCATCCCAGCTCCCTTTCTGAGGGCTTTGTGGATTGCAAGGAATCAGACACACAGAAGAACTACTACCTGCTTTGTGTGGAATTAGATATATCCAGTCGTCCTGATTGCACACACAAGGTGAAATTAAGCATCATCAGTTTCCTTCAAAAGAAGATGTGTGTGTTGACCTTAGTCCATCAACCAGTAGGACTTCAGTCTTGAATGATGGGTATCTTACGCAAAATTCAATGTTTGGACTGAGGAGCATGGCAATTTAGGAAAAAAAAAGAAAAAGAAAAGCGAATACTACATTTAACACATTTGGAAATACAATTAGTCAAATACAAGTTCACAAATAAGTAGCCCCTCTGCACCCACAATCAAAAAAAGAAAAACTAGAGCACAAATGTAGGAAACCAAGACTGAAGCTTGGAAACCTGCCACTAATGGAAAAGAACAGATACGGCTTATGAAATAACCCCACCGTTTCTGTGTATAATCATTATTTCCAGTTTGGCCTCCCTAAATTAAATCGGTTTTAATCTTCCCTGCTAAACTGGCACAACGTTGACTTCAGCTTTTTGGTGTCCATTTGTTCTACCACATGACATCATGCAATGCCTGCCAATAACACAGAGATGCCTAAAAGCCTTGAAATTCTTGGCTTTGGAACTCCAGGTTTTCTGAGAACTGTTAATTTACTTTGGCTTAAATCCTAGATTTTGGCTCCACTTGAAGAAAGTATTTCTCACACAGTAATTAAACTTGTAGTGGACAACACCGAAGCAATAGGAGACGAGCTCCAAAAAGAGTACGTTGTCTAGTCACGTCTCTCTGAGGTTTCTCTTCTTGCAGCCACATGAAGAAAGGGAGCTGTGCAGTTTAAGTTCTAATTAGACAATTAAGGAAGAAGAAATGGCATTTGTCAGACAAAACTTTGTATATTATTGCAGGGTTGGAGAAAGCCTAGCTGACAATTAAAAAAGCAGCTTCAACTCAGTCCACGTCAAATTGAGAACAAGCCATTCAGCTTGACAGCAGCATTACCTTTCCACAGCAAGGCTTGGCAAGGTCTCAGCAGCATTCGTCCGGTGGTGCAGAGCCAGCGATGCCTCACCTCTCCCACCTATGCAGGGACTCTCCTCCAAAACACGATAAAACACGGGCGGGGACGACACAGACAAGCACAAAGACAGTGTCTTGACCCTCAAAACCACAGGGGATACAGGTCCTCAGCTCGCTCCTTCCCCAGAGCTTAGCAGGAATTTGGCAGTATTTCCTTGCACTGCTCTGGGAGAACAGAAATGGCACAAGATTGCAAGTTCAAATACATTACAAAATAGTCTGCAAAAATAGCTGGGCCTTGTGAGAAATATACTTCTCCATGGAAACCACCAGACGCTCTGAATTCTGGCAGACGAGAGAAAACGGGTTTGTATTATTAAAGGAAATGTCTGTGTATTGGGGCTTTTATAATCCTAACCTTCGGGAGAAGAGGAGCGAGTGCTGGTCCCCAGAACAGGCCAACCAAACTTCCTGCACCCTTCCCTCTGCTGCTCCTCATCCCACGACACGGCAGTGTGATGGCCGGAGGAGGGATGGGTGGGGGGCTGCAGTGCTTTTAATTGCAGATACAGAACAGAAAGGAGTAAGGAGGAAAGAAACCAACAAAGGCAGCCTGGGCTTTTAAACCACCTGTCCATACAGTGACACATCTCCATATATTTAGACATGGAAGGAGGCAAAGCCATTCTCCTGTAACATGTAAACAAAGGCGACGTATGCGTTTTAACATCCACATATTCCAAAGCTCTCACACTCAAGCAAGTGCAAGATAAGCCATTACGATTCTCTCCCTCATCCAAACAGTTTCCACTTTGGATGCCAGGTAGGGAACTATAGATTAATTAACTCCCAACTGGCATTGATGGGATAATTACACTCGCCTGTTTCTCTATTTCCAGCTGAACCACCACACCAGAAAGCAAATCCCAACCAGGAACATCCATTTCTCTGCAGTGTCCCAACAAGGCACTGACCTTTCACCTGTGCAGGCCGGATATGCAATTCCCAAGAACTTAATAGAATATTTTAAAAGAAATAAAAGTGCCGCAGCCTCAAAACATGAAAGGGATGGGCTACAAAGGAGCACTCATATAGAGAGCAATTATATTTTTGATATCTAATGGTTCTGCCTCAGGAAGCAGGAGCTGGCTAGCATCAAACTGTATGAAAGAAAGGATTAGGGGCTCATGAAAAAAAAGAATGCCATTTTGATTTAAAACCCAGCAAAGCATAGTGCAGATTTGTTATTTTAACTCACAGCGCTTAATTCCTGTAACGAGCCAGAATGTCATTAAGGATGAAAAATACACGAAATACTCATGGTACAAGGAATGAAAAGTCACCTCAGTGCTCATCAATGGCTGTTCGCCTCACAGGCCGTTCTCTGCTTCTCAGAACCGTCTCATGCCTGCACAATGCATCTCTGCTACGTGAGATTTCAGCAGGACAAAAAAAAGCAAACCCAAAAGAACTCTCAATTCCTTTCTGAGAACCTGCTCCTCAACAGCACGTCCCAGGCCAGGGTAACTCCCAGCCAGAGGAGCCCAAACCCTGCTCGTGACTTCTCAACCTGCAGCAAAAGCAGCTCCCACCAGCACTTCAGACCCCATATCACGCCTCACACACTGGTGCCACGGGTACCGCAGTCAAGTTCTGAAAAGAAGTTCTCAGCCCTTAATCCCCAGGCCTTGCAATCATCATCATGGACGAGATACTGAGCTTCCACAGAAAGATTTAGTTCTTCCTCAATTCAAGAAATTAAAGGATAATCCCCAATTATTCAGAATACTTGCGTAGTCTAGTATCTCGGCTTGCCATTTTACTTGTATAGTAGGGGGGTTGGTTTTTTGTTGGGGTCTTTGGGTTTTATTTTTCTTTTTAAAGTGACCTGTGTCGAAGTGGATTTCGAAGGGAGGTGGAACTGATGGCTGCTCCCTGTTTTAAAGAAGGGGTATGTTCAGTGGGCCTAGTTCAAAAGAAGCAACATAATCAACTAAAAATGCATAAATATATAATTTCTGCCTTAGTCCCTTGAAAATTAAGCAAACTCAAACAAACACAGAACAGTTCCAGGCAGCAGACTGGAAGTGGTCTCTACAGCCCCTGCACCCAGTCCCACCCAGCCACACTTCCTCCTAGAGATGCTCGGGACAGGAGGGACCACGCAAAAGGCTGCTGGAGGCAGCAGGGGACTGTCAGCCCCTGCACCCCGAGAGCCATTCCTTCCAGCCGAGCGCTCCTGCCTGGCCCAAAGTGGCCAAAACAAGGCGCAGGGCATCACCCTGCACGGGAAGCACCAGGGGGCTGGGAAGAAGTCGAAGAAAAAGGGAACATCTGCCACTGAAATCCAATATTTTAAAAATACTTTTTTAGATCCTATATTTGACCCAAATCCCCCACCAAGTTTTCCTGCTGTCACAATCACTTTTTGAGAGTTTATTTGCCTTCCTCCTCATGGCGTCACATGAATGTCCTTCAGGAACACTGAAAACTAAGTTACCCTGGCAAGGCACTGGGAACCCGGCAGTGTGGAGACCATCACCTCCTTAAGAGACAGCAGCAGTTAAGGACTGCAGTGGTTAAAAACAAACACAAGAATTATTTTTTTAATTGGTAGCATTTTCTTTTTTTTTTAATAGAATGAGTCACTGTCTACACTATTTCCTAAGGCCTTCAACACACTCCCTCCCCCCACTATTCCTGAGAGGTGAAAGAGGGGTTGCTGTCTGAGCGGGTTTTAGATAAGCTTAGGTAAGTTTAAAGGAGAACACAGCTTCCTTCCCCCGCCCTCACCTCTCATTCACACAAACACTTTGTTCCTCTGCAGTTCCTAAGACACAAGCCACAGAAGGAGCCAGGCACAGGCCAAATATTGGCCTTTTCAAGCTTTTTAACACACACCATTCCGACATCAAATCACCAAGACTTCAAGTACTCGCGCTTAGCCGAAGTTACCAAAGCAGACTTTCTCCAAGGCATCTCTCCAACCACCCCACGCAACCACAAAGCCGCGTAGGGTTTGGACTCCCAGAGGTGACCACACTGGCTCCTCTAGTGGCAGGTCTGCCTCAAGAGCAAAGCCCTGAGCAGGTTGGAGTTTTGGAAGGTCTATTTAGCATCCCTGAAGTCATTCTCAGTCAGTGAGACCTGAGCAGACCCGGGAAACCTGCTAGCTAAGGGCATTCTAGTGCTGTACAACAGCAAAGCCATGGAACAATATTACATGTGATCATGAAGACCAGAGCGGAACCAGCAGCCCATTTAAGCAGTTTTGGTGATTTAAATGCTGGCTAGGGCTGCCAATAAAGCTCCAGGCCAGCAGAGCCCACCACAGCCCTTGGTGGCAGTTGCCCATTGGTAGCAGGCCCTTAACACACGGTCAGAAGTAAGGTGGGCTCTGAGCACACCAAAATCAGTGACCCCTGCCTTGCAGCACATGGGCACAAGGGAGTGTGATAAATGCAGATTGCCCCAGACTTCACCACTCAACAAGTAGGTTACAGTATCTCGGTGCGTTATCTGGTTTCTTCACCTAAAGAAGCAACTTCTGCGCTACAAAGTTTTGCCCAGCTTTTCAACACCAGATCAGGAGGAAAAAATAAAATAAAATAAACAAACCACAAATGCAAAATTCTTCTTCCTGTGCAGAAGGACCTCATGCTTTGGCCACAGCAGTGCAAACAGAAGCTGTACAGACTCACAGAATCACAAGGTTGGAAAAGACCTTTAAGATCATCCAGTCCAACCATTCCTGTCCTATGCTGAACCATATCCCTGAGTACCTCATCTACCCATCTGTTAAACACATCCAGGGAAGGTGACTCAACCTCCTCCCTGGGCAGCCTGTTCCACAGCCCCACAACCCTTTTGGGGAAGAACTTTTCCCTCCCATCTGAGCTGACCCTGCCCTGGCACAGCTTGAGGCCATTTCCCCTTGTCCCATCTCCTGTCCCCTGGCTGAAGAGACCATCGCCCAGGTCTCTGCACCCTCCTGTAATGTTAGTGTAGGTAGGGATAAGGTCTCCCCTCAGCCTCCCCTTCTCCAGGCTGAACCACCCCAGCTCCTTCACCACTCCTCATAGAATTTGCCTTCCAGCCCCTTCCCCAGCCTGGCTGCCCTTCTCTGGACTTGCTCCAGGTCCTCGATTTCCTTCTTCTGGTGAGGGGCCCAGAACTGGACACAGCACTCCAGATGCAGCCTCACTAGTATCCAGTACAGGTGCACAATACCCTCCCTGGACCTACTGGCCACACTATTTCTGACACAAGCCAGGATGCCACTGGCCTTCCTGGACACCCAGGCACACTGCTGGCTCATATTCAGTTGGCAGTCACCCAACACCCGCAGGTCCTTTTCCGCCTGACAGTTCTCCAGCCACCCTGCCCCATGCCTGTAGTGCTGTACGAGGTTGTTATGTCCCAAGTGCTTGACTCTACACTTGAACTTCAGGCCATCAGTCTCAGCCCATCAATCCAGCCTGTCCAGATCCCTCTATAGAGCCTCCATACCCTCAGGCAGATCGACACTTCCTCCCAGAGTAGTGTTGTCCACAAACTTATCCAGGGAACATTGGATCCCTTCATCGAGGTCACTGATAAAGATGTTGAACAGAACTGGACCTAGGACTAAGCCCTAGGGAACACCACTTGTGACCAGCCTCCGGACGGATTTAGCTCCATTTAGCACCACTCTTTGGGCCTGGTCATCCAGCCAGTTTTTTAACCAGCGTGGGCCCTCCTGCAGCATGAGCAGAGGTCCCTGGGGTCAGCCCCAACCCATCTCACAGCACTGATCCAGTCCGGGATGACCACATTACAGATAGATCCGCAGGCCGCACGAGGCTACTGCTTTCTACGGGTTTATTACAGTAGCGCAGATGATAAGCACATCATACAACTAACGCTCCTCTGCTTTACAGACTAAGGCCGTGCTAGGGCTGACTTGCAAATGAGGCCGAGATGGAATACGAGGGCTTTTTTCTTGCTCAGTCACTCACTCCCTATTCTGCTGGAAGCGGCACATCTCTGCCAGGTAAGCTCCAGACACATACAGATCAATAAATACACCGGTAATGGGGAACACGCCACCTTTCGACAAGATTGATGCCGCGTTTATATGCAAGTTCCTCTGTGTGTCAAAAAACCCAATCCTGGAATGTGCGCGTGTTATTCCTCAGGAAGAAGGATCACCTCCAGTCACAGCCTGTCTATCCCAACCCACTGTGTTCCCCCCCAAAACGCCAGCTTCATCGCTCCCTTCATAGGCTTTCCATAAAAATCTCATCTCCTCCACGCTTAATGGAAACGGAACAGAAAAACCTCATAAAAAAGCTCCCTGAGAAACTCAGGAACGGCATCAGCAACAGGACAAAGTATGTTCTGCTGGGAGACACAACACAAAATGCCACCGTTATGAAGCAAGGGCCGTATTTCCTTGGGTGACATCACTTGCCGACAGTCTCTGGCCATCACTTTCTCTTTCTTATAAACCCCCTGAAAACCCAACCTCTGAAACTTTAAATCATCAAAAAGGATGATGCAAGGCAACATCGAATTATTATGTTTAAACCAAAAATTAACCTACCTGAAAAGCAAGTCACCCAAGAGCAACGTAAATAACCCACTGCCTTTCCCCTCGCTCTCTCCCACGTCTCAGATCCCAAGCCCAGAGCCTGCTGGAGCAGGAACCTGCCCACGGCACAATAGCACTGCTGGTCCCAAAGGGTTTCTGGGCACCCCCCAGCTCATACACCATGGATTTTCATGCATTGGTATATTCTGGGGGTGCAGACCACGCTGTTTTGACTAGTTCAGGCTGGACTGGGAGAACAGAGTGAGCATCTCAGTAGGATTTGGGTGTCTCAGTCTGGCTCCTTTAAGGAAAATAAAATAAAAATAAATCAAAACTCCTTCCCAAGATGAATTTACGTAAAAATTCTGGTTTTATTTCTCCTGAATCCATCTTAAAAAAAATGGTAAAGGTTTTTATGACTCTCGTGATTTTTGTAAAAGCCCTTCAGAAGGGAAAAAACTACTGACTACCCAGGAAAATAAAATTGTTATACAAAAATGAACTGTCAAAAGCATTAACAAGTTAAAAACCCCCAACTTGCTAATTTCCTTAAATCACAGCCAGCTCAGATTTTGGGTGAAACTGCAGCAGGTACATAACTTTAAGGCAAAAAATGTAGTGCTCTCAACGTCTAGGTATCTGAGACAGAAGACGAAAGAAAATTCACTGGTTTAAACTGATGGAGCGCATTTTTGAACAGCTATGAATTAATATAAAACTGGCATTTAAAGATGGAATTTGAAGAAAAGGGGGCTGGCAGAGGACAGCGTATGACTACCCATCTGCAGCGCAGATCAAAAGCAAAGGAAGATGTTTGCTTCTGACCCGTTCGCTTCCAACCTTTCGGAAGGCTGGAAAGGGGAGGATCACTTTGCACCATTTTGTCTGTAAAGGCACCTCCAAATGCTTAATTACAAAGTTGAATCCTAAGCAGAAAAACTCACAAAAGATGCAATTAAGCTCCTGCATGGTTCCAGCTTGAAGTGATGGAACAAAACCAATCCCATCCAGAGGGAAGGAGCTTCACCACAGTTAACGGAGCAGAGCTGCGGCACAGCAGCAGCAACTTCTCCTTGACTTGTGTTTTACCAACATAAAGTTTGATTTTTTTTCTTGTTTGTGTTTCAAAAAGGTCCCAGAAGGGCAGAAGATCACTGAAACAGAAAAGGCCTTACTTTCTGCATGTCTCTCCCAGGCGCTGTACCAGCCAAATTAAGATTTTCAGCATTTGAACACTTCAGGCAACCTTACCCCCTCCTCCCCTCCCACCCCCCCCCATACTCTTTCAAGCACCACTGCAGTCTAAACAGTGGAAAACCCTCGGAGAAGCACAAACATCCACTCAAATACGTGGGCTGCAGGCAGCGCGCACCTCTGCCTGGAGTTGGGCTGCCTGCGCTCTGGGACAGCCCCACCCTGGCTCACCCTCAAAGCAATGCTTGGCCAGGACGAGCTCTGACAAAGCTTGTCCGGTACCCATTCCCCTCTCCATTTAAGCTGGGACAGCACATGCTCAATGGACTCCTCTGCAGCCAAACCAACTCCTTGGCTTCTGCACCTTAGGAAGCTTTGCAGTTCATTTCAGGGCAACATCTTCGATTTTGTTTGAAGCTCCATTTCTTACAGGCTCATGGCATACCACAGCAGCACAGCTCGAAATCTGTCACGTCACACACATGAAAGGCTTGTCAGAATAGGTACAGTGGTTCTCCACCTGCCCATCCACACAAAACAAGACACCGTCCAGTTTGCTTCATACTGGGGGGGACGAGGAGAAACTCTCCAGAATACATTTCAATACCCAGCACCATTCGGTGAGTCGGCAGCTCACACCCACCTGTATTTGCAAACTTGCACCAAAAACATTTTTTCCCCTTATTTTAATGGAATCGAGTTGAGAAGCAGGTCCCTGCTGCCATCCCACAGGGCACATTCATATCCTCACACTGGCCGTACAGAGGTTCCCTACCATTACTGCTGCACGAGGCAAATCTGGTTTGCCAGCAATCACCTCGCCCCAGCCCCCACGGCAGAGCCAAAAACTGGGGCAGCCTCACGTCCCACCAAAGGGCCCAAAGCTGTCCCAACCCCACTGGAGGGACAGACGGATGAACAGCCGTATCCTTGCCTCGGAGGACAGGTGGCTGCTCGCAGTACAAAGGCTTCCCCGGGGTAATTGCCAGTGCTACGGCTGCCTAGAGCAGAGATGTGTGGGCAGGGTGCTGGCTGCAGGCCGCTGGGGGTCGGCTCAGCTACATAACTGGTTTTTGCCATGGCATTCCTTGCAGGAGTAATTCAAAGCCTTAGTTGTTCATAAATGGTTTGCATATTCGCAATGCACAGAATTAAAACCACGGTGGCCAAAAGAAAACCTCACTGGGCATGACACATGATTCTAACCAAGGAGAGCAATACGAGGCAGGGAGAGGCAAGGACCAGAAACAGAAAGCTGGGGCACTTCAGTTACCTGGGAGATACACCCCTCTCCAGGTGATGCGCTCTACTATTTCTTTAGGCTAATACGATGTCAAATCCCAAAACCGCTTGAAGGTTGCTCACTTAAAGGGTCTGCTTCCAGAGATCAAGAGATCTCAGCATCTCCTGGACTTAGTGTGAGTGCTGTTCACATACACAGCTCATTGATAAAATTAATGACCGGCTCCTCAGACGGTGCTTTTCATCTGTCGGTCCGGACACACAGCAGGACCGGGAAGGATGACATCATTAGCTCCATTTTACAAACTGCAAAGCCAAGACAGTGAACTAATATGACTTGTCCAAAATTCAGCCTTGCAGAGGCAGAGAGATGACCCAACAGGCCAGATTTTCACTATTTTATGCTCTGGGCACACCTAGCAATGCCCAGAACAAGGGCACAGTTCCCTAAACAGACATACTGCCAGGAGCTCAGCTCGTTTCACAGCCAATTTTAATAGATTTGAAGCCCTTTGAAGTCAAAGCAAGTATTTCCCTGAAACCACACAACTGCATACACAAGTATTCAAGAATATTCATCCCCTTTCTGTCCACTCCTTGGGGGGTGGGTAGGTGTTCAGTGCCGAAGGTATAATCAAGCACTGAGATAGGCTTAGGAGTTTTAAAGCAAGACATCTGTAATAAAAGCAATCAGAGTCAGCAAACTACGAAGAGGAGCAGTAATGGGATTATCTGTCAACACAAACAAAAGGATAAATAGAAGCAAAACCATCAGTCCCTGAAACCTAATTCTCATGTATTTAATCTGAGAGTATGGCAGGGAGATTAACGAACCTGAGGATCAAATAAAAAAGTTATCGATCGCAAAATTCTTGGTTTAAACCAAGTATTTGTTTACAGTTTAAGCTAACCAGCATACGAAGGGCACGGCAGCAGCTAATTTAACTGTAGATGCAGCAGCAACTGCGACCTCCCCATTGAGCAGCCGACCGGAGGGATAGGAGTTGGTGCTGAAGCTCCCGTTCACCCTCGCCCATTTCCAGAGGGAAACTTCTCTCCATTGCCACATCCCAACAGCAGGAAAACACCAAAACCCAACCCACCGCTAAATCACAATGCAGCTGAAGCCAAACACACAGTTTCATCCAAATCTCTCTTTCATTCTGCCACCTTTCCTTGTGTGAACAAGGCTGAAGCTGCAATGCTCTCCTTCCAAGCCTCAGGACCAGGCAGCATGAAACTGCAATCTGTAGCAACCTCCATCGCATTCCAGGGGAACTCAAGCAAAGCACTAGGCATCCTTGAACCGTCTCGCAGCTCTCCTCAAGCCTGTGTTTTAAAGCACAGCATCGCTCGGCCCTGCCTGTGCCTGCTGGAAAAACACATGCCTGGGTGTTTGCACAAGCTGGCAGACAGGTGCACACGCCTGCACTGGTGTGCACATGCACATACACATGTGCACAGGCGTGCACAGGCTGTGAGGGAGCAAAGAGGGGAGGCAGGCGTGTTCTTGTTCCTCCCACTCCTCCAGAGCAGACCTTGCCAGCTGCCCTCTTACCTTTCATGGGTTCAGCACAGCTGCCAAGGCTCCATCCCGATGAAAGGTCTGAAGCATGACACAGAAGAATCTACCCTGCTTCCCTTTCAGTCTAATTACCGGATTCACCTCAGCACACGTAGGAGGGAAGAGAGGGGGCCCAGGAGTGTGAAGAGCCTGCGGCAGCTCCCGGTTAATTTGATGGGACCCAACTTCTGATCCAATAAAATCCTGGCATTCAGGGACCAACAGAGCTACTTTCTCCACTGCAGACCCTACCCGCAATGCTCACTTCTTGGGGCCAGCACCCTCATATGCTGCCATCAATGGGGAGACCCTCATTTATTTAACGGGATGGGATCAGCCTTTGCTGCACAAAAAGCCTCAGTGATGCCTACAAAACCAGGAGTGCAGCCCCCCAGGAAGGCTGCCTCGGATAGGGATACATATAAACAGGAGACTCATTTCCCTACCCCACTCTGCCCTAGAGCAACAGACACCCCAATGCCACCTCCCTAAGCCGGCATTCTGGATCCCCCCTCATCTTTTTAGCAAAGTGTTCCCTCTCCTCCTCTTACCCAAATGCCTGAAGTCCACTCCACTCGCTCATTGTGCGACACACAGGGCTCTCAAACAGGAGTCCATAACAGACCAGAAGGCTCTATATGCATTTTTCATCCTCTTACGCAACCGTGCCCCTCCGCACATGACTGAGGATATTTTCCACAAACAGTTCAGCTATCCACCTAATGCTGACTTAATGGAAGTGTTTTCAGAGAAACACTACAAGAATTTTCAAATAGAAACAATTAGCATTCACAGTAATTTGCATCTACTTTCCCCCATTTCCAAAGCAGCATGCTCTGCTTTAATATTAACCCCTGCTTGTTCATCAAAGCCCAGTGCAGAGGAGTTAGCCACACAACTCCCATTAAAGACCACGGGAGCAATTAAATTCAGCAGTGAAAAGATTACATGGCGATGCTTAAAACTTGGGGGGACTACCCTTTGTTTTTAAGCATCCCACGTGTCAGCAAAATGAGCGGCTTCCATCATGCCGCAGCGATTTCACCGGTGCTCTTTTATTTCCTAATCCGTTCTCCTGTACATCCACAAACCACAGCAAGGGACTCAAGATGGGATTTACAAGTGCAGTACTCATTGAATCGCTCCCCACCCCCTTCCATCTAAGGTGCCCTAAATGCACCACGGGCTAAGACCAGAGCAGCCAAGCTCCTCCAGTGGCTGGCAGGAGCCTGGTCCCTGTGGTGGGGAGGGGGATGGAGAGCTTTCATTAGCCTGGAATTTTGATGCAGGCTCATTTTGAATGAATGAATTATCTCGTTATCATTTACATCTCGGAAATGACAGTAAGCACCATTAACACTGGAAAGCCTGGGTTTCCCAAAACATGAAACAGCTCGTCCTACCTTCCTACCAAGACTCTGCAAAACAGCAGAACACGAGTATCTCACTGGCTATGTGGATCCCGTCTCTGAGGACACATTGTGCCTCGTGTTCACACTCATACTCATGGTGCAAGCAGGTCGGCCCCCGGGGCAGGCACTGTTTCTTATGCCTACATCATGTAGAAGGTGAGCGGATGGGGATGAGAGGAAGCACAGAGTAATTCCTGCGAAACAAGACTGTATTTGCGAAAGTGCCCAAGAGAATTATGGCTCAATCAACACCAGATGAGCATACTCTGAGGCAAAGAAGAAAGGGAGCAGCTTCTTATTAAAACACAGCATCTTTTATGCTGTCTAGCACAGAGCTCCACAAGATAGCAGGGGGTTCCCCCACCACCACCACTTTTCTAAAACCCTGAAGAATTCCATGAAAACACGTCCAAGTTTAAAGATTCCACATCTGATGGCATCTAAGCAGAGCCCACTTGTGAGATGCAGTGCTGTCCCCTGTGTATGTGCACTGCTATTCAGTCTTTAAGAGATCACATACTTCTTTTCCTGCAGGACCGCTGCCTCCTTCAGCTGGCTGGTTTGATGGGAGGCAGCAAGCGATGCAAAACAAACGGGAAAAGCCTCGTCAATCTGCCTTGTTCAGTACCAAGTTCTGTTGGCAGGGCTGGATTCCTGCTCATGTTACTGAAAGACCTGGGGTTTGTAAACAAGATGGCTGGCACGCCACAAGCAGACAGAAATACAAGGAGGATCCGGATCATCCAGGCAATGGTCTGGATTATTTGTGCTGGGTATGAACACCTAACCATTTCCTGAGCGCTCCCCAAACAGAAGGGACACACGGCGTCAACAAAATAATAGGTTGTATAAACTGTAACAAGATTAAACTGCACAACTGATGGATTTCTGAGATCCTGTCCACAAAACATACTCTTGAAACGTCGTTGTCCAAGGGCTTTTTGGGGAAGAAGGCTTTTGTTTGCTTTTTTAAGGATAAAGAAGTCCCGATAGCATTATATTACTCAATTACTGAAACATGTCCAGCTAACAGACTGCACAACAGAGGTCCCATCCCAACACCTCCTGAACAAGGTAAATGCAACAGGTTTGAGCTGGTGATAAATGAATTCCAGGACAAGGGCTGTTGACAGCGCACTGAAAGACCCCCCCTTGTCTTCTGCTCCCCGAGATCATTTCAAAGCCTGCAGGCAAGTAGTTACTCCAGCAATCTCAAATGATGCAACTGCGCATAAGGGAAAGGATATATTTTATCATCATCCAAGCAGCTAACCACAGGAACTGAGCGACATACCCATACACACACTCCTGCTGCAGAGGAGCCTACAGAGCACCAACACTCCTTGCATATTTTGACTCGACTATTTCCTCCCTACAGAAATAAATACAGTTAAAGACAAACCTCATGAAGAGGTAAAACTAAGGACACCTTTCTCTGCCTCCCTCTACCCCTCTGTGTAAGTCGTGTCCTGTAGTTACTACAACTCCAAGGAAGATGAGGGTGCTAACGGTGTTTCTGTTTTCCTCCAAAGCGAAGCTCAGAATGAAGTTACCCTCTGAAAGCCGTGCCGTGCTCTCCCCTTTCCTCCTGCGAGCTCAATTAAAGATCTGCTCAACCTGCCTACATACAAAATTCAGTAGGCTGCAGGACTTTGAAACACGGTACAGCCTGGTGTGGAACAGCCACGGGATCATTAATACTCCACTTCAATGTCAATGTTTAAAAACAAGGCGAGAATGGAGAATCAGATTCGCCTCTGACAGTCTGGTTTATACGTGGCACAAACTTGCATCTTAAATGCTTCAAGCTGCCACCGGCATCCACCTGGAGCACAGTCCACCTTAGTGGTGTCACCAGGGAGGGTGATGCAAGGAAATCGCAGAGAGCCTTTGCTGAACCCCAAAGACTGCCAGGCCTGGGGCGTGCTCCAGAATGAGATTCAGAGGGGGAAGGAGTTTTGTAAGACCAGAAAATTATTAATTCTCACAAAGGCTTCCAGGGAAGGGGGGGGTTAGTCCCCGCCCCTGGGTGTGTTTAACAGTCAGGTAGAGGAGGTGCTTTGGGATACTGTTTAGTAGCAGACAAGCAGGGTTGGACTTGATGATCTCAAAGGTCTTCTCCAACCTGGGGATTCTATGATTCATTTGGAAACTAGCTTCCACTCCTTACATTCAGCTGCTCATATTTGGGTTTTTTTCTGTCTGGTGCAACACTGACAGCACCTCTTCCACTAAGAGCTGACACATTCTCAACTGCAGGAAAACATAAAGGAAGCAGAGAAGTCATCTTCAGCTTGCCTCCTTCGACTCTGGCTCACTGCACCACGTAAGCACATCCTTAAAATGCCTGTGAAATAAATCACAAAATGCACACAACCAGAATGACATTCCTGGCCCCAAAGTTTTGGGAACAGGAAGATCCCATGCAGCTAAAGCACTTCCTTCACATAACAATTTATCCTCAGGATATTCCTCTAACTTATGCCTGAATTATTTACCTCTTTGTTTTTGCAGATGAGAAGCTGCTAGGAAAAACTAAGGAATATTTTTCTGGGAATCCAATCACCCACAGCAACATGTTCAGATTGTTCAAGCATCTCCAAAATTCCAAGGGGGGAAATAAATACATAAATAAAAAAAAGTACTCTGAATGGGATGAAGTTTCAGGAGATCCTACTACATTTAACTATGGGGGCACCCAAAAACCAAACAGTAACAAGACCCCGCAGTGCAAAGTTATATGCAAGAAGTAGTTTGCGGTCCCTGTCAAATTAACTCAGAGTCTAAACAGACATTAGGAGAGAAAATGGTGTTCAGGAAACCAAAGCAGACCTGCCAGTGAGCCAGAAACCACTAACTATTCCAATGATGCTACTGATGTGCTTTGCTGGGGATGTAAGGGGTTAGGGACGAAAAATGGAGAAAGTGAGGTACAAGGCAGAGGAAAAGAAGAAAAGATATGGAGTGAAGATGTGAAGAGCAAGCGGGAGAGGCAGTGTTCCCAGCAGGTCCCACCACTGCTCCTGGCCACCCCAGAACAAAGCAATCCCCACATTGTGCCTGCATCCCCACAACACCCCTTTTTTTTCCCATCCGTGACTTCCCAAAGTGTCCAGCGTCCCCTCGGTACTTCACTAACAGTTGAGACAAGGACGCTGTCAGAGCCTGCACCTCCGTGGCTCACCGTCTCCCATTCGGGAAGCTGTCCGCCCCCGAAGCAACAGCCTTCCACAGATCCGTGGGCTGGATGCTTGTGATGGATTAACTATGTAAACGATGAATCCAGAACTAATTTCCTTCTTCCTCACTTTCTACAAGAGGTTTCAGCAAGGCAACCACAGGCCTGAGAATATTTGGGGTTTATTTGGGACGTCCCCATTTATTTTTGGAGACTGGGTGAGAAGGAGGGTTTTACCTTCCTGCCTTAGCCTTGGCTGTAACATCCGAGCTGGGGTAATCTCTCTGCTAATTTCGTAAGGCCTGACTGGAAGAAAACTGTGCATTTTTTTAAAGGTCAGAGCCTGTGCAATCATACATTTTGCATGGGTGAAAGTCAGGTCTGTGACAGAGCGAACAAAGGACTGACAAGGAGGTAGAACAGCAGTGGTAAAATTCCAGTATCCCAGGTAAAATCGCTGCTCTCCGATTTGCATG
This sequence comes from Zapornia atra, assembly GCA_013400835.1. Taxonomy (NCBI): domain Eukaryota; kingdom Metazoa; phylum Chordata; class Aves; order Gruiformes; family Rallidae; genus Zapornia; species Zapornia atra. The sequence continues at coordinate 148,629 of VZTU01001605.1, forward strand.
GTTTTGGGAAGGTGGTTTCAGGAGCAACTTTTCTATTTCCACAGATTAATACCCAATTTTCTTTTTTAAGACACTTTGATTAGAAAAATCTCCTGAAAGCATACCCTACATGTCAAATACTGTAGCAGCAACAATGGGAAATAAAGGCTTAGGCAAAAATATAAACTGAAAACATCACCTTTTTCAATTGGCTGAAGTCATTTACTCCAGTAACACTGTCATGCTGAGAAAATGATCTTTTGTCTATAACTGCTACATAGCTATTAAGCATTTTAGCATATAAGTATGATATTTTTCTTCTTTAGTGTGCAGCTCTGCTTAAGCAGAAATCAGGTGTGGGGGAAAAAAAAACCCTAAAATCGGCATTTCAGCTTGGAAGGGAAGTTCAGAAAACAAACCCACGGTGGGCGATGAGATGGTATTTACACTGCAGAGAGAGAGAGAGAGAATTAAAAGAGCATTTCAGCAGAAGCACAAATGGCTGCCCCATTACAAAATCAATGATGATGCCACGTCTCCAGCACACACCTTGGGCCACTCACAACGTAAAAAGCCCTACTTGGTACACACAAAACAAGAATTTGCCCCAGCAATCCAATACCTGGGGATGATGATGCATTAATAGGTATGGAAGCACGAATTTCTTGATTTGTGGATCGTCCTTAACATGCAGAACAGTTCTGGGCTTGTTTTTCCTCTCAAAAAGATTTTTTTTTTTTAAAGAAACGTGAAGAATCTGAACAAAAAAGAAGTTCAAGTAGACGCCCACAGCCACACTCAGCAGCCAGAGAAGGGGAGGGAGAAAGGAAGGGAGGAGGAGCAAGAGATACATCCTTCCCTTTAGCATTCTAAGGTGTAAAGACTTCTCCATCATGACAGATTTTTTTTAAGAAGCTATCACACATTCATAACACTAATTGATTTTCATAGAGAAGAGAGCAGATGAGGTCTCTTTGGGAACTGCCTGCTACATTTCTGCTTGAAAGGAGATCACTGCTGGTGTGCCTCAGCTCCTTCATAAAAAATTTAATTAACAATATCTCCAAGAACGAACCCACCGTTAGGTCTCCAGCTATCATGTGACTACCAGCACTCTGATGCGCTGTGGCAAATTAAACCTAAGCAAACGATACCTGTCGCACGTCGAACAGCCGGTATGTTATCGTCTGGGCAGGGTTCTTGGGGAGAAGCAGGGATGTGATGGGAAGCAGGAGAGCGCACAAAGGGACCACAAGATGCCTGCATCCAGCCTGGCAGTGACAACTTCTTTTCCTAGCTGCCACTTTTGATGGCTACACATTTCTATCCCTGATCTGGTGGTGATGCCAGAAAGCAAAATGCTTAATAAATCAGGAGTCCAGCCAGTGATCTTCACAACACTACAACATTTCAGGAACAGTGGAAACCGCGTGCATCATCCCTTTGCTCTCAGATACAGAGGGACAGCCGCGTGCACCAAGACTCGCGTATCCCACGGGAGAGGCGATGCACCGTCATCCCCGAACGGTGCCAGGAATAGAAAGCCACCATGTGCCGGTCTGGAAGTCCCATCTGGCACAGCAATGGAGGAGAGGAGACAAGACTGGATTTCTCCTCTCCTCATCACCACCGCCACCCTCGCTGCCTTACCCCGTAGGAGCTCTCGTCCTCAGAGGATTTGTTCCTTCGACAAACTAGAAGCCGGGGGGAAGGGGGGAAGGGGGAAGAGATCTGAAAATAGCAAGAGGTCCAACGCTATAAACAGATTACCAACATCACGGCTTGTGTCTGCATATGGACTCCAGGCTCGCAAGGAAGCACACGTTTTAAATGTTCACAACTGCACAGTAATTAGCGCTGATTTACAAGACGATGGGCAGCCGATACTGCCCATGTTGTATTTTTAAGGCCTGTTTTGTTATCCTTTAAAAAAAATTTACTGTTGCAGACGATACCAATACGCTTGATTTATTATCTGTAATGTCAAAACTGAAAAGGTTAATCACCATTATTAGTCAGGGAAAACGAGGCAAAATTATCACTTGAGTGCCAAAGCTGACACTGGGAGCAACGTAAGGAAGGAAGGGTGGGCATGCTTGAGCACCATTGGCATCTGACCTGCCTGAACCTCCGCTCTCCACACAGCCACAGCCCGCAGGAAGGTTAGAGAGCACCAAGCACCTCCACCAAATGAAGATCACACCAAAACCACAAACTAGGGTGTAAGAAAGTCATACTCTGAAGCATGACACTCCAGAGTTACTTGTGGTGGCCATTTTTAGTTACGTAGCTAGCTTCAGTTTCGCACACCTGACAAAACTCAGTTGGCGATGCTGCGCTGAGGGCCACCCCCCTGGCAGAGGTGGGCCTGCCACAGGGCAGGGGGTTGGAAGCAAGATACACAAGGATGGGGGGCAGGTGCCCCTTGCACGCCCCAGCACGCTCGCGTGACCTGGCTGAGGGTGGCCACGCCGGCAGTGATTCCCGCCATTTCGAGCAGAGGTTGCGCTCCTCAGCGCCAGACCGAGGGGTACCAACCCCTCGGATTCACCTCCCAGGGAACTGCCTTTCAGCCTAGGGTAAATTCATCCCTCAGCATGAACAGCAGACTCTGGAGATACTAATGCTCTTCTGAAAGGAGGGCCGGGGGAGGGAATAGAACATTACAAATATACTATCTACCTAGCTCATCTCCAAAACAGTTGGCAGCATTATCTTTTTCCTCAGTAGTTCAAAATAAAAAAAACCCAAACCCACAACCACCAAGCCACTGCCACTAATGGGATGCAAGAACTATTTTTACATATCTTGCATTAACATAAGCGCCATAGCCTGATTCAAAAAGCCACATCGAGCCAGCAATCCGAAAAGAAGAGCTCCTGAGCATCCTGCTGCACTACTGCCCCCAGAAAAGGGGCAGAAATCACCGCTGGCCAAGGCTGCCGCCATCCTGTTTCCAATGAGACATGCCCACAGTGTGTTTAGTCTGACACGCCTGCCACATGTTTAGATATGAAAAAGCCCACAGGTTCCCCCAGGTCTGGAATGTGGAAATAGTATATTGGAATAACAACAACAAAACACACTCACAGAAATAATAAATAAATTGATAGCTTAATAAAATGAGAACAATAACAACCACAACAATAGCAATAATCTGATAAAAGATAAGTTATTGAATATTTGAAAATTAGACCAAGACATTTTCAGCAGGAAAGTAAAGTAATAACATTACACCATAGCGTTTAATTGCTGGGACAGACCCTCAGTGGTACCCACTGTTGTATTTAGGATGAACAGGAATGGGCTGAAGCTGCGCCAGGGCAGTGTCATCAGACATTAGGAAAAAGTTCTTCCCCGAAAGGGTTGCTGGGCACTGGTACAGGCTACCCAGGGAGGAGGTTGAGTCACCACCCCTGTCCTGTGCTCAGGGATATGGTTTAGCACAGGACAGGAACAGTTGGATTGAATTATCTGAAAGGTCTTTTCCAACCTAGGGATTCTGTGATTCAAACTTGCTTATCCTTGCTTCAGAGATCTGCTGTAACCTGAAACATTCCATCAGAAAAACAAAGCCCTAGATCTACTTTGGGATCTACTTTACATTACATTCCCAGCCAAACAGTTAGTAACATGCAGGCTTTAAGGCTTATGTAGAAAACAGGAATGAGATTACACCTTGCAGCTGCTGATCACCAGTGGGACCCATATGTATTGCAGGGTGGGAGCCACTTTAGGAATCTACTTCAGGGATACACCTCTAGTAAGAGGTGTCCCTGCCTGTGGCAGGGGGATGGAACTTGGCGATCTTTCAGGTCCCTTCCAGCCCAAACCATTCTGTGATCCTGTGACTTGGAACAAAAAACCCACTGACCGAAGTGTTCACAAGCATGGGTATTGACTCTCCTCAAGGCACAGGAACATTAAAAGAACCTGTTTATTGTCCAGATTATATGCCATTTTATGCTCTTAAGAACAGGCTTTAATTTCACTATTTTATCGTAATCAACACTGTCCTGGTGATTTATATTTTTTTGAACAGATTTAAACTTGAAAGGGTCTGTATTTTCATTAGTCATTAAAATCTGAGCTCTGTGTAACAAGAAACTGTAGCAACTACCTTTCTGTCTTCTTATTTATTAAGCAGAGCAGGCCCATGGTAAGGCAGACATGCAAATGTAATATGAAATATTTATGCTCGGTGCAGTATCTCCAAGAATGAACAAAATTAATAAAAAAAAAGAAAAGAAAAGAAACTTTGTAGTGAGAGGTTCAGGGAAGGTAGAGCTGGGTGAGTAAAATGCTGCTCAAAATCAGACAGGCAGCATTAGCGATGGGTAAAAAAATCCTCCGATGCACACAGAAAGGTCAGAGTTAATTCATCATTAGAGAGGTTTGTCATTCAAAATGTGGGCAATAGCTTAGCAAAGATAAACCAGTATCATTCCAAAAAGGCCACACAGCCAATAATTAGAGGTGGTATCAAGTATTTTCTCCTCTCTCTTGCGCTT
>VZTU01001605.1:154686-181367 GCA_013400835.1 Zapornia atra
CCCCCCAGTATGAAACCTTTGTTATCTACTGCAGCTATGGAAAAACATAAAATCTATACAAAATAAGAAAAACTCTTTGAACATACTTGTACTGGTATCTTCACAAAAATATCCTGGAAAACCACAAGAACTCTGATGATCTTTTCTCAGTATCGCTTGTTTTAAACACTGCTCGCAACTCTGGGAGGCAAAAAAGCGTTCTTACAAAAAACAAATTTTGAAGGTGATGACATCCCTTTGCAAACAGTAGCTACTGCCAACAACTAGCCACACGGTTTTTCCCTCCCCTTTTCCATACCTACATTTTTAAGTAGCATTCCCTTTAATTAGAACAAGGACACATGGAACGGGAGGCTGCAGGACTGCATCCTAAAAGCCACACGCACAGGAGATAAATTGGGCAGTTTTGCTGATGGGAAAGCCAGTTCTTTGATTGCCCAAAAACCCCACCCAAAACCCAGAGTTACCTTAGTGCCCAAACTCAACCAAAACAGAGCTCAAACCCTTCTACCAGTTCTCTCCCAGCATTCAGAAAGGGATGGGGAGAGGGAAGGAGGACAGGAACCTTAAGAAAATCCAGCTCCAAATTCAAAATCTACCTGTACTTCTCAGCCAGAGTAATCCGTGCTGAATTCATTAGGGAACAATTAATTACAAGCATTTCAAACATTTTTTGATAGCTACAGCTACAAAAATCCTGAACTGCGTTTCTCACAGAGGTGTACAGAAATACAGGAAACATGAAAGCAAACATCCACTTGAATGTCAAAACGTTCATTTCAGGATGCTCAAAATGCTTTTCATGCTAAATTATCACATACAAATACAGGTGATAGGACATTTTTTGAGGTGAAAGAGCTGGGGTGGGGAAGGTAGAAGAGGTTGGTTACTTACAATTGGGCTTTTCTTCCCAATTTGATGCACTTGATTTTTAGAGTTGACATCTCCTCTGAGATGAGCCTCTAAAGCTCATATCTCAATATGCCGCATATTCAGTACAAAATGAATTAAGAGATTACACGCTGAAGGTCACATAAATATCTACAAGGACTGGAAACAATTTTATAGTGGGAAAGAAGCAGCTTAAACCTCTAAGAAAATAGAACGTGCCACTGGAATATCACTGCTGAAGAGCAAACCAACGCCCTACAAGAAGCCACGTTAATTTTAGATCAGACCAGGCTCTGCCAGATGCCCATCGCAGCCAAAACATCACCATCCCCAGCTGCAGATCCATGCGACAGAAGGGCTCCTTTGAGCCCTACCTACGAACTGCCCGCCTGTGCTCACGGACACGGCGACGCACGCGCAGAACATGGGGAGTTTGGAAGGGAAACCGAGCGGTTTTGCCTATGGTTTGGAAGACTGCCCTCGGGGAGGAAGGAGAGCAGCCTGCAAGCATCCGCACACCCCCCTCCACGCCGAGCCCAGTCCTGAGCGGCTGCAGCGTTATGTGGAGACAAAGATAGTGGACGCTAAATGCCAGAACGCAGAACGTAAGGGAGAGATAATACATGCACACAGCATGCACTCCACACTCGAACTGTTTATCAGATTGTAACAGCACTGCGGCATCCAGGAGCGTGGATGTGCTGTTTTGTTCACATGTTAATGTGCCATCTTGCAGTAGATGCTTGCACAGCAGAGTAAATACAATCTCTATATATACCCTGCGTGGGCGTCAGGGGTTATTTCTGACTGTCTTCATTACACTTCATTGCCAATTTAAATGTAAAAAAAAAAAACCTTCAACAATTCTCAAAGTGATTTCAGCCTGATTTTTATAATTATTTCCAGAACCTTTTCATTATGTAATTTCAAACACTCAGTGAAAGCTCTCTCTCTTACAAAGTTATCCTTGATGCAAGTCAAGCAAACCAGACAAGCTAAACCTTCTCCCCCTTCCTTTTCACTAACAAACACAGACATGAATAACATTCACAATGTTTAGCCCCGAGAACAGTTTAATAATAATGCTGAGTCTTGCTTTATAGGGAGGAAGCTAAAAAAGAAACTCAAAGGCTAATAGGTACAAATATCGTGCTTCAATTGTGATAAATAAATAGTGCTGAACTGTGGAAATGTACCCAATAGCAGCAATCTGAGAGATGTGGGTCCTGGTAACCCTCAAGCTAAAGCCGATTAGGTTCTGTTACATTCGTCCTTTGTGTATTTTTGTGCTGCTGTACCAGTTAAATTGACCTCCACAGGCACGTGTGGTGCTTTTATGGTTTAATGGCTTCATATCTGAAACCCAACTTAGGCCAGCAATAACAAACACAGCAAAAATCCACACACTCCCCTGACCTCACACACGTGTGAAGGTTTCTACAGGCGAAAACCAGACACTACAACCCAGGGAAGGCCAAGCAATCAGCCCCATGGCAGGAAGACACGTGAGCCCTCAGGCGGGGTGACGCTAGGTCTCAGGGGTGGCAGTCCAGTTGCACACACTGGGCAGGAGCGCCGGGTCACACTCCATCCATGTGCGTGTCCCTCCCCAAACTGCGCTAGGTCTGCCAGGCAAGGGCTCTCCACCTTCCACACCCTGTCGTCATCAAGAATGGACCTTTCGGAGGGGACAGGGAACTTGCAGCGCACAACAACAATGCCACACAAAGCTCAGCACAAGGAAACATTTCTCCCCAGCGTTTCCTTCTTTCTGACAATGGCCTGTCTGTAATCGGCTCTCCTACGAATGGAAACCCAGCAGCTGTAAATGAAGGCCTTTGTAAATCCAGCCACTTCATTTTGACTGAACGACCGAGCCCAAAGCCAGGCCGTATTTCCCCTCTGCAGTGATATTGCAACCAGCCTTTTCCTCTACACAAAGGGTTGGGTTTTCAAAAAAATTAAAAAAGCAAAACCCAAAACCCAGAGACCCGAGTTTATTTACTACAGGTTTTCTGCACCTGAGGACAGGAAGGAGCCTGACCAGCACATCCACACAAAACAAGTCCCCTCAGCTGGAACAGGGTGCAGCCGCCACCAAAGACTCTCAAAAAGGGAGGAGACAGATGGCAAAACCTAGGTCAAAATTTTCTTCTTTTAAAAATAACACCATTACTTGCCCACTTAGAACAGCCTGACCTCAGGGAAACTGAGGGGGCTAGATGAAGCTTTAGCCAAGTTCTAAATACATGTATTTTTCTGGCACTTTGAGGAAGGAGAATTACTCAGTTTGGCTCCAGGCCATAAAACATAATTACTTCTGTGAAATATGTTTAAATATGTTTAAATATGTAACTACATTTGCTAATAGGAGTGCCCAGCCCCATAAATACACAGCGATTCAATGGGCTAGCAGCTTGGGCACAGGCAAAACGGCAGAGATGGTTCCCGAAGGACCAACCACCTCTTGAGAAGGAGACCTCAGAAATTTAAATTTATTTAATAGGCACAGGAGGCCTCGATGCAGTTGGGCGTTGATAAAGACACAGGGCGAAACGGTGCATTCTCAGAACACACAGCACATCAAAAAAGATGGTTTGGGTACCCTGGGGGAAAAATAAACCAGCAAAAAGAGCAGGAGGAATCTTTTTCATGGAGTAACAGCCAGTCTTCGGCCTTCAGGAGATCCAGGGTCAGCGGAGAGCAAACTTCCACTGGAAACAGGAGAAAGTCACTAGCTGAAACCGCCGCAAAACTTCACAGGCACCGCTGAGCGGTAACAAACCTTCAAGAGTTTAAAATAAAGGAATGGTATATTAAGCGATGTGGTAAACGCAATTTGTCATTTAACACTGTGAATCTATGGATTTTAATGACAGGGTCTCATTTACATTTAACAATCGGTGTACTAGAACATTTCTTGGAAACCACGGATATTTTCTTGTCTCAGTAGGAATATACAGAAATTTCTTCTTGATTAACGACGGAGTACAGGAGCTCTGCCCTGAAATCTCAGTCCCTTGGTTTCTCTCTCGAGCTGGATGAGTATCAACATACCCAACCACAATCCTGACAAGCAAGCTCTCCAAAATTCAGCTGCTTGTAATAATTACGTATTTAACGATTCTTCCACAAGAATAACATTATAAAGCACCTTACATTTTATTGTTCATTTATACCACACATCTGCTTTAAAAAGCGTTACCAGCATATCTTGTTCTTAACTATACATTTTGGATGTGACTTTCAAAAGCACTTACAGCAACTTAGGAGCATAAATCCCACTGATATTCAATGGTATTTGTGCCCTTAATGCCTGTAGCCATTACTGAAAATCTCATTCTTTTCCAAAGCTTTAGAGTTATTCCAGAGGTCGTACATGTAGAAAGAAATGGCAAGTGTCACAAGGTATTTCATGTTTTACAGAAATGCTTTGCAGCTTTAGGACAGACATCAGGAATACTGAACGCGCGTAGTTAAAACCGTAAGTGGGAGTTTAGGAAGAAAGGAAAGGCTTGAGTCTAATTCAGCTCATGAATCTTAGGGATAAGGTCAATTTCTGTTCCACCCCAGCCAACAAAAAGTGGGATTCTTACTCTTTTTCATTCCACTAGCTCATGGGGCAGGCTGCAATGTAACTACGCACTCTCCAGACATATCCCCCGACCAACAGCACGGGCCACCACACTCCAGAAACATCTTTTCCCACTTTGACAAGAACAATCAAACCTTTAGGCCATAGTTCCAGGCTACCATTTTAACTGGGACCTCGTGTACCTTCTGGCAAGTCCTAATTAGCTTTCATAGGTAGAGGAAATCCCAGCCTCAATTAATGACCACCTCCTTTACACTCCTGCCATGCTTTGGCTTGTGCACCAGCTGAGTTCCCTCGCTGCTTTCCATGGTCACACTGATGTTCATCAGGTTGGTGTTGGTGTGTCACTATCTTCTGCAGGTTGGTGTATCACTGTCTTCAGCAGGTTGGCTGTATCACCTACTGCCACCGAGCACGATCGCAGATGGGAGAGCTACAAAGCTGCTAGGAGCCCCAGCTGAACATCAGTCGTGCTGATCTGTGGAGCTCAGAAGTTGGCATGCAGCTGCAGAAAATTCTGAGGGAGCTGCAAGCATGCACACAGGTTTAAATGGATGGACAAGGCAGTCCGCAGTGGCTGTTGTACCCACCACTGCTGCTTCAGGTTTGCCCAGATCATGGACAGTACAATAAACAAGATCACTCCAACACTAATTTGCAGATAAACATCCACTGGCTCCTATTCCACGGAACGGGTCAATCTCCAAGCAGCTCTATAGGGAACCTGACTGAATCACATGACTCGATACCAGCACACATGTTTTTTGTGCTAGATTCACTAACCTCTGCAGCCTGATCCTCAGCACCCTCGCTGACATCCTCGGGAGCCGAGCGCCTACACCACCTTTACACAACCAGGTCATTACTCTCTTTCTCTGAGCTTTACCTTCCGTGAAAAAAGGATAAAAAGATTTCTTAAAGAGTGTCACTAGTACAGCCATTGCTTTTGCAGAGAAGCTGGCTGAAACTGGCAGACACCGAGAGCATTCACCACCTGTACAGGACTACACCGGCACCCGACGCTTCTCTGTTGAATTTCTACATCCTGCCAGAAGAGTTTCTGCAGGAGTTTGTTCCTGACAGACTCGGAGGCTGTACTGTTATTTTGCCATTAACTGAGATGTACAAGTAAACCAGAAAAGTTTCCAGAGAACGCAAAGAAAAACTTACACTCCAAACATCTGCTTACAAACTGCTTACAATCAAGCTTTTTACAAAGCCTTAGCATTTTGTTCCCTCCTCACACTCCCCCACCTCCATACCATCACTTTTGGCTTGCTAATTTAATTTCTTGAACATTTGTGTGTACTTACTGGTTTGACTGTGTTATTTGCTGAAACCAATGACAAACTCTGGGTAGCTGTGTACTGCAACAGCCAGACCATAACAGATTTTATAGTACGCCAACATTACAGGCTACTGTGTTGTATGAAGGGGTATTGCAAGCAGTAACACAGTCCTGCAAGGAGACTTCTGCGCAAATGACTTTATCACTTCCTCAGCCCCGGCGGCTGCCAGCGCGTGGTCACTTCCAGCACCTCGCCAGCTCACGCATCCCTGCTCCCTATTACCATCTGCAGTTTGAGACACAGCCTCCGTTGCCAGCAACGCAAAGGATACCAGGCAGGGGAAGCCAGGGAGACAAATCGAACAGACAGACAGTGCCCGAGTTTTCCTGCCAGGACCATTACAGGCCAGCACGATCATCCAACCCCAAACAGATACCCACACTCTTCCAGTAACGGGACAAACGTCTGAGCAGGACCTGTGTCTGACAGGCTGTGCGATGAGCCTCTGAGAATCACAACTACCAGCTTCACTTCTCCTCAAAAGCAGCACTGTTGCCTGTGCTGCTTTTTTGCCAGATTCCTACACCAACACCACAATACTCCAGAGACATCATTGCTGAAGAGCCTCCTAAACTGGTTTCCTGGAGATGGCAGGGGAATCGCCCCTGCACCTCCAACTTCTCCTTCAGCCTATCACCCAACCTTTTTTGCTGGATGACCTCTCTGCTCAGGAGGGATGGAAAGAAGGAACAGCAGTACAGCTGCAGAAGGTGAGTGGAGATTCCTCCCAGCCCAACACAAACCTTAGCTGCAACCTCATGGCAGGCCTTGAGTCCAAGGGCCACACTTCTCACCCTGAAACCCAGCACGTGCTCCCAAACCCCTACCGTCTGGGTTGAACGCATACACCCGGCAAGCGACTTCTAACTCCTGATCAGAATTGCTGATCCAGTTATTAAGTGAGCTGTGTATCATTTCCATGTGCCCTTGACTCCTGCTCCTCCAGCCATGTTCCTGGACACACTTCAGATATGCTGCGAGACTCTCTCTTGAGAATGCACCTGAATTGACGAGTCAAGACCTTGAACAGACTTGCTGCAAATACACCGTTCAACCCACTTAATCCTTAATTAGAGATTCATTTTTTTAATGTAAGGCTTCGATAATCAGCTCAGGAGAAACTGTAAAAGCAGATGCTTGGTCACCAAGGACTTCTTCCATGTGCATCTCTACCAGTGTGGCTACAGCATTACGACGCTGCTTTTGCAGCTGCACCGCCCTACCTACCACTCAGCGCAGATGAAGTTGTACCACTCCCACAGCACTTACACAGGTACAGCCTATTACTGTGCGACAGCAAACGTCGTACCCCGGGAGCTGAACTGCACTGCCACCAGCGGAGAGCGGAGGAGGAGTCACCCTTCATCAAAACACTTAGCGACCATCCAGCTTGGACACAAAGCCAAGTGTGTACAGGAAAGGCAGCCGTCACCAGCTTTGCGCTAGAAAAATGCTCCTATCTCCTTAAAGTCTCATAGTGCTACCCTGAGATCTGGTCTTTCCATCCAGGAGGGACCCAGGAGCAACCTGCCTCTGGGAGCACTGCTGTGGGAGGGAACGAACCAGCTCACATGGGGCTCTCCCAGCTCTGCAGCCAGACCTACAAATAAGTTCTGTATTGTTGTCACAGCTTCCTGAAGCTTACCAGTAACAGCTCATCTCCAGGAATAACCCAGGTAGGTGGAAACCAGAGCCAGGACTGAAGAGCGGTTTATCAGCTCAACTCATTCGAAGGTAAGAGAGCCACCACCGCTTTTGTGTCCCAAGCTCCTGCCACAGGGCACGGTGAGCACTTAGCATTCTGGCACCTCCAGCTTGTTACCTGCATTCGTCTGCACACAGAGGAGACATCCATTGGTGGCAATTAGCAAAAATCTGAGCTGTAACTCAAAATATGAGCTTTAAAAAGCAATCTAAAGGCTCTCGTACAACATTTTGACTTTGCTAAAGCCAAACATAAAGCCTCTTTGATAAGAAACATGTACAACCACTAGGAACAATAGGTTAAAAAAATTTTAAAAATTAGAACTATCTCCTCTAGATCAGCTAATTACACTGCTTAATACCTTGCACATGTATTTCCTGCTCTGACAGGAGCCAGCAAGCAGTTGACAAGCAACTTCAGCCCAAGTTGGTTGGTGAATTGACGACCTCTTCCTACGTGCTTGGTCACCATGTGCCACACAGCGCATGGGCCTCCTGCCGCCAACGGCCCAACTATGGAGACCAGACAACTTCAAAGAAGCTGAACTATGGGTTTTGTGAAAGAACGAAAGCCACGATAGAAGAGATCCCTTCAAAGAAAGGGTTTGGTGTGCAGGGAGGCTTTCCCTGCCAACAGTTGAAGTCATTCCTCTGAGCGTGCACCGTACGCAAATCGCACAGTGTGTTCTTCCTCCATTTCTGCATTTCTTTGGATACATTTCCTTTGTATTTACAGAGCAGTAACAACCGCTTCCAAACATGATGTTCTGGTTTCATCACGCTCGTACTTCCCCAGCAGTCACTTATCCAACAGCTCCAGACCTGCTGAGACCTTCCACCAGACTCCTGAAGATAGGCAGACACTTACATTCACTCTTCCTGAAGCATCTGCCTGAGAAGTGCTGATTTTAACACTACTATTTACTATTAACAACACTGTAATCCGTAAAAGCATGAGTTTATGGGTTTCTTTTCTGCAGTAATGTTTATGTGACGATAGTTTCGTGGACCACAGGTTTACAGGGCAGGGAAACCGCATCACCAGTTTATACTGAACTCCCATCAAGTGACAGGCAGTGTTACTGATGCTGACTCATCCTCACCCCTTCAACTTCCCTGCCTGATAATTCAAGTCACCCCCCTCCCATTTACCTTCATTTTATTAATGTTATTTAAACTACAGTCATTTCTACATATTTATTTGAAATCCCTTTCCGCCAAGCGTCCATGAAATTGTCTCTATAACCCTACTGTCATCTTAATTATGACTTCTTTAAGCTTATACCAGTCACTCTCAGCCTGTGATGGGAAACTGGAAAATTTAAGCTGACCCACCTCAGTTTCCATTCAACTCCAGTAAAAAGCCTGTTCTCTGTTCCTGCAAAACAGAAACTAATATTGGCTAGTTCTGGATATCTAAGGCCACCATGTTCCCTAGGTAAACTCAGAAATAGTTAAATCCAGGGTTTTGAAAGGACAGCAAGAACTGTGGAAGAGATTTTGTTAACCCTGAATAGGGGTATTGGAAACACATAGAAATAGTGAAAGAATAAGAAATCATGCACCTGGCAAACTTCAAATAGTTTCTCTTTCCTGTGCACTTTCAGGAAAAACAAAGTAGCCTTTGTCAGAACGAACCTTCTGCATCGCCCCAACAACTGCCCAGCCCCAGCAGCATACTAACTCCACCATACCTCGAGCTTTTTCAGTCCCTGTAATCAAAGCCCCATCCAAACCCAACTAAGGAAGCATCTGCACCAACCCCAACACGCTCCTGCTCAGCACCACTTACCCGGGGCTGAGCAAACAGAAACTGATACCAGAAAACACTGACCCATACAGAAAAAACATCCTTCTCCCCACCCCCCAGTGAGCATCAGTGCAAGTCTGTCTGTTGGACAGCACCGCCCAAACCCATCAAATGCTTCCCCTGGACCAGGAGTAAGACAAGGCCATGCTCCTGTTGCCTCCCCAAAATGCATCCAGCCCAGTGCACCTAAGGATCTGGCGAAGGTGACTCTCACCTAACTGAGGCTGATGGGCAACCCTGCGCCCACCCACATCGGCTGCCTCTCACACCATGCCGTCGGCACTCACCGCAACATGCTTCAACAACACCCAGCTCCGCAGGCATCTGGGTGTGATTTCCAATACAATCACTAGCACGTTGGCAGTGCTAATGCATGCTCATCAGTGACATTTCTTTAAAAAACACAGGAATTACACCTTGTTCTGACTTAAAAGTTTCTAAACCATTTGGCTACACAGATACCCAACTCCAGGCATGAAACTGCCGGACAGCCCCTGACAACATTGTTGCCTTTTGTGCACTGTCTTGCAATGCAATAATTCTCCCTGGAAACTCCTCCACCTGCACACCAAGGTGTGCATGTCGCCATGCAGGGCATCTGATGGGAAAATAAAAAGGAAATTTTGAAATACTTTTCTTAAAAAGGTGAATTTAACAAATGGGATACTCAGACAACAACTGCCTTACAACCTGCGAAACACAGAGAGAGACTCAGGGAGATAATCTTACTTAATTCATTGAAAGGTAATTTAAGTGAGGAATAATTATGAAGCACAACTGCACAGGCAGCACGGAGATTTAAGACCAGAGACAAAGGTATGAGAGCTGATAGGCACAGTCCAGCTCCAAGCTGGAAATGCAGTTAATAAAAAGCTGAGATTCCAACCTGAAGTTAATATTCCACCTCGAACAATGGTGCAGGAAGTTCAGAAGGTGTAACCTGAGCACCCAATAATCAGAAAACAAGCAGAAGAACATGACATTTCTTACTAAAAAATGCAACGCTGCAGTTTTCGATGCCTACGTTTCTGTGTGCTTGCTTTTCTAAATTCACATGGAGATTTGCTCCTGACAGAAAACTCTCTCCCTTTTTTAAGCTAACATTATTTGCCAACCTTCCTTTTCATTGTTTAGCTTCACAATTCCCTTTCATTTACGTGCTGTCTGCCGACAGCATTCACTAGAATCCTCTGAATTCTCATCCTTCCCTTCCCACCCCTCCCCACACAGACATTTTTTTCTTAACATACGAACATATGCACCAACCCGATGATTTGGCCACTTCCCATCAAGGGAACATCACAAGCATCCAGAATAGATTTAAGAATACATTTTTAATTCGTGACTACCACGCCGCCGGCAGCACTTCCTTCGCTCGGTCTCCTCAGCAGATGGACAGGTGCCCACACCTAGGAGCATGATCTGACACACGTAACGCTGCCAATACCCATTCCACACGCCGGCCACAGATGCTTACAGCCGACCAGCGCATGCTCTGTTCTTGGGAAAGGAAACCAATGTTTTCAATAAAACACAGTCTCCCCTCTGCAGGATACAACTCGCTGCGTCTATCTGCTAACAACATCTCGGTATTTCTCCACCCCCTCCGCATGCTTCTCCTTTTTGTCAAGCTCTCTAGCATTTGTTCTGGGATCTAATTAAGGTCCCTTATCACCATGGCAAGAGGGGGGCAAGGTCTAACAAAACAGCATTAATGAACCAATTGTTTTCATCGGGCACATACTGAGTTCTAATCCCCAAGACTGGTACATATCTACACTTGGAGGGGAAAATAAAATGACATCTAAAGAAGCCCGCGTTGTTTACATTTTACAAGAGTTTAACTAGAAGCCGATATAAAACTGGCATAATCCAGTAGCACCTTACAACTTATTTTTAACAGGAGATTTATTCCGATTAAAACAGGCAGCTTCATTTTGTTTTCTCTTCTGAGCATATGCAGAAGTCTCGCGCCTACCACCTGACTCTTCTTCAAAGAGATGAGCTTCCCGTAAACTTCATTAGTTAGATGCCATTTTATAGGTAATTCAGCAGCTCTTCCCACCTTTCTGGGTTATTAATTCTATTAACATCCCAGGATATTGTTATGTAAGTACTGCTCATCTCCCATTATGCAGCAGAATTAGAAGAGAGCTATTAGAACCAAGTTCGCCTTGCTTCATCTCATTCTCCATGTGAACTCTGATACCAGAAGCAAGGCAACCTTCATAGGATGCAGCTCTGGATACTGAAGGGAAAGACAAGTACGGAAGGTAGGAGGTCCACAAAGGGAAAGTAACATGGGTATTTCAGGTGAGGGTTGTAAGGGAGAAAGAACGGTGGTTTTTTGCCCTGCAAGAGCAAATTCTTCACTCCTCACGATATGTACCTCCTTGTTCTCTCCCTTCATCTTTAATCCAACCTCCAGTCACATCTGAGGATTTCAATACCACCTACAGTCATCCTAGACAAACCCTCGGAAGGCTTGCCTCCAAGAAACGTCTAGGTTAAACTCTGCAGAAAGCCTTCTTCTTAACTGTACCCCCTCACAGTTTAGGTTCCACCGGCTCCCCAGATGCTCTTTCAAGCAACTGCTAAAAGAGGTCATTTTTTGACAAGAAATTGGTTCTGGCCAACATTAATCTGCAGAAAGATCTTTCCACCTTTTACTGGAATAGAAATCTTCATAATAATATCATGAACCTTTTAATTTAGCACGATCGTTCCTCTACGTCGTGTAAAAGGGAAGAAACTCTTACAGGCCAAACTTTGCCAGGTTGCCTCACTTCATCAGTGCTTAATGAGAACACAACTTCAAACTTGCAGGGTCTGTTTCACCTGACAGCGTCCAACAGTCGGCTGGTCCAAACAGGCTTCGGCTGCCGTTGCATCGGCCCTAGTCATCCTCAAAGAACACGGCTGCGGTCACCACCTTGTCTCAGCACTGGGGTAAGGGCAGTATTTCTCTCTCAAGGTCTCATTTCGCATCTCCAGGTCTATCCCCCTACACTCCTGTTAGCCCGTCTGCTTCTCAGCTTTCTCCACAGACGCAGCTAACATCATACAAGTCATAAGCATCCCTCCCGGTCTAAACACTTGCATAGATGAGATGGAGTATCACTGAAATACGTGTCAGTGAATGCAGAACCCACAGACATTGCTCAGCCAGGAAAGCAACCACCACGGAGTCTCATCAGCATCAGGTTTTCTGTCTCCTATTCCACATTCTGCGTAATAACACACACACTGAAAATCTGAATCCCAAATACAGGATAAAATAGGATGTTTCGCAAAAAAGTACCTATACTGGAAGAGCCTGGGGATACCACACATGAGCAGCACAAAGAACTGCGAGGAGTAGAGTGTTTATAAAGGAGGAATTGCGTTAACAATCAGCACGGAGAGATTTCTCCAACACACTTTTCAGACCTTAACTAATTTTCAAAACACTCCTGGGAAGCAAACACATCCTTATTAATAATTCCATTAACCAAGTGGGACAAGCAGGACAGAGGAATGACAGCAGTGCCGGACAGCCAGGAGAGAAATCAACGTTGGTGACAGGGGTCTGAAACTCCAGTTGTTGGCTCGTGTGCTCAGACCACTAAGTAATGCCTCTTCTGCTCTTTAAATGTGAACCCACTACCCTTGACAACTCTTCTACTGCCATAACGCATTTCGCAAAACAAAAGCTAATGGCAGAGAAGGACACAGTACCCTGAGCCCACTGCTTCAGTGCACAGGTGAAGATCCCATCTACTTGTTAAATAACTGCTAGCCCAGCTCAGCCTGCTTGGTCATCCTCCCTTCTAGACAATAAAGTACCTTCTGGTGTAAACCAGCTGTTCTGCTCAGAAGACAATTAAACAGTGCAAGTAATGCTCGCCGTCCATTGCTTGTTCTCTCATCCTCTCTGCTGGAGAAGCTTGTGCAACAGTTGTGATGCTTTTTAATAAACACGTGTCTGCAGTCAGCACAGCATAGTAAGACCACAACCTATGACTGATAAGAACACAAATACTACATGCTTATGCTAAATGGCAAAGAAACACCCCAACACGCAAACCAGTGTTCATTTTGTAGCTGTCCCTTGTTCCAGTGTTCATGGTCCTTGTGTCGCAAGCAAGCATGTGTTCCAGCAAACTGGTTTTTTTTTCCCAACAGAGTGGATTAAGACTAGAAAGTTTTGCTGTGCCAAGGAAGCAGTGCTGCCAGCTACAGCCTTGATCTTGAAGACTTGTTAGGTCTTTTAGTTATCATATGCACAAGGCATGCACTTCCCTGAAGACACAGGCACTGAACTCCACTGAAAATTAGGCAAGAGGCTAAAGCAGAAAAGAAAAGCTCAGCTGGGCTGCAGTGCATCAGGGTGCACCCAACCTTTCTCCCCTCAGTCCTGCTGAAACGCTGAAGACTTCATGCCATGGTGTACCTCACTGCTGTTACATGGCCAAGGAGGACTGAAACACTCTGCTGGGATCATCTGTTGGTCACCATCAAGAGCCAGACTCCTCACCCCGCAGTGGCAGCAGAAGGCATCACTCAAACATACTGCTATGCTGGAGCCCAGCATCACTGCCTGAACCAGGAATGCTCCTCAGCTGTGGACCACATGCACCAGAAGAACGTGCCGGCTTTCCACCAGAGACTCACCACAACTGAAAGGCTTTTGGTGCCTTCCTTGCCACACCACCAAACCAACGTGTAGCTTGGTTTGGGTTTAAATTTCGGAGGCTGACTCCAATAGCGTTTCTTGTACAAGAGCGCTCAACCTAATTATGTTTCAGGCATAACGGTAACGGAACTACTTCCTATTACAACACATAATTAGTGGCTAACTTTCCAAAATAAAAATACAGAACAAGGCTATTCATCTACAAAATAGCTATTTTTTGGCTCATGCTCTTCCCAAACGTAAATCCACTTAGTGCTGACAAACGCCACAGAATTACAACTCTGGCCCACTGGCTTGCTTCCGCCAGTGTGACTCAAACTTCCCCAGTCCTGTGCTTAGAGAGACACCCCACCCCCTACTCACATTCAGAAAATAAATACAACATATAGATGTAAACAGACTTGGAACGAGTGCCGCTTGCCCCATCAACCGTGCTGATGAATAACTGTTAAAACGGATCAGATCGCCCACTGACTACAGTTGCGGCCTTCCCATGTCCTAATGCCACGTGCTTCTCCAATTAGTCGCTCTAAACTAATTGTCAGATGTAATTTTCAGTCAGCAGTTTCTCCTTCCTTCCTCCTCCTTAATATATTCCTTTCGCACGCATTCCCCACAGCACCTGACTTGCTCAGCAATCTTTCCTTACACACTCATGCATTATGTCTCAGACCTAATCTCTCCTTACAGCCTTTGAGCAGAGCTCTTCCAGGCAGCTGACATTTAAATAAGCTCTGTATTGACTTTCCTCTGCTGTACCTCAAGTCCTCCTTGTTTTCCTTATGTTCCTATTCTGATTCAGCTTCTGTGCAGCTCTTTCTCAGGATAACAGGAGCGGAGCTCAACTGATAATCAATAAATACCTTTACCTTGCAATCCCTCAGACGTAAAGCCCAGGAGGAGATTCCTCTCTGCTTCCATGCATATTCACTCTTTTGGATAAATTTTAAAAGGGAAAGAAAAAAAAAAGGTTTTTCCCAAACCTGTAGCATGTTTCAGACAACACTCAGCCTGTGAACCTTCCTTTAACTCGTATTAAACCGATACAACTTTTAATTAAAAAAGTAATTTTGAAAAATTGCTTGTGCAGTACGTAAGGTGATGTTCAGACAGCATCACTGATCCCTGGAGTTCTGCAGCCTTGAGTTTAATAAACTGAATTTTCAAAAGTAAACACACCTTGCATCAGGACGAGCCTCTATTTTAGACTAATATTTTTCAGCCAGAAGAGGAAATTTTCGGAGCACCACACGCTGAAGGTTGCACGGGTGTCACTGGACACTGGAAAGAGAAAAAATTTCGAGAACCTGGAAGAACTTTGGTCACCTGCCAGCCAAGGAAGTCTTGCCTCTTATGGAGAGATGTCCCCTCTCCCATCCTGTGTGGATGGTAACATCTGACACCCAGGGCCAATAAAAGGCCTCGAAAGCCAAGCTGCAGGACCCAAGGTAAAAAGGCACAGCCCCCACCCCAAATGAAGAAAAGGCCAGGCTCAAGGACTCCTGTAAAATTCACCCTTGCATAATCCAATGCTCACACAACAGCTTCTGCCTTCTAAAATTATCATTTTGGGTTTATTTTGCCCAGTTCATTATTTCCTGTAGTAGGCAATCCAGGAAGGGGGAAGGGTGATGAGGAGAACAAAAGCAAAATAAAAATCAAACCACACTATTTAGCCCTAGGCAGGAACAAATGAAAAACATTCTCAGGTTTCCTTCTGTTGTTTCTGTAACCGCTTACCTGTTCTTTCTGTGAGTTCTTTCAAATGCATCATGTGAATTACCTTTAATCCCAGAGTTCAGAAAGACACACAGTGACGGTACAGTGCCATTTCCCTCCTCTTTCCCCCTTATGAATTTATCACCAACAAGTCTCCTATCATCACCCCACACGCAGGTATGAACGAGGGTTGGGTAGTCAAGATTCTTGGGTTCATTTCACGACTGCATTTCTAGCAGGTCCTTTGTCTCTCCATCAGCTGGTTCCACGCAGCAGGGAGAGGTGGGCCGCGCAGCTTCATCCAGTGCTTATTAAACAAATACTCTGCCAATCAAGGCACCCTGTGCTGATCTGAAACACCAAGTATTTTGTTATTACACATAAATAAACATAGCAGTTACCATTTCAATCCCTACTTGTTTGCATTTCAACTATTTTAAAACTTCTATGTCGTTAGACACGCCAGGAGTCGGCTTACTTAGCTCTGGTGAGGCCACACCTCAAATACCGGGTTCAGGTTTGGGTCCCTTACACCAAGAAAGACATTGAGGCCCTGGAGCATGTCCAGAGAAAGACAACCAGGCTGGGAAGGGGCTGCAGCCCTGATGGGTATGATGAGGGGCGGCTGAGGGAACTGGGACTATTAAGCCTGAAGAAGAGGAGGCTCAGGGAGACCTTATTGCTTTCTACAACTACCTGAAAAGAAGGGGGTCAGCTTCTTCTCACAGGTAAGTAGTGACAGGACAAGAGGGAATGGCTGCAAGTAGCACCAGGGGAGGTTCAGGTTAGAGATGAGGAGAAATTTCTTCTCAGAGTGATTTGGCATTGGAACGAGTTGCCCTGGGAGGTGATGGAGTTACCGTCCCTCAGGGTGTTCAAGGAGAGGTTGGATGAGGTACTCAGGGACATGGGTTAGTGAGTAATAAAGGTGGTAGGGGGTGGTTGGACCAGATGATCTAGGAGGTCTTTTCCAACCTTCATGACTCTGTGATTCTGTGACTTTATGTTCTCATGCCTGTTCCACCAGCAAACAGTAGGCCTGCATGTCAGTTTTTCTTCTGCTGAAACCCAGCATATTTCTAACCCTATTTATGCAGTCAAACCTTCCTAAGAAAGCAACTGCAAAGGTTTTGTGTTCAGCTGCAGCAATAGAAACACTTAAACATTCAGCACCAATGCCCACGAAGCAATGTATTTCTTCTTCACGTCCCTCAACTCCAAGCACCGTTGCCGATTATCTGCAGAACTTACTAACTCTGGACAAGGCCTTATGTTATAAATATATGCTTGGATTTGGTTTCAGTCCACAAGATATTTAAGCGTGTGCCTAAACATTAAGCGTGCAAGTACTCCACCGAGTTCTGATTTTAGGCTATCTGGTAACACACACAGCCAACCCCAGAAGAGACACCACTCATGCTTTATCTGAAGAGCTCCACTCCACAGAGCAGCCTTTCAGAGATGTGCCAGCTTCGGCTCTAACAAGCTCTTCACACTTTTTTTAAAGACTAATGGGCTCCCCATATTCATCTCCAAAGAGTATAAATTCCCTTCCTCCCTTTCACTTTTAAACATGTCAGGCAACATTACAAAAAATAAAACAGCATCTGTGCCACAGTCAGGCAGTACACAGCATGGTAACCATCAAACCTCACTTTAGAAAGAGCAGCCTGATTTCTTTGGTTTTTTTTAAAAGGCAGGGGAAAAAAACCCTCACCTTTAAACCTTGAAACCAGGCAGAGGTTTTCAGGATTACCTCTCTTCCTTGCTTACTTGTTCTGCTGCCCCTCTGTGTGGATATTCCACAGCTATTGATGGGAAGTCTGAGCATGCAAGCTATGAGCTCCACGAACGGACTGAATCAGGCTGGAAAGGGATTTAACATTCAGGAAGATGAAGAATCCCAAAAGTGGTTTTAGTCCATGTGTACATTTCGTCAGAGCACACAAACAGCACTATGTATTGCCCTGCAAGAGCTAGCAAGCCTTCTCTCTTCGTAAATATAGGTCAACAGAGCTATACTCTGGTTTTGCCTCAACTCCCTCTTTAAATGCATGAAGAATTAGATTTTTAGGGAGCAGAATGAAAGAAATTGTGTATTTCATGCTATTACATACCCAGCCAAGGATCCCGAAGGGTTTGTTTGGGCTTTAAAAGCAAAACAAAACAAAACCAAACCCCCTTGCCTTTGCCAGGCTAAACCCATTTTTCTTTGGTCCTTACACAACCATCCTTTCCAGATTTGAATAAATAACATCAAACAAATCCTTTTGACTTCCATTACCATGCAACGCACAGATCTTGTCCGAAGAGACAGGGCAGCTTGTGAAAGCATTTGAGAGCAAAGGACTACAAGGAGCAAACCCTGCACAACCACTGCCGCATCTGGAAACGCTCATTCCAAAACCTCCACTACCCTCTTGTCAGTTAAGCAGCCTGTAACGCCCCAGAAATGGTTTAAAGAGCCAGAGATTACATTTAGGAGCTGCCACCATGGGGGTACACTTGGAAACGTGGGTGTGATTTAACACAGCCCCTCCATCAAATCACAGAATCACAGAATCATAGGAGTTGGAAGGGACCCTGAGAGATCATCAGGTACAACCCCCCTGCCAAAGCAGGCTCCCTAGTTCATATTGCACAGATAGGCATCCAGACGAGTCTTGATTATTTCCAGAGAGGGAGACTCCACCACCTCCCTGGGCAGCCTATTCCACTGCTCTGTCACCCTCACTGTGTAAAAGTTCTTCCGCATGTTGGTGCAGAACTTCCTGTGCTCCAATTTGCAGCCACTGCCCCTTGTCCTGTCTCCACAGACCACTGAAAAGGGGCTGGCCAATTCCCCCTGCATCCCATGCTTAAGATATTGATAAACATTAATTAGGTCCCACTTTAGTCTTCTTTTCTCTAGACTGAACAGTCCCAGCTCACTCAGCCTTTCCTCATACGGGAGACGTTCCAGGCCCTTAATCATCTTCGTAGCCCTTCTCTGGACTCTCTCAAGGAGGTCCCTGTCTTTTTTATACCAGGGAGAAATGCCTAGGCCTAACTGAGCAGCAGAACAAATTCATGCATTAGCCTTAATCCCCCTCTTGTCTCAGTGCTGGCCCACAAAACACAGGGCGAGAACTGACAGGTGATACTGTCGGCTGCAGATTTTAGGTATTATATCTTTATTACAGGTTGCAATGGGGAAAACAGCCCCTACGCTTTCACATGATGCTTAAGGCACCACACAATCATCGAGCATTTCTGAGACCACATTTGGACTCCGCTGTTCCCAACCCTATTGAGGGCGATGCAGATGAAGACTTTCTCATACCACGCTGGGCAGATAGCTTCAAAGCTATCCCCCCATCACCGACATGGCAATGGCATACTGACTGTGTTACTCCAGCATCACGACCAGGCGCTTCCCAGGGGCCATCCTCCTCCGTTCCTAACTCTCGACTCCTCTGCTGGGGTCAAATGCCCCGGGGTGAAGCCTGCACTTGGCTTTCTGCTCAGAGCCTCAAGCCACTTGTGTTGCAGAACTTTCCCTCCAAACCACCTGCAGCAGTTGAAAAGTTAATCCAAGATGCTTCTGAATTCAGCCTGAACTAACCTTTAGGAAGCCTGAAACTCGTCCGCGTATCTCCAGTGAGGGAATCCAGCACGTATGCTAGCAGACCGTGCATCCAGAGGTAAAGGTCATAAAGAAGGGAGGAAAGGACAGGGAAAAACAAACTGAGAGAGGGACTGGGATACCAGGGTTGGCTTTACACGTGAACCAGGTCAGTCACGCCACAAACCATCTAACAGCCAACACATCACTCACAAACTAGGTCCTGCTCTGCATCACAGCCAACACCCAGCTTTCCCCCAAACCCAGAAATGCTTCAGAAGGGAAAAAATCAGCGCCGTACCCCACTGATCATTAAGCACCAGGCTTTAAATGACTCTCTGCAGAAGAAGGGGGAACAGTAAGCCACACGAGACTGGTAGCTTGCCTCTGTATGCAGACACAAACTATAACCTGAAGGTAAAGCCCAAAACACAACGCCGCGTTGCCGAACACAGCAATAAATCCCAGGATTGCGCGATCAAGCCAATCAAAAATTCACCCTTTCAAACCAGAGACCCCTCAGAAACACAGCGGCCTGCCCAGCCTCCCACCCATGTTCAAAGGCTGGCACTGTGACAGCTGAGACGAGGACAGGCCACCTTCAGACCCAGAAAGAAGCAGGCAAGGAATTAGCGCGAATTAAAGAAAGAAACAGGCACAATAAAAAAGCCATTTTTACTGCAGCACAAGTTCTCCATCAAATTATAAGCTAACCAGACAAATAAGACAATTAAGGAAGTGAAGGTTACTGGGTTAGGCCAGATTATTTTATCTGCGGGAGGTTTCAGCTGACGGGTTCCTCCACATTTGCCGTGCCTGGCTGAGTTAATACCACGTGGTTCCCCTGCTTCAAATAAACTCCTATGCACCATGGGCCAGTAATGGTCCTAAATTCCAGTATTATCCATTAACCGTGCTGCCTGTATCATGACCTGCTGTATTCCTGCACAAGCTGGCAATGTCTGCTCGATGCACTTCAAAATTAAATGCATCACACGCACAAAGAATATAAGACAAGCCACTACCTGGGCAGGTGATTTTGATATAGTGGATTTCCTTAGATACAGGCATAAACAAACCACGGGAAATTATTGCGTGCTGCTCCCTACAGAGCCAGCGGTGTCAAGAAGATAGGGGTTTGCTTGTTTGCTTTAATATGAGCTGAAAAATTGTGGTCAGCAGCAGACCTTCCCTTCTGATCTTCCCGAAAATTCTACCCATCCTTTCACATTAAAGGCACCAGCTGTCAATGAAGTAAACCACGCAATGCAAAGCGGATCATTTTAAAAACCCCAGCCCATCACAACCGCTTGCTTTCTTTTTCACTCCCTAACAGTTTTCTTCACACCAACTGGAACAGGCTTTGGGCAACCTGGGCTAGTGGAAGGTGTCCCTGCCCATGGCAGGGGGTTGGAACTAGATGATCTTCCAACATGAAGCATTCTGTGAATAATTTTTACCCTCAAGGTTCAGGAGAGGGCCAAGAGTACCGACTGCTCCACCCCCTGATGCAATATGAAATAAGACCAAGCATCCATCCGCACTGCCCCCAAAATATCAGCATGAACCTTAAATTCATAGTCAGATTATAAAAATACAACCTTGCAAGCTACAGGGAGGGAACAAAGAAAGTGCTGGTGGCTGGCGAACACCAGATTCACTCTGCACTTGTTAAACTCCCCTTGTTTCAGCGAAGCGGTTAAGTATTTCTCTGAAGTTATTCAACAACTGTGAAGGTCAAGCATTGTCCAGCCCTGGGGGTTGCAACCAAACACACCTTTCATGGTGGCACGTGCTTCAGTCTGCTCCCAGGCACAGCATAAAACCCTCACCAGAGAACTGCAGTAAATTGGTGGCAATGGGTACACACACCTGTTCTATAGGGTACAGTCAATGCTTGCAGAGGATCTAGCTGATCCAGCAAGAGACCTGAAAATTGGGGCCAAGCAATGGACGGGAAAGAACTACTTTTTTTGATGTATGAATCTTATAGTTTCAGCTAAAATACTAAAAATTAAAAAAAAAAAAAAAAAGCGCTCCAGTGGCACTTCTGAAGAATAAAAAAAAGCCTTTGGAAGCTTTAGATTTGAAGCTTCACAAGCTTCTTATGAAAAATGCAAGCTTTGAAAAACTTCTGAAGATTTAGTATTCTTACTTTGGGCTCTTCTGCTGCCAACGGCCTATGGATGCTGTAACTAATGAAAAATAATTAATGCCAATAAACAGGCCCTTCATAAGGCTTCAGCTTCTCTCCTCTGTCAAAGACTCAAGTCATTCAGTGGGACACTGTACAGGAAACAAAACCCATCCACAGAGCTCATCTGTTCTTCGATTGGTTCTTCTGCACTACAGCTCACAACCAAAAACCTTCGAAGTGGGAAAGGAATTTGATTTCTTTCCAAATGTGCAGCTCCAACAACAGCTCCTGAGCATGGCAAAGACCCTGCCTGGAAAGGGGCTAAGGCTGAGCCGGGAGCTTGTGTGCCAGCCCTCCAAAGAGCCCAGATCTCAGGAAACAAGCAGGCGGTTCCTCGGGAGCACTTCACACCCTGCAGAGCACCAAGCCATGTCCTGGCACTCCTGAAAGCCTACCCATGACCTGCAAGGTTTGTAAGCACTCATCTACCTGACAGCCTCCATCTGGGAGTCTGAACACCCTCAGAGATGCAGCAGTCTCAAAGCATCAGCCAGGGAAAGTACATCACAACAGGCCAGCCACAAAACTGTCACACCACGGACCACCGTCCCCTGCATGCGAAGCCACTCTGCGAGGCAGAGGCTCTACGTAAGCGAGGTGAGACATCTGATAAGCTGGCAAAAATCCTAACCAGTGCCTAGGCCAAGCATACCACCTCTGCCATCCCTGCCCATTTCCATGACAGACTGAAGACCGGCATGGCAATGTCATGCAATGTGGCATCTGGATGTCTGACCTCAAACTCTTCCAGGTTCTGAGACACTCTCAGTCTCGTGCCTAGGGACAACAACAGATATATGCAAAGACAATGATCACAGTAAGGATAATGGAAATTCAGAAAGGGGCTAAAACTCATTGGGTAAATGAATCTACGGGGCCCAGGCAGAAGCAGTGCCAGCCCTTTCGGTCCAGCATACTACGGTCCTACCTTCCCCAGGGGCAATGGCAGTAAATGTGAACAAGACGATTGACCGGAAACTTCTAGTGACACAACCAACCATATTCTGAACATACGGCACAAACAAAAGGAAACAGGAAACACAGGATGGGTGAAAGGAAAGAATTAGCTGGCGGAATTTTCTATCACAGGAGACCATCAAGCCAAGAACTTGGATAAATTAAGCAAACAAGGCATCTTACAGTAAAAAGCGCTAGCAGAGCTTTGTTACAACCACGCCAGACTGCAAATACGAGCTCACATGGCTGGGCATAAATCCATCTCCTGAATGCTTCAGGGTGAGAAGGAAACTTTGCCCAGGGAGAACCCCACACACTGCTGCCCACTTCCCGGTCTCCCCACAGCCCCCTCCGACACAGCCAGCACAGACCCCTCCTGCGGCCGGAGGGCACTGGGTTCCATCCCCGTATCACTCACAGCGCTGACGTAGCAATGCAGACACAGATCCAGCTCACATGTATCGCTGTTGGGAGACTGCATAATCGCCTGGCTAAGCCCATGCAAAAGCAACACGAGAACGCCTTCTGTACACAAGAAATTCTCAAGATTTAAAGTTTTAACACAAGCTAACAAATGCCAGGGATGAAAGAAATCCCGGGATGAAAGATCTCCATGACACCTGCTTTGAATAAAAAGACATTGCTACAAAAATATCAGAGATCTGCTGGTCTAGAGCCTTTGCTACATGTCGTTCCCCAGACATCAATTTGCAGTAGAGGCACACAAAAGCAGTATTACGCAGATTACATGCTACTCCCCTGAACTGCAAACAAAATCCACCCAGCACTACCACCTCGCTGTCCAAAGCACCACTGAACTAAAGCTACCTTCTCTCACTGTTTGTAAGACGACTTTGCTGGGGATAAGGCACGCAGCTGGGTTTGATGCTGATCTGCAGAACCGACAGCTCCTCCCGCAAACTTCGCTGCAGCTTGGATTTACCAAATGCTCCCAGTCCTTCCTCGTGTCCACAGGTATCAACCCTTGGGCACGGACAGCAGGACAGCTTATCCCTAATTCCTGCATCCTCCAGGCAAAAACCTCACCCAACAACCTGGATGCTTAAACCAGTTAATCATCCTCAGCACCCGCAACTTGGCGCTTTCTAGGCGACCACGCAAGCCACAGTGATTATTTAAGTGTTTCGTCCTAACTGCACCCAGGAGCCCTAAAAATCAAAGGGCTGAGATCCCACTAAGCCTCTCACACACGCAGGTGAGGCAGGTCCCTGTGCCACAACAGCCCAGAGCCCTGCGCAAGTGACACCACAGGAAGGAGGGAAGAGCAAGGCACCGACAAAGCATGGCTCACTCAGTTTTATGCCACATGGCTCATTTACTCGCTGCTGGCAGCTTCCACCAAGCCAGGCTCGCCAAGCACCTGACTGTATGCACAGGTAATGATTATAAAGCCAACTCAAGCGGGGCTAAAAGTACACAAAGATCTAGCATAAAAATAAAACAAAAGTGCAATCCTCTCCCAGGTGAAAACAGAGGACTTTGAACGTAACAGGTGGATTAAATAAATATGATTTTGCTCCCAATTCTCAAAATATTTCTTTTTAAATTCCCTCCCAGACCAAAAATTATCATTTCTGGGAAGCAACAGCAATTTCACTGCGTTTAACATGCAGAGTACCCACCTCTCTCAGGGCCAAACACAAACACCAACGACAGCAGCATCTACAGAGCCCCTGTGCAAGGACCAGAGCAAGGCCTGGAGCATCCATGGCTCTCCTCCCTGGATTCTGCCCAAGGAAAAGATTATTTCCTGACGCTGCTTTTTGTTTGCGACGGGACGTAAACTTTACTGTTGGGCTTGGAGAAATGAGCATGGCTGGTTTGTTATTACTCTGGCTACCTTGGAAAAGCTTCATTATCTGAGAAGTGCTGCTGCAAACTTGCATTGGCGGTTGCATCCCGCACCCTGGATGCCAGCCTGAGTCAGACCCCTTTGTCCCCAAGCCTCGCCTGTGTCTGTCATGGTCCTGCAAACGCAGTGAAGTCTTTTCATGTGTTTCTTTCCAAAGACAAGGAACCTTAAGATACACACATGATCCATTTCACAAACATCCACGAGGCATCACCACCTCAAAAGAGGAGGACACCTCCTGAGCACTGCCCCTCAGATGTACCCCCTTGTCCCCATACCCGCTACAGAAGTTAAAGCCCACTGGCTGCAATTCTTTTCCTTTTGTTTGCCGGGTTTTTTTTAAATTCAAGAGAGAGTCCTCATGATTCACAACTCAAGATTTATACGGGCTGCCAGAGCCTCGCCTCCGAAAGGAAACAGCAAACACAAAAAAAGGAAAAACAAAAGCACAAAAATCCCTCCTCCTGGCCTCCTCCCCCCAGGAAAGTGCCGGGTGAGGTGCAGAGAGGGGGACAAGGCGCATGGGGAAGCTGGCCACTTGCTCCCCTTTTCTGCCTCCCTTTTATTTCTGCTGAGTGTAGTAACACTTGAACTGGCTCCCTTTATTTGCAGCCGGATACGCGCTTTCAAAGATACTGTACTACTGTGTAGGCCAAGCAGGGACTCTCTTTCTTCCCTTAGTTAGGGCTTTTGGGAAAATAATTATTCACCAGAACTGCCATCGCGAACAGAGAAAGCTAAATCAATGTAGCTTTGTATGGGCCATTGCCACTGCAAAGCAAATACTCCATCAAGACATGGATCAGTGAGAATTTTATCACTAGGAATCCTTATGCACATCATTGCGTGTTTTTAATATCCACCTTATCACCTGGCACACCCCCTCCCTCCCCATGCTCCCACGCCTCACCCTCCCCACGGATTTGTCTCGTGTCGCTCGCAGCCACCCGGCTTGGCCACAGGATTCACATGCTCAATCGAAACACCTTCACTACACACCCGGGTTTATTATCTTTTAAGAAAAAAAAAAAAAATCGCCATAAAGCACTGGTGCATAGCAGATTTATTCACTGAACAGGTTGATTTATTAAACAGACTTGACACGCATCAAACCCTACTACGGGCTTACATAACCGCTCCCCGCTTGGCAGCTCTGCTGCTTTTGTCGAGTATTTGTTTTTAAAAAGTGCTTCGCCCCAGCCGGGCACCCCTCGCACGCCTGAACAAATGCGGTCTTGCGCGGGGTCCTGGCCGCTCAAAATCGCATCCTACCTGGCGGGAGCACTGAGCCGTCATTTTTTCCTGCATCCTTCCCTCACCTGAGCCGAAAGCACAAACCGAGCCCCGGCGCGGAGCGTGAGCCCCTGCGCAGCCACACACGCACCATTCACTTTCCAGCAGGCTCTCTGCCGCGGGCACCGCCGTTACCGCATTACCGCGCCGCCGACAGCCGGTACCTCCAGCACCCGGACCGCGTGCCCGGGTACCGGGATGCGGATGCTCGTACGGAGGCTCCGGGCGAAGCCGGCCGGAGAGGCTGGCGCGGGGCAGAAGGGCCACACAACCCCACCGAGCGAAGCGAGGGAACCTCAGGGAGTGTTTCTCAGGCACAGAGCCGTTTTGTTTCACGCAAGAGGCTCGCTCAGGCCCCGGCTCGCACAGGCGCACCGCTTTCCTCCGGCCGCACACATCCACCCGCGACACCCAGCCGCCGGATTCCCCAAATACGCACCCATCCCGCGCTCGTTCCGAACGGGAGGCGGAACGCCGGGCGGCATCCCGCAGACAACGCGCGTAACCTCCGCTTTCACCCACCGCCAGCCCCACTTAGGCTTGTTTGGGTTAGAGTACTGCAGGCCGCCTCGCGAGCGAGGGGCGCAGCTCATTTCAGGGACGAGGGCTTCGTTACACACGCACACACGCGGGGCACATCTCCCGCCCGGTAAGCGGAGCGCGCCGCGGCCGCACAGAGACTGAGGAGCTGTGACTGAGGCGACCGGGGTGAAACCCGCCCGAGCCCGATTCGCCGCCGCTCGCCGGGCGGATGGTTAATCGTATCCCCGGCCGCATTTTCCGCCAGGATGGAGTTTCAGACAATGAGCCGGTTTTATTCGATGAGCCAGCTCTCGGGTTTAACGCGCGGGATGACAGCTACGGCCAGGGCCGGGGCGTTTCTTCATTTAAAGAATTAAATTCATTAAAATATCCCATCACCCCCCTTCCACCTTCCCCCTCCCCCGCTCCCCGCGTTTATTTTGGTTTTTGTTCTGGCCGCGGCTGAAGTCAGCGCAGCCCCCCTTGCCCCTA